>CAXKWD010000003.1:95008532-95345242 GCA_964059195.1 Ectobius pallidus | reverse complement strand
ACACGAGTAAAGGACGGGCAATTTTAGAGTTCCTGTATAATAAATAAATAAAACTCGTGTGCTGTATTATTTCCTAGCTATAAAAGTGAGCCAACCTCGATAATTTCTCTTTGAACCTTTTGTGCGAGCTCATGGAGTGCACTCACCGATGACAACTTAGATTAAAAACATCTAACAGCTAACTTATAAACAATGTACTGTTAATATAGTTTAGTAAGTATTTTAACGTTTTATTTAATTAATCATGTTCCAACAATTTCACTTTTCTTCTTCAGTTTTACTCAATTGTACGAATGTTCTGGTACAGGTTTGTCAAAGGCAGAGTGATGTGACATTTACACATGGATACACTCACTCGACATCAAGTAACACATGTTTTGTTAGGCGAGTTCATGCCTTCAGCTCTCATTAGCGCGTGTGTAAAATAAAAAAGAATCACCATGGTGGCGAATTGACGTCATAGCGCCGACCACATTTCACGTGAGAGGGCACACAGATGCGATTGGATTACATGCCCACTGCTCAGCTTGCAGTTTGAACTTTGGTCCTCACAAAAGCAGCTCTCTATCTATTTTTAGTGTCTTTCCCGTGAAAAGTCTTTATGAAAGGAAAAGTTGTATTTCTGCCTACATTTGACTTCATGGTAGCTTGATAATGCACTGAAGCATGATGTGGACGAGCCTTATGTTTACACTTGCTATGCTTTAGTGATCACTCGATCCCTTGTTGAAAAAATAAAATAAAATAACATTCCTGGAGAGTCAAAGCAATCTCTAGAACTTTCTGGTACAACATATAATAGCGGATTTATAGGAAAGGAAATAAAAAAGACTATGAAATATTATGATACTAACTGCTCAATAAATAACTATAGACTAAATGTTTATCATAGGGGTAAACCCAGCAGACTCTGAAGACTGCTGTTTACCCGGATAAAGTCATCAATACCCGAAAACCTTATGTAAATCAAGAAGATTGTTTTGTTTTTGTTTTAAAGTTTTCCGCGATATTTTGCTATGCAATACTTATCATATGTTGTAGTATGAGGATACCCTATATTTTATACAAATGCAAATAAAGATAATTACTTTTAGACCTATAATAATTGTTAGGATCTATTGTTACCTAATATCTAGAGCAGAGGTCGCCAGATCGTCGATCGCGAGTTACTCGCAGCTGGCAGGGATATTTCGAGTGTCTCGGGGAGGGGGGGGGGGAGGAGTTGCCTACGTTTACTGTTGAATTTGGCTTCGTGTACTTTTGTGTAATGGCGGCTGTAGTTTCTTTATTATATAACATCTTGCTTCTCATGTTAAGAAGCTCATCCTAGGTGATGTCAAACATTTTCCCTATTTGAAAGACAGGCTTGAAAAACAGGGTTCTTTACAGTCCTACTGTGGCAAAAAGAATGTAGAAATTCTATCAAGTTTGAGGGAGTAATTTTAGAAACGCTTTCAGAATTTCAAAAAAATGAACTGCTGACACAGTTCATCACAACACATTTTATGGACATCGATGTTGAATTTTCGACATTCCATTATGCAACACTTAGATGGTCTGGCAGTAGAAATGGAAATCACTATTTTTGAAAGTGGCCTGCCTTTGATGTCTATCTCAAGCTCAAAATTTGTTTGACCACTTGTCACAAGGAAAAGTGCCCTGTTTTGTTTCGTATTGTTCTTCGAGTGATGGCGTTGTTCAGCACAAATGTGCGAGTCCGTATTATTCAATATGAAGTTGATAAAAAAAACAAGTTCAGAAGCAGACTTACTGATTAATGTACATGTAGACAACTGCATTCGAACGGTTTGACTAACTATTCATCCAATAATATAGAAATTGTAGCTGAGAGTGAGTACCATATTTGTAATTAACTAGATTGAATGTTTTGATAAGTTCCGCCTATGTCTGTGTATATCATAAATAATTTCTTCTTGGATAAAATGCACTTAGCTTCTTTCTTCTTGTATTTGTGTTGTGTGACTATTATTACTAGAGAGTCAATTATAACAATGTCATATTGTGAATAACTGTAATTTATGTGGTCCTTCTTCTTGGATTAGATTAGTGGATCTTGAGTAGTGTAGATACTTATCTCTTGTAATCTTCAGCTTTCGTTGTTTTTCAATATATTGAGATGCATTTCGACGTCATATGCGTCATCATCAGTCACGCCGATAGTCTTGAGAGCTGAACATTCTACGGTGAATGTTTGAGTGCTACTCAAAACTTGACATCTGTGTGCTATTTTAAAACAATTGACAAGTATTAGAATACTTTATCTAAGTTTCATATATGTTTAATTTTAATTCATATTTTAACTATTTTGACAAGGTTAACTTCGTAATTTTATTATTAATTATTGTAAATAATCTAATTTGACAACACATTGAGCTCAATGTTATTTTAATATTTTATATTATTAAGTGTTAGACTAAATATAATACAATAAAAATACGTTTAGAAGAACACAATAAAAGTCAAATTCAAAACACGCGTTGTTAATTAACTGTTCTCCTTACCTCATGTAGACTTCAGCTGATTGTTTTCATTTTTAGTGGTATATAGGCGGAACTTATCAAAACATTCAATCTATAATTATACCACTGGAGAAATATGAAGCTAATTAACTATAATTAACTAATTAAGAGTTTTCACACATTTGTGTCATTAGAGGTTATAGCACAAAGCGTTGTTCAAAGATATGCCATAATTCTAATACAATTTTTGAAATGAATTAATCTCGGCTTATTATGTGTATTTCTTTTAGTCTCTGACCTAGGTATTTGGATTTATGATGTAGTTCCATAAGTTGGGGAGTTTAGCGATCCCTGACCTACAGTGATGATATAAAAACCCTAAGGCGAAACACGGGTTGTAATCAATTTTTAAAATAAATAAATTATTAAAAAAATAATAATAATAATAAAAAACACCAGAGTTTGTAAATTCATAGACGGTCAGCGTAGAATCCGGGCTTGAATGTGAGAATTTCTATAGAGTGTAAAAAGTAATAATTAGGGTCTGGATGTTTATGACCTAAAAAAGTCAGAAATATGTGAGAAAATATGACCTTAAAAAATCAAATATAGTCCAAGCACACAAATATGAAAAAACAATCACTTACAAAGTAATGAATCACAAAATGACTACATTATTTGAATATTAAATCAAGCAATTTTAACTTTAAAGTGAAGTATTATTTTCTTTGTTTTGTAAAGTTTGTAATGCTATAAAATGCTATAAAATATACTAAGCGCATCTTCAAATTCTAAAAGAGAAATCTTCTCCAGTTGTCAGTCAGAATAGTAGGCCTAGGCCTACTGTATCGTAAGAACCTCCTTTCAATGTCACAAGACATTATGGAGCATATTCAACAGAGTCAATTCGCTGCACTCTGTGAGTCGTATTCATTCAGAACACCTTTATCGCCGCTTGAAAGTCACTGAATCTGCACATGTTGAAAATCCAGAATATTGTTTCTTTTTCAAAATATCTGTCATTTAACTTTTCTGGATATAAGATAAAAGTGTATGACCTTTTGGTTTATTGATGTCTTTTTAAAAGTTTGCTTATCTAAACTGCTCGAGTTAAATGAATACGGATTGTGATTAAAATACGTATTTCCAGGTAATTACAACCATAACGAACGAGTTAAGCAATTAACTTATATCATGGATTCCGTGGATCTTCTGTGATTTATCAGTTCATGAGCTTAACACCCAACACTTGATATTATAACTTATTGCACGTTAAAAGAACTCATAATGTACTGCAGAGTATGTGCTGCAGTTTTATTTGAGGTTTCAGTGATATTCACAAGTTTTAGTTATTTAATGAAGGTCGTGTACTGCTCTGTAGGCCTGTCAGGTATTTTTTTTAACTCTTGTATAGTGCACATCTACACACACAGGACTGTGGTATGTATACAAACTTAGACTAAATTCTACCAACCTTGGCGGAATCAAACCCATGAACTTAAGCAACTGGCATACCCCCGGCCGACGCTATAAGCTTGAAATAACTTACTCGTAGTCTATATTGGTGCATCCTTCATGATTCAATAACATGAGAAACTAGGGTAATAAGATACAGTTTGTAAATGTGTGGAAAACGCAAGACCTTGTTCCAGTTCCATTTAATTGTAAAAAGAAAATTGTATTGCGTCATTTTGCTATACAGAGTGGAAGGAGTAATACCTGTGCATATTTTAACACATATTCCTAACAAATCACCTGTAAGCTTGACACAATCAAAATACTGGTTTCATACTTTAGCCAATACAATGTTTATAAACTACCACATCAGTCTCATTATTGAACTACCGGTACCTGAAATAGGCTAGATAGGCCTATAGCATTATGATACTCTCTGATTTTTTTGTATAGGCTGCAGTGTTCGTTTACCATTTTTAGCGTTCCCACACAGGAAAATTTGAATTGAATTTTTCAGTCGGACTTCACCTTTCCATTGTTTATTTATATTCCCTGCTACATGTCATTCCAAGTGATTTCAAAGCCCCTAACTCCCAATGTGTGATCACAACCCTCCTTCCCCTCCGAGAAGAACGACCGGTGGAGAGCAAAAGTCAATCTGATGCTGTTCCAATAAAAGAAACAAGATGGTGATTAGGTCTACTAAAGTATTTGAGCTTTAACGTGGCACAACTACCGAGAGAAAGGGTTGCCCTTCAACAAAATACCCATTTAATGACTAGCGATTTCCATTTGCTAGTTGCCAATAATTTTCTGTCATAAGTGAACCAACAGCGGGCTGTCATTATTGCAGTTAAAAAAAAAATCGGTAAGGAATGCTGGGTGAACCCTCGTAGTAGCCGATCCGAGTGAGGTTTTCTCGGGGTTTCCCTCACTCTATGAGGTGAATACCGGATCGGAGACACGACCCCTCAAAACAGACTTCCGAACATAGCGAAAATACATAGTTAATGGGTGCTGAAGCAAACAACCAACTCAACACACATTTTCCCAGTGTTTAGAAGATACAAGAAGGAAAAATGGAGTAATAGGACAAATGCGACGAAAAGTTGTGGTGCCGGAGTATGGCCTATGGTCGAGAGCTCCGGAGGCGGTGGAGAGCCAACAAAAAGAAAGTATTGCCAGTTCATATAGGACAAATCCGCCACTGATTTTATGGACATGGAAGGGATTTCCCATTTGCCTTCAAAGTCCCCAAACAAAAGAGCTGAGCGAATCTATCTTTCTCTCTCTAAAAATCCTTGCTTAATAAAATCTCATAGACTTGAGTAAGGTTTTGGTTTGTATAAATACTAGCAGGTGCCCAAGGCTTCGCCCACGATAATTAATTGAAAAATTAAAAATTAAGAGTATAATAATTATTAAAGCATTATATTTATTAACACTTGCACGCGAATCATTCGTAAACTAAGCCATTAATAATTAATGAAACAGCTAAAATTCCGGCTTTAGAGTACATTCCACGATTAGAAAGCGCCGCCTGGGAAAACGATCTCAGATTCGATTATGCAAGTTCCAAAGCTAACTGTGAACACTGATAATACCACTGCCTTCTAGACTGTATTATTCGTGTGTAATAACTTAATATTAATATTTTGTATTTTCTTTTTCTTAACGTTTTGGAAGGTGAAGGTATAATTCAAAGTGAATTTCTCCTGTAAACTTCATTTAAAGCATTCCATAGTGAGGTTATTTCTTTTTAAAGATATTTAAGTGTTTAACTATTGTTGCTGAGGTTTTAGCTGCTTTCTTGCACGGTATGGGTCTTATAGTAGGCCGCGGTGGTCTAGAGGTAGCTTGCCCGCCTCTAGATCCGCAGGGCGCGGGATCAAACCCGGCCGCGGTCGATGGATTTTTCAGGACGTAAAAATCCTGGGCACGGAGTCCTCCGGGAGGGACTTTAAGCTGGGGTCCCGTTTCGTAGATTTACGGCACGTAAAAGAACTCCAAGCCTAAATTCGAGCCTCTGGACAAAATTTCTCGGCCCTTTCACGTCCAAGAAATACTTAGTTTCCAGAGGGGGGTTGCGAGGCGATGGGCTTACCACCTGTCCCTCTACCCTCTCTCGGAAAATAAGCATATCAAAATTAGTGTAGGTAATGAAACCTCCACTTGGAGGCCCCTTCGCCCCACCTGGGGATCATAGGGTTACAGATACAGATGGGTCTTATAAGAAAGGTATGATAGATGATTTTTATTTTAGTTTCTAAAGCTTTAACGAATGATGAAACTGTACGTTTTTTATGAAAAATATCCTTAACACAGAAATGACAAATACTAATATGGTTGGAGATTGCTTCAGGTAGGTACCAACTTTAAAGAAATAATGTCAAACTTCATACACTCCTCGGTTATGCGGCAATTTCTCCGACAGTTGAGTATTGCACGTAGTCTAGTCGTTCTTAACAGGCGGAGCTGGCTGTACTGCAAAGGGATATAATTTCCTTTCTGACCGATAGCCACAGGATATATCTGTGGCTTGGTTCTAAAAGTGCCAATGTCAATTTCTTGCAAAAATGAGATCTATGCATTATTTAGTTCGGATAGTCTTTATCTTTCGTATAAGAAAAGTGCCAATGTCTGTTGCTAGTAATAGGCAAAGAAACCTTAGGGGCCAATGTCGTAAGTTCTCAGCAAAAAGAAGTTACTTCTAGAAAGGCTTCAAAGTCAGTTATCTCAAAAGCAAGTTTTATGACATTGACCCTTTTAGAACCAAGCCACAGATATGTCATAGTGAATTGCATAGTTCGTTTGGTATGATTGTTCACTTCTACTGAAATCTGTGTTATCTCCCAGCAATTAATTTAAATCCATGTCTATTGTAAGATATGAAGCTATCGGGATCAAGGCACACATAGTCCATGTAATGCAAAATTGATAGCGTGAAGTAGATTTCTCTTCGACAATTACACTCAGGCCCAAGAGATATTATATAAAGGAAAATGTAAAATTTGTTAACAATATGTTATTTTACGTAGCCTACATTTGAAATTTATACTGAAATTTGTAATTATAACTTGTACATACTAGTTAAAGTTTATGATATTTCAATCTGAACTGTCTTTACTAAATTTGTATGTCTTAGTATTGACTTACGACAATTCATCAGGCAGTTAAATTTGATGCAAAACCTCCGACGTTCCAGGATGGGAATGCACGCGTGCGGAATTTAACTATTTCACTGCTACTGACTTATAAATTCGTCACATCATCTTTATATATATCTTATACATTTATATTTATTTATGTGTATATGTAAGGGGCTTTGTCCTCACTGACTTAATGACTGATAGAGAATCGACGTAGAGCCGAAACTATAAAAGGTAGAGTCTTGGAATTTTGACTGTAGCTTCGTTTCATAATGTAAGTGCACATTAAGGAAGGATTTTGCAAAATTTTTATTTTAAGTGCCAAAAATCAATGTTTTTTAGTTTACTTAATACCTTATTACACAGAATTACCAAATCCAAATCACACTCCAAGTACAGTTCTCATGACAACAGTGTATTGTTGGCAGTGTTCACAGGTAGCTTTGGAAGTAAATTAAATGGGACTTTGGTAGATTAGAGAATCTATCGATAGCATTCATTTGTGGTAAATAGATATTGAAGAATGAAATCCACGAAAATATTTCACAATGTGAGCAGTCACATAACATTCTCTGTCATGGACATAAAGAATACCATTTTCTCAGTGCACATTTTGATGTATCGGTACAAAGTACGAATGTTATACATACCCAAAAACGCCAACGGCTACAGCTGCTTCGCGAAGTGCTCGTTCTTGGTCCATTTCGAGTAGGGCTTCTGGTCGAATAGTAGCCGTGTTTCGGGGTTGACGCTCGTTCTGCACAGCTGTGACACACCAGAAACAATTATTCGTACAATATAAATATTTCCTGCATACATGCATTAGCCTAACTTAAAATAGACTTACTTATACGTATTACTAAATACCTATGAAGACCATACCTAGAGGTGGCATTATATTCTGCAAGGACCCAGGCTATACGAGTAATATCCCGGGAATGTTTTGCCAATAATATCGGTAACCTCTCGGCAATTATTCCTCGCATCCTGCTGCCTAGACAATTTCTCAACATCACATGCACTCCTTGGTGATTATACGGAATTATAAATAAACTAATAAAAATGCTAAGGTTTTTTAATTGAACTTTACTTATACTACTACTTATAATAATAATACGAGTAATATTAATAATATGTTATAGTAATAATAATAAATGTTATAATAAAAACAATAATAATGGAAATAATAACAAATAAATACAATTAAACTTTCAATGGAAAAACACTCTAAAAAAAGAAATATTTTGTTTTTATACAATACTTGTATTATACAGTTTTGTTTTCTTTGTGGTTTCAATATCTGGTGTTCCCTGTGGTTCTGGTAAAACTAGACTCTCTTTCTTTCTCTTTCTCTCTCTCTCTCTCTCTCTCTCTCTCTCTCTCTCTCTCTCTCTCTCTCTCTCTCTCTCTCTCACACACACACTAATTTTCTCTGGAGACCGCTCCATGACTAAATCGATCATTCGGGTTTTGATTAACTTTAGAAAAGTAAAGACAGGCATCTTTCTAATGTGTGTGTATATATAATATATGTGTATATATACATATACTATATATAATATGTTTGTATATATATACATATATAATGTATGTGTATATATACATATACAATTATCTTATATGTATATATATACACACATATAATATATGTGTATATATACATATATATATATATATATATATATATATTAAATGTGTGTATATATATCACAAAGATAAACAAGGAAGTTTTATCCTCCAAAGACAAACATTGGAATTAAGTGGATTACTTCAATTCAAAGAAAGCATGTGTCAGCGTTATCTGCTTTGTAAAATCGACGATTTTAGGAAGAAATGGGTATGTTGTAAACTTATCTAAGTAAGTATCTTATTTTAAGGCATAGTTTAAGAACTTTTTCTTGCATATACAAATTAAATATCATAAAATACATATTATTATCATAACATTTACCGATATGTGTCATTTTATATAGTCTGTTTATTACGAAAAATCGTGTTTAATCAGAGGTACCAACCTGAAAAGTCACAGACTATTATAAAATACAGGTGAGCAAAGCGCATTAGCTCACGGCGAGCTCATTAACTAAAGATAGTTGGTGTTTTTCTCGGCCGTTTTCGTAGTGTAGCAATTAGGATATCAAGTCTCGACAATTCCAGGAATTTTTCCATATGTAGCCTACACACTCGAGAGCACAGAATCTTTCCGATATAGGTCAACCTTCCACTTAATGTGTATCTTGCCCCCAATCCTTTGCTCCTGATGCTGAAACCGATCTGTGTTCATAGATTAATATTTGAGTGCCAGACATTTGACATCAAACCAATACGAGTCGGACTCGGCTGGTCTAGACATTCGTTGTGACACGTCTTTCAACCCGTTTCACTGCTCACCTCTGCCTGAGATTAGTTTTTAGTCTCATGCATGTGTTCGGACTTGAATTTAGTCCAATAAGAGATTGACTCACCCAGAGCTAGTGTGGAACACAAATTAGGAGACACAATGTTAATATTAAATAAAGAAAAACACTAGAAGAAACCAGAAGCATCGAAAAGTTTCCGTGCACTCGAGTGTAACATAAAGTCTGTCTTGGAGTAGTCTAATGAAAGAAATTTTTTCGTATGCGGAAAATATTTGTAAAAACGTTCAAAACATTGAAGATTATGATGTAAATAAGTTAGTTAAACATTATTATAAAGTGCAAAATAGTCTTATACTGTACTTGTCAATCCAGTTCATACGCCAGTGGTGGGCTAATCGGATTACTTTCCATCAGGGACTTCAAGAAGAGTTGTAAAAGTAAAGTAAAGTTTTCCCTGTACAGGCCATGAAGGCCCAGGGTTTTCTAGGAGGTTAAGGCTCCCAGATTTTAGACATTCGGCACGTGAAGGTGGTCTTACGCACCGGCCGCCTTTACCCCCAGGATTGCTCCTGGTACTCATTTATGTTAAGAGGCTGAGTCGACCCTAAGGACATACTGCCACCAGAAGTATTAGGCCAATTGAAAAACTCCAAGGACCCCATCGGGGATCGTACCCGCGACCTTCCGCTTTGTAGTCTATATTAAAAAGTTGAATAAATAAACTATCACGACGTGAATGAATGGGTTACAAAATTATTTTAAAATAGCATTCCCATTTCATCAACTTTAATTAAACAGTAAGTCATTTGTTAAACGAAGTCAAACAGGAATAAAATGTAGTCATGTACAACACATCTTAAACAGAAGACTGTTTCTTGTTTCACCTCCGTTGATTTACTTAGTAAAGAGGAAGTCACTTTATTAACTAATTACAGAACAGAATATTGTGTCAGAAAGAAAGAAAATGGAATTGAAAACCTGTTATGCATTGAATGCTAGGAAAGTAGAGTATTATCCATTAGTATTCAATTATTGTTCAGTTGAAAAGCGTGAGCGAACAAATGGCATGTGGACTGACTGGTTGGTTTTATATTTATATTGTTTCACCGCACATGGAGAGCGGCCGAGTTCAGTAATTACATGGAATGGACGCTGCGGGAGATTTTACGAACTTGTCTCACAGGACGTCACAGCCAAATGGCGAACCCCCTTGCAAAACCAACACAGCAGAATCCACGTAAGCTCCATAGATGCACTAGGTAACCTTCCTTAACTTGCAATATTTGTGAAATAGTTTAAATTATGCATTCACTACATGTCTCTAAGGATAGATGCATGTCTGAAATAATTAGAAATATACCTATACAATAATTTATTTGATTGATATCTGAAAATAAAATTAGTATTCGAAGACTCATAACAGCGCTGTATTCAAAGTGCATGCAACGGATTGTATCGATATTTAGCTTATCTCAAGTCCGACAACTCATAACTCACTAGTGTCTTTGCCCATGTGTGACATGTAAAACTAAAACTAAACTCCGTGGCGCTACATCCCTGGAGGGACTTGGCCTACCACCCGACCGCTGCATCATCCCCCGTAGGCAGATGGCAGGATTGGGGGGCATGTGGTCAGCATGCCGACACCCACGGCCGTTAATGGTGGTTTTCTGGACCGGAGCCGCTACTTCTCTATCAAGTAGCTCCTCAATTTGGAATCACGAGGCTGAGTGCACCCCTACCAGACCTCCCTACCTCAGAAAAATCCGAGGAATCGAACCCGGGCCGACGGATCTGTAGTCAGCGACGCTAACCACAAGACCACGCCGGCGGACATGTGTGACATGTACTCTTTCAAATAAGATAATAATACACAGGGTGGCAGTGAAATAATCCTGCAGATTTTCAGAACGAATTGGTCATGTCATTTGTATATTGCCATAACGGCAGTAAGTTTATAATTTACATAAAGGATATATACATGTATCTGTATCTGTATCTGGTACCCTATGATCCCCAGGTGGGGCGAAGGGGCCTCCAAGTGGAGGTTTCATTACCTACATTAATTTTGATATGCTTATTTTCCGAGAGAGGGTAGAGGGAAAGGTGGTAAGCTCATCGCCAAGCAACCCCCCTCTGGAAACTAAGTATTTCTTGGACGTGAAAGGGCCGAGAAATTTTGTCCAGAGGCTCTAATTTAGGCTTATATACATGTAGTCCTACATAATTCTTTTGTCCGAAAAGTATAACATCTTGCAAGATAATTACTGAACCCAGGACCTTGATTTCTTTTTATTATTAGAGGTCCGTGAAATTTACGAGATATGATAACGCGAATTGCTCTCCATTCGACCTACAATTGGAGAATTTCATTTCACTGCCGCCTATAACCTCAAAACTTAAGCCACCATTGTGTTGTACAAGTCCCGTATCATTATTTCCAAAGCTACCCGTGATCACTGCCAACAATACACTGTTGTCATGGGAACTGTACATAGAATTTGATTTGGATTTGATAATTCTGTACAAAAAGGTATTTCGTATCCTCTAAAACATTTTATTTTTGGCATTTAAAATCAAAATTTTGCAAAATCCTTTCTTAGTGAGCACTTACATTATGAAACGAAGGTACTGTCAAAATTCCAAGGCTCTACGTTGATTCTCTGTCATTCAGTCAGTCATTAAGTCAGGAGAAAGCGTGTTATATAGTATATACGAGTATAAAAGAGATTACCATAAAATAGACACTGTGCTAATTAAATAAGTTTAATGACATCATGACGAGGAAATTATTGTATTTTCAAATTGCAGCAGTTCTGAAAACTCGGATGTTCACAAAGAAGCATTCTATACAAGTTGCATGCATAATTTTTTCCGATACCTAACTCAAAAGTAGGTAGGAGACATGTAGGAGATGCAATACGAATTAGCCTAATGATCAAGACCTCCTGATAATTAGCGGTAGAGATAATAAGCCGTGGTAAATAAATAAATAGCATGCAAAAATATCAAACTTTCGTTAACTCATATCAGTTCAAGAACGGCATACTTTTGAGGTAGGTTAGCGGAAAGAATAATTAACCGATTAATCTTTTCAGAACCTTTGTTATATTTTTATTCGTATGTAACGAACTAGCAGGCGGCTTCACCCACAATTAGACTATTTACTCAACTGGTAGATGTTTTATTTAAATAATTTATTTAACAAAAGAGACAGACCGAAACGAAGATGGGCACAACAATTTTTGGAAGCAGCGGGACCACAATGGACAAGAATAGCCAAGGACAGGAAAAAATGAAAAGAACTAAGGTTAAATGTAGAAAATACGTATAAAACCTAAAAGTGATAGGTAAAGAGTGACATCAAAGCTCATAGGGACTAGCTCTCCCTATGAGTTTGACTGAGCTAGCCCTACCGGAAGGTAGGAGGCTCTTGCCCGATAGGGATGTTACGGGCTTATTTATTATTATTTTTAATATTTAATAAGAAAATAACTAACACATTAAATTTATTAACACTTAGGTTATATCGTTTTTATATAAATTGCATGAATTAGGCTACATAATTTTATTCTTAATTATATTGTTTAAAGTAGTAAATATAAATAATTAAACGATTAAAACGAATCTTATGGTGCCATATGGGCATACAGATTCGAAATGAAACAATTAAAACGAACCACAGATTTTTAAATTTACTCATATACTGCATAAACAAAACGATTGATAACTATAAAGCTAAAATCCCCGGCTTCGAGGTGCACTTCACGATTAAAAATACCTCAGATTCGAGTTCCCTAGCCCGAAAACCCCCTTCATAGTGAGTTTCGTCCAAATTGTTCAATATTTTCCCATTTAGATGTTCATTCATGATCCCCTTCTGTCCACCAATGTAAATAAACTGATCTCTGCGTGTCGTAATATTACAAACAAATGAATCAAGTAGAGAGGGTTGCTATGACAACCAAGCAAGGCCATCGTCAATTAATTTCACAATTATTGAATACGACCGAAGGCAAAGAATACTTGAAAGACCTAGACGTAAGTGAGAGGACAATATCAGGATGGATTTAAGGGAAGTAGGATTTGCGAGGGATGATTGGATGGAGTTAGCACAGAATAGTGTTGAATGGCGGGCTCAGGTAAGCGCGGCAATGAACCTCCGGGTTCCTCGTAGATAATATTCCTTCAGCTTGCTGAGGAATTGTCTATTGACATTGAGTAAGTAAGTAAGTATTATTGAATACGGTCTTGTTAATAGGTGGCGTTGGTTCTACACGAAACACCAATTCAAATATTATATTTGGCTAGGTCTGTGGGTAGTCATTCCAATCCAGGCAGCGCTGTCTCGAATAATCGATTTTTTGTCTTCCCCATACCATCGCCTTTAATAAGTTTTGATCCGAATTTTAGATACACGTATTAGGTATGTAGTCTATAGTATATATATATACATATTAAGGTTAAATTCCATGTGTGGGTGTAGTCATAGTATATAATGCATTTAGAAGTGTTACATAAGTATTTAATTTTGTTTAGAAAGGACGAAAGAACTTTGACCGTCGGTTTTATAGTTGCACTCTGGGGATGCGGCATTTCCAACTCCTTGCCAGGGGATTTTAATCGATTATATAGGTTCACAATCCCCAGCCTTCACCTGTCAATCCTAGCAGATCCTAGCAGACACAAGCCGACTTCCGGTCCCTGAATGCCGGTTCGTGACATTCGTAACTATGTTTTTGTGAGCGGTCTCCGTTCGTTCTTGATATTATTCTTCTAAAGGAAATGTACATGAAAGAAAATGATATAGACCCACGGGGGATTATCTTTGCGGTAATTACTGCTAGGCCTAAGGGTGATAACATGCTAACAACTTGCACTGAAAACTGATTATGTGAAAAAAAATTGTTTTCTTATATGTGATGACAATGGCCAATTTCATTTAATAAGTGCCAGAATGATACCTTATAAAACAGTGTGGGGGACGGGAAAATGTCTGTCCGCCCGTGTGTTTGTACACGCGATAACTCAAATACGCTTTATCGGATTTTCACGAAACTTGATAGGCCTATACGCACTTATAACGTCATTAGGAAGAAGCCTATTGATATTGGACCAGATTGGTTGACCGGTACCGGATTAGTGCCAATTTAGTGCCCAATTTATGGTAATCCCTTATATCTCTATAACTTATATATAACAGGCTTTGTCCTGACTGAATGACTGACTGACAGAGGATCAGTCTAAACCATATATGGGCAACGCCCGGCCCGCCCCGATTTTTGATCCGGCCCGCGGAACATTTTAAAACCGCGCTCGAAAAAGTAAATATTTTCGGTTCTCGCCAACTAAAGAGTGAGAGGGGGAAACAAAAGCCTAAACTTCGAGGGTGTGCCTTCCGATCAGCGCTAGAAAAATGCTGCAATAGGCCTAAATCAAAGAATCGAACCAGACTTTCAGATGAAAATGTGGAAACACTCTGTGCTTGTGTATAAATTAGTGGGATTGATGCCAACATTGATTATCTTGTTTCTCAGGTAAAAGCTCAAGCTTCTCATTAATTTCTGCTGATTGTAAGTAAACACCTAATCGGTTCGATATTGTTGTCATTCATGTAATTTTAGCATTATACTTCATAAATATAAAAAACCGTATCATGATTATTTTTTCACAACTACCTATTATCTACGGCCCGCGACTTCATAAATATAGTAAAGTTTAGCCCTCATCTTTCCAAAGGTTGCCCATACCTGGTCTAAACTATAATAGAGCCAAAAGTATAATAGGTAGATACTTGGAATTTTGACAGTACCTTCCTCTCATAATGTAAGTGCTCACTAAGACAGGATTTTGCAAAATGTTTATTTCAAATGCCAAAAATCAAATGTTTTGAGGATGCGAAATTTCTTTTTAAACAGAATTATCAAATCCAAATCAAATTCTATGTAAAGTTCACATGACAAGAGTGTATTGTTGGCAGTGGTCACACGCAGGTTTGGAAGTAAATAATACGGTACTTTGACAAATTGGAGAAGTTATCGATATAATTCACTGGTGTAAACAAATATTGAAGAATGAAATTCACGAAAATAATGCACAATTTGATGCAGTAACATAACTTTCTTTGCCCTGAACATAGAGAATACTAATTTCTCACTTCACATTTTGATGTAGAATAAGAATTCATACTGCAGGGACAGCATTTTCAGATGTCTCAGCCTGAGTGTGCCAACGAGTAATGCTATTATCAGAAGTCGGTAAAAATTTCTATCCACCGACACGTTATTCATAGCTGTAGGCTTTGTATTTTTAGTTGAGAAGTATGGATGTTTATCATATGTCCTAAGCATGAAAAAGGAGATAAAATAGGATGGAACATATTTAGTCCTATGCGCACAGTATATTATTATGACTCAGGTTTTGGGAAGGAAAGTATGGAAGTATGAATTTATTTTTGATTTCAGCCACGAAACGGTTGTATGGTAACATGAGAGTTTCTTATTTGGACTCCTGCCATGCTTGGTGTGTAAAATCAATGGGGTGCAAAATTCTACATCCTTTATGAGCCATAAAAAGCTACATTAAGCGTTTTCTGAGGGAATAGTTTGAGAATGATAAGTCGTTCTTCCTCATTTCAAATTCTACATACCTATTTAAGGACCTAGAGTTGAAAATCGAAAGTCCTTCGTAAGTCAATTTCGAATGTCAAAATACAAAATCCGAGCGACGCCGGGCTATTTAAGCTAGTATCTTATATTTTTAATGTTTGACATAGGCTACTGTAAGCTATTTTTTGTACTACAACAACTTTTAAAAATGGAAGTTTTAAAATATACTGTATTTAAGTATTTTGTTAACTCTGTTTGTAGTAGTGAAACATAAGAACTTTGTAAATATAACTATATTTGAGTTTCTGTAGTCTCGGTATTATTTTAAATGTGGTTTCTAGTATGTAAGTTAAATTTAGTGTCCAATATCAGTCTTGTATTATCTTACGGACAAAATAAATCTAAATCTAAACCTGAACTACCCTAAAAAAATAAGGCATAATGTGGGTTGCTCTTGTTAAAAACCAAGACCAATCTAAATCACTTTGCTCATTTATACTGGAAAGTATCCGGTTCCTTTACCAGATGCAAGTTCGCGTGCCCACTTAAGGACAAAAATACAGTAAATCTAATTTGTATAAAGAAAACACAAAAGATACAGAGTTTGAGACTCGGAATTCTAAGAAGACCAAAGTACTAAGCACTACTGATCAACTTGAGAAGTGTTTGTTTAAAGTACCTAGCATAATAGTGATTACAAATCATAACATCCCAAATATATAACACATCTTGTAATCACTAATAAAAGATTACCTTCAACTCCAGCTTACTGGCACGGATTCGATCCTCGATGTCGAACCACCAATTCACAACTGATAAAAATCCGCCACTTTAACGGAAAAACGCGCCCAAAATACCGATTGACGTAAACGCGACATCACAGAAAGCAGTTGAGGTGTTTTTAGACTTTAGTACATTAGTGTCCCATGTGGCAGCGACATCATAATCGTCACTTTAACTCGCGCAACCTGAAGATAAAATGCAGGGTGCTGGTGATATTGTGGCTCTATGACGATACTTCATCTCGTAAGTAATCTCAAAGGATCTCCCCGAAATATTATGTAATGTAGATGTAGATATCTTACATTTGTAGAAACTGTGTTGAGCGAATCTCAAGGATACAAACATCTGAGAAGAAAAGGAATAATACATTTCTATACTGGGGAGGATGTTTTTTGGTACTTTGTGAAACATCTGATAAAAAGAGGAAGAAGCTATTTTAGTATTGGTGTGAATGTGTTGGTACTTTGTGATGCATCTGAGAAGAAGAGGAAGAAGCTATTTTAGTATTGGTGTGAATGTGTTGGTACTTTGTGATTCATCTGAGAAGAAGAGGAAGAAGATGTTTTACTATTGGTCAGAATGTTTTTGGTACTTTGTGAAACATTTGTGAAGAAGAGGAAGAAGAAGCTGTTTAACTATTGGTGAGAATATTTTTTGTACTATTGGTATTACTATGATCTGAAGAAGATATTTTGCTATTGGCATTACTATGGTGTCTACTTAAAGGTTTGAGATGGAGCATATTATATATTGGAACTGGTGTTGAGGTGTTGATCGGTCAGTGAATTGTAACATACCACCCAAACCATCCGGGTCATACCGGCCTTATATAGCAAATTTCAACCAATCACACCTCATCTTACTTCGACCAATCAAATTGCGAATATCTACTGGTAGTACTTTTAGCGAATCACAGAGAAGCTTGCATTTCCGTTTTTATAACCAATCAAGTCTTTCCTTCTAAGCTTATAATATGACATCATGATTATTATATCAGTAATTTGTATTTCTATTGTAATATAATTAACTATCATTAGATAATTCATATAAAAACAAAGCGAACTAATTAATTCAGACAGTTAATACAATTAACTATAGCAATCCAAAAACGTAACAGAAACAAGCTAACATCACTTTGGACTTGACGTGGTTGGTACCCTGATTCCAGTAGCATGATGTTAATAAATTCTAATTTAAAAAGCATAATATAAAGGAAATAAAGCGTACTTCTTAAAAATTAATCTCAAAATCACATTTAATCAGAACTGGACAATATTGTTTAAATTATATAATTAAAGAACAAAGCTGACCAACCTTCAACTATAGCATAAGCTGTGTGCATTTCTTTATTACATTTATAATTCCCATTGCATTTTGTATTAACAAGAATAAGTTATATTTATTCACAGATTAATTTTCAACGTGCATCAAAAATATAAATGTAAAATATTCAAACGTATAGTGCTAATGAAGTATAAAGTTATAAAATTGTAGCACGTTTAAAATATTGTAATATCATTGCATATTCCATATTTTGTATTTAAAGGTTAATTTAGTAACTTTAAATTGTGATAATAAGCGTAACAAACGTTCTTGTATAATGATAAATACTGAACTGTGTAAGCAAATGAAACTAACAAACTAGCTAACTAAGCTGTATTATACTTTTAAAAATCGTGGCCTGAAGGAAAGTTAATAAAACTACTAGCATTTTAATTTAACAGTTTGAATCACATCCAGTACAAACTATAATGTAGGCTAGGTTATGTACTAGACTCATAACATAACCTCAAGTACGGCTGGTATTCCACATCACGTCTTCCGAAATTAAACGTTTAAGGAATGGATAGGAATAGTATACAAGAAACCAAAATGATTACAGATTAATGAAGCACATAATAGCTGATTTGGAAAGCGTCCTGGATAAAACTATACAATAAACTTCCAATAGATATAAAATCAATAAACGAATTAAATAGATTTAGAGAAAAAAGCTTTTAAATTTTCTTATAGAAAGAGCATATTATTCTATAGATGAATTCCTTAACAAACAGTAAATAGAGCACAAGACTGAAAGACTATAATGTAAATTATTATTTTAAATACGAACACTACATTCAATAAAAATGTATACCTTATTATATTTTTACTGTTAGATATACTGTAAGCTATTCTTCCACTATAACTTCTTTTAAAAATGAAAGTTGTATAATACACTGTATATTGCTAAATTTAAGTAATTTGTTAACTCTGTCTGTAGTACTGAAACATAAGTTCTTTGTAAATATATTTCTGTAAACTCAGTATTATTGTTAATGTCGTTTTTAGTATGTAGGATAAATTACGTGTTCAATATCAATCTTGTATTGATCTTACGGACAAAATAAATCTAAATCTAAATCTGAACTAGCCTAAATAAAATAAGTCATAAGGTGGGTTGCTTTCGTTAAAAACCAAGACCGATCTAAATCACTTCGATCATTTATATTGAAAAGTACCCGGTTCCTTGACCAGATGAAGGTCGTGTATCTACTCAATGACAAAAATACAGTAAATCTAATTTGTACCAAAAACACAAAAGAAACAG
The DNA here is from genome assembly GCA_964059195.1 of Ectobius pallidus. Lineage (NCBI taxonomy): Eukaryota > Metazoa > Arthropoda > Insecta > Blattodea > Ectobiidae > Ectobius > Ectobius pallidus. Next base: position 95,325,820 of record CAXKWD010000003.1, on the reverse strand, counting down.
AGTTTGAGACGGAATTCTAGTAAGAACAAAGTACTAAACACTACTGAACAACTTGAGAAGTGTTTATTTGAAGTACCTAGCATAATAGTGATTACAAATCATAACATTTCAAATGTATAACACATACTGTAATCACTAATCAGGAATTACCTTCAACTCCAATTTACTGGCACGGATTCAATCCTCAATGTGCAACCACAAATTCACAACTGATAGAAATGCGCCACTTTAACGGAAAAACGCGCCCTTACTACCGATTGACGTCAACGTGACATCAACAGAAAGCAGTTGAGGTGTTTGTAGGCTTTAGTGCATTAGTGTCCCGTGTGGTAGCGACATCATAATGGTCACTTTAACTCGCGCAACCTGAAGATATAATGCAGAGTGCTAGTGGGTCTATGATGACACTTCATCTCGTAAGTAATCTCAAAGGATATCCCAAGAATATTATATAATGTAGATCTAGACATCTTGTTTTGTAGAACTTGCATATTAGAAAGAATTTATCAAATGAAAATCAGTTATCATGACAACTTATTGTTTTACACTGTTCATACACGACTTTAGAAGTTGCAATACAGTTAGCCATGACATATACCTTCACATAATATGATTATCAAACTAGTCAGATGTTTGTTTATTTCGTTGATCAAGTTGAAATGAGTACTACATGAATACTGTTACTCCATGGGCGTACGGTGGAATTTTGTTCGGGAGGGGTTCAATGTAAAGTCGTCTCCTTGTGCAAATTGTAACTTAATATATATTTTTAAATAGCTAAACAATTGTATTGCGATCAATAATTAATATGCAGCACAGTCTTTGAAAATGTTTTTCTTGAGGTTTCTGTCCACTTCTAGTTTAAGCTAGAGTCTATAAATAAAAACTTTCGTTTGATCAATTATTATAATACTGTACGGTGTATAGGGCACTTTTTAAAGTCATCTAAAAATTCACCGGTGGGAAAGTCCCATTAGTGTACATTACGTCACCATGAGGTCATGATTACTGTTGACTTAACGAACAGGTTGGTGGATTTCAGCGGGAGTATTCGAGTGTATGATAATTATTGTATCATGGATTTGCAAGAAGTGGAAATTATAATATACGATGTCAGGGAACTATTAACTCAGTGCTACCATTCTTATAAATCATGTTATAAGCATGTTATAAGCATCTTACATTTTGTATATTTAAATATGGTATCTGAATCTTAAATAAATTACGATTAATCATAAATAATGTTTTGATATGTATGAAATTGTAAAACATATAAGAAGCGAACCAGTGTAGGCCTATTTGTATTTCATTACATGCAGTTATAATCTTAAAAATATTGCAGATATTTCAACCTAAACCCCCCCCCCCATACCGTACGCCCATGTGTTACTTGTATATACAGAAGGTATGTTACTGTGAAATAATTAGGCCTACGTACATTAAGTGGAGTTCTTTGCCAGGGTATGTTGACTATTTTAAGAATTTCTTATGTCAGTGTATACGAGTTTGAATTAAGGTTAAGAATCAAACTTTAGACCTTTGTTCTTCCGTAAGTCCTGCTTAATGAATCGATCTGGAGCTTAACTCTGAGATAGATTTTAAAAAAAAAACCTTACTTTCTGCATATCACAATTGCAATTATCACTGATTAAAGAAAAAAACATTCTGGCACTTTGTTAAATCAGCTTACCTGATTTTATTTATATTTATTTTCATCTGCAAGAAGACTATACAAATAAAAATATCATCAGCAATACTAAAGCTTAGATATCAAATAACCAAATTATAGTTTGCCAAAAATTTACTAGCTCACATTTAAATCACATAGGCCTATGACTGAAAAAATCACTTGTTACGCCTTTGTTGTGGGCTGTGTAGTCTACACATCGAAGAAATATATTTCAATTGCAATTCGTAATAGGCTTCGGCATAGTAATAGATTTATTAAGTTCAATAATAGTGCAGTAAATATATTAATTAGTTGAAAATAATAATTGGGAACGTGAACTTCTGAATCATAAGTGTTATTTTCATAACATTTTGACAAATGACAAAGTCAGAAGGTCATGAATATAACATGCAAAGGAATCAATTAAATTTATTAACTGAACCAAAAAAATATTACAACTGCTGGAGTTAGGCGTAAGCACCGTTCAAGTTTCGACCCAACACTATAAAATTTATTTTTGCACGACTTAACTAATTAGTGGTAGGCCTACTTACGAATATTGTTGCCGTGGATCGTAAGTTGACATTCCCGCATGCAATCTTGTTGCTATGTGCGATAAGAGTTTCCGTGCGGTAAGAATTTACTTACGGCACATCATAATACAAGCCTTAATGGACGAGGCCCCCCAGGACAAATATTCGGTTCCCCTAACAACAAACACATGCGAATCACTTTCTGAAATAAACATCTATCTTCAATAATGTATATACATAATATTTTCAGATAATATCTCAATTAATATAATTAAATTGATATAAATAATCATCGTGCAAAAAATAGCATGCAATACTCGTGCCATAAACGCATAACAGATCTCGGAAAATTGAAAAAACTCGACGCGAGCGCCTCGTTTTTTCAAACTCTTTCCTCGATCCGTATGCATCGCTTACGGCACTTGTATCGCAATATACTATTATTAGCAGCCATCCTGAATTAACTGGCTAACAATAAACAATTTAAGTCTAAAATTTAAAAAATTATATAATTAATTTTGTTTCCTTACTTCTGTTATTATTACAACATTTTTCAGGGTTACATTTTGAAATATTGATATATTTATCTTGTCTTAAAATCCGTTTAACTAAAATTGTATGTATTATTATTGTATACTCATACATTTCCATTGGTGTAAATTTATCAGGTTCTGTCCTCACTGTAAGTAGTATTAACTCATACTTTTCTATGTTTTATAAATCATTTGTTTGTATTACTGTAAATAATTATTTAATTGTAAGTTATTTTGTTGTATTGAACTGAACCGTCCCCGAGCACAAGCATTGCTTCTTCGGGTGGTGTTAGAATTCGCATTTGTAAATATTTTATATTGTAATTTGTAGCAATAAATTTATTATTATTATTATTATTATTATTATTATTATTATTATTATGAGGTTCATGGTTGACAAACTGCCGTAGACAATGATGATATTTGAGAAAAAGTAAGGCAGTTTTTTGTCTTCAACATTTTTACCACAGATTATTTTTTTAATGGAACACAAAAATCTACAATCAGGATATACATATACAGTGTGTCCCACGCAAGAGTTGGCCAATGACGCGGGTTACTGTGTCGCGGCGGGCACAGCTCCAACTCCCGAGCGATCGGGTGAAATATCTACGCTAATGAAGCCGCGATCGGTGTTATGATTCAGGTTCTCACATTTGCAGTTGGAATTACAATGAAAATAACCACGTACCTCATCATAAGAGATGTTGGAAATGTCCTCCTCTTGCATCCACACAACACTGGGACCTTTTTAAGAAATTTTCTTTCACGCGCATAAGTTCAGCTTCCGAGATAGAATTAATTTCTCTTCTGATATTGTCTTTAAGTTCTTCTAATGTATGTGGGTTTGATCTAATTTCTGTTCAGTAAGTACGCGCCGCTTGGTCCATCGTTTCCTATCGAGAACCCGTTTCCCGAAGTTTGCTTACAAGTTTTCGCACGGCTTCTCTGCTTGGAGGACGTACACCTGGGAATTTTGCTAAAAACCGACGTCTTACGTCCTTGCAAGATGATGTAATCACATACGAATCGTACATAAATATCCTTTGTTCTATTGTATACGTAGGCCTATGCCGTGGAAACAACACATGACACTAGCAGAAGGAATACTGACCTGCTTTGTCCACACAGTCAAGGTCGTGGCAGTTCAACGACACACGTGCCAGCCAGATAAATCACATATGTTTTTCTTTGTGAGAACTTGAACCATTACACCAACAGCGGGCTTTATTAGCGTAGACCCGTTTCCTTTGTAATGTACGGGAAGTTGACCTATTCACATTATTTTTCAAGTTTCTCCATAAATAATATTCACATACTGTTAGAAGAACTTAAAGACAATATCACATAGGCCTATCACAAGAGAAATGAACTCTGTCTCGGAAGCTGAACTTATGCGCGTGAAAGAAAATTTCCTAAAATGGTGTCAGTGTTGTGTGGATGCGAGAGGAGAACATTTCCAACATCTCTTGTGATGAGGTACGTGTTTATTTTCATTGTAATTTTAACTGTAAATTTGAGAACCTGAATCATAACACCGATCGCGGCTTCATTAGCGTAGATATTTCACCCGATCGCTCGGGAGTTGGAGCTGTGCCCGCCGCGCCGCAGGAACCCGCGTCATTGGCCAACTCTTGCGTGGGACACACTGTATAACCAAAGATGGGCCCACAGCCTTCAACTTAGTTACTGCTGTAGGATATTTAGTGAAGTTTGCCTTAAAGTTGTACAATGTTGTACATTTTTTTCCGAAATGCAACTTGAAAACTGTTTTTTTTTCTGTATTAGACATAGATATTGTAAGAACGAAAAACCGAAGTCTGAAGGGGCAACATTTATAAAATGCAGTATTATGCCATTTAATACAAAATACGCACTCTTGAAGTGGACTTGATATGCAAGATGCTTTATGAAACCTAATCCCCCCAAAACATGCATTATGCATTAAATTGTCCTTAAAAAGGCCAAAACGTGGAAATATGCACGGAAAAAGGACACTTACTTCGAATAGGTAAGTCATGAAATGGATATTTAGCAAGTTTGAGAAGCGTGACAAGCTTATGTAAAAGCATGCATTTCATGGAAATCCTGTCTTTAGTCATAGCCCCTTAAACAACCCGCAGGTAGCAGTGGACCAATCCGCTACTGACTGTGAACGGAGCAATCGTGATGATGGGTTCGAATGTTCCTGCTGTTTGCAGTGACTGCACAATCGTGAAACACGAGTCTGTCCCTGACAGGTAGGCAAGACCTATTCACCTTCCCCTACACCCCATTCCGCCGTCGCCACCACCCCAGTAGATAGCCGCTTCATGAAACCTTTTCATGCAACGTCAGATTTATAACAATGCAGAGCATGAAAACAGTCAGCTAGAGAGATTCTACTTTCATAGTGTTGTCATTATTTTCCCCTTAATGATCGAATTAAAGCATCCAGTGCCAATAAACACGTTAACCGTAGCTTTGTTTCAAATTGTAGAAATCTGAGGTAAATAATGTGAAAATAAGAACTGTACAATATAGTATATTGCGATACAAGTGCCGTAAGCGATGCATACGGATCGAGGAAAGAGTTTTTTCAATTTCCGAGATCCGTTATGCGCTTACGGCACGAGTATTGCATGCTATCTTTTGCACGATGATTATTTATATCAATTTAATTATATTAATTGTGACATTACCTGAAAATATTATGTATATACATTCTTGAAGATAGATGTTTATTTCAGAAAGTGATTCGCATGTGTTTGTTGTTAAGCGAACCGATTATTTGTCCTGGGGGGCCTTCTCCATAAAGACGTTTATTATGATGTGCCGTAAGTAAATTCATAACCGCACGGAAACACTTACCGCACAAAGCAAAAAGATTGCGTGTGGGAATGTCAACTTACGATCCACGGCAACAACATTCGTAAGTACCACTAATTAGTTAAGTCGTGCAAAAAATATCAAACTCAATTTAGAATCAGTTATCTGAAAATTCGTACGATATTATAATTTTCTTATAATATAATTGATACGATATTTTAATTAAAATAAACTTCTGATGTAGTTTAAATAACTCCTATTTTCCCCTTAATTATCGAATTAAAGCATCCATTGCCAATAAACAAGTTAACCTTAGCTTTATTCCAAATTGTACAAATCTGAGGTAAATAACGTGTGTGTGCGTGTGTATATATATATATATATATATATATATATATTCGCTGACAGTTCAATGAATTGTTTTGCATGATTTAACTTTGGAACATGTTTCCAATAGTTACTTGTTTTCCTGTGTTCCCAGACTTTTATCTTTTCTTTGATATAGCCATAAGGTACTCCACAGAATGGTTCTGGGCCAATGAAAGAATTATTGTCCCCTTCTTTGGTTAGGCGATCGGAAATTTCATTGCCCTCAATTCCTTCATATCTTGGCACCCACATTAAGGTAACCTTATATTTCGCCAGCTGATCTGGTATCAATTAACAGTCCTCAACGAGCTTTGACTCAATAGTGCAAGCACTAAGAGCCTTGAATGCTGCTTGACTATCCGACAGGATAGAGATTCTGGTATCACGAATGGCTTTACTAACATTTACATGAGCAGATATTCCAATGGCATGGAATATGGTGGGTTCATGGCCAAGAGCTTTTGCTAGGACAAAGTTAGGCCCACAAACTCCTACGCCAGTTTTCCCATACAAGAGGATATTATAGGAGAAAAATTCCTCCGACACTGGGACTTAAACCCAGGACCTTTGGCTATCTCTCCCATCTAGCGGTGTGAGTTGAACTCCGGCTTAGCTCAGTTGGTAGAGCATTGGCGCGAATAGCCAAAGGTCCTGGGTTCAAGTCCCAGTGTCGGAGGAATTTTTCTCCTGTAATATTCTCATGTAATGTCCAACAGAGACAATAATCAGTGGTTCATGAATGCTTATAGGCCTATATCTATTTCCCATACATTTTTGAGCCATCCGTGAACCATACAATTGACTCATTTCCAAAGTTAGATCCATTCTCATTCCAAGTTTGACGTTCAGTAATTATGACTGTAAAGGAATGATCCAGGTTGGGTTTAGATGCCATCCAGTCCCAAAGAGTAATGAGATCTCCTCCTTAATTTCCTGGAGAATTTTCAGGTGACCAGTTAGGTCACCAGATTTGAAAGCCATATTTTTTTTGCAGTCAAAGGGCACATGATAAGGCAACTTTCTTTATCTCACTATGCAGAGGTATCAAGCCTATTAAGGCATCCATAGCTGCAGTGGGACAGGTGCTGATTGCTCCAAATATATTCAAACAAGCTAGCCTTTGAAATTTTTGCAGACAGGCTATTGCTGCAAGAAAAAGTTTATTGGTTACTGTAATTTGCAAGCCTAAGAATTACATTGAGGAATCCGCTACTATACACACGAGAATTTCTTATTCAGGGGTGTTGCTAGAATTTAAGTAGTATTGCATTACTCTGGATATATTTTGCTAGCAATCAATCACAATAATAATAAGTCAATAATAGTAATAATAATAGACTAATAATAATAAATAATAATATTAACTTCATTATGTCCCCTAGATTCAATAAAGGAATTATAAAAATATTAATAATAGAAGAATTGAAATAAATAATAAACTTTATATTCCTTTATTTCAAAATTGTATAACTGAAAGCTGGTGACATTGTTTTTTATTTATGACTGTAATTTTGTTGACGAAAAGACTTAAAGCCAATAAGTTACGAAAATAAATACATTTAAAAACATAAGGCAAACACTAAAATTTCCGCATAAAACAGGTACATTTTAAAATAAATGTGATATTCCTTCAGGTATAATGCATGATCAGCAAAGCTGGTGTTGAACAGTTTATTTTTGAGCAGGCGGCGGTTGTGGGGTTTTTCATCATGCGACGCTTTGTTCGTCCTCAATCTGTCACGTACTTGATGATTGTAACATTCGCGGTTTTAATGACGGGGTGGGAGGAGGATCACAGCTCACTCATTTGAATACGCGTGACCGAAATGCCCCATCAGTTTCCATACATCGGGGCACCGTTCGATGCCTGCGGACACTCCCACCCCCATGCACGCTGTGATCTAATCAGTTGTTTGCCTCACTTAATGAATCCCCACATACAGGCTTTATTTACTCCTGCGAAAATTATCACTGTCGTCTGTTGATCACAAACAGGGCTGCCCATCTAAAAATAAAGTTTTCTTATTTTCCTACAGAGAGAATAATTTAACTCGTCCTGGAATAGGTAGAGTTTCATTTTATTACCTCGACACCATTGGTAGCTTCCTATACATGGATAGGACTCGAAATAAAACATAACTTTCACAAACTCAGCTTAAAATGATAGGCGTATGTAGATTTACCGAGAGAGAGAGAGAGGGAGCGAGCGAGAGAAGAGAGAAAGAGACGAACAGATATATATATATATATATATATATATATATATATATATATATATATATATATGTAGAAGAGACTATGATTGCATAGCCTATCCCCTAAACAGTATATTAGAATAATGTGCATTACATTTTTAAGTTCTGTTCAGCGACTTTGTCAGTAACGATTTTATTTTAAAAAACATAGGGGTATTAAAACGTAACAATAGCATTGCGCTCTTTGTGTTGCGATTATTATATATTGCTTTATTCTAAAGTTGTTCACTACGATTATGGAGAAATATTCTAATTAGAATAATGGAAAATGGTGCAGCATATGGAATAATTTCAAAATCCCATACATTCCAACAGATTGAAAAGAATTGTTAATTGACTGAAATAACTGCAACTAATTGCAAGAAGTTTCATCCTAGTATAACCAACTCAACTGCAAAGGCTATGGCGCATTCCCCTCCCCCCCAAAAAAGTCCCTTGCCCATAGACCAATTTAATGAGAGCTCAATTTTAACGATTTGTTTTTGAAGTAAAACTTTTTAGTGGCGGTAGAAGGTAAATCTGGAAAATCAGTCACACTAAAACCGTCACGAAATCAGTCACAATCAGTCACGAAATCAGTCACACTCTTACTTGTTTCGGTGCGGACTGCACAGAAAACAATCAACTCAATGATTAGGAGTAATCAAAGGAAATTTTTCAGACCTTCACTTCCTCAATGGCAATAGACAATTCCTAAGCAATCTAAAGGTATATTATCTATTTTATGGAACCCGGAGGTTCATTACCGCGCAAATCCAAAATTAAAAAATACAAATTTCCAAAATTTAAAAAACAAAAAAAATTATAACATCCAAAAATCCAAAATTTAATAAATAATAAAATCAAAAATTTAAAAATAAAAAAATAAAAAATTTAAAAAATAAAAAAATTAACAATTCAAAGATCGAAAATTTAAAAAATCAAAAATTCAAAGATCCAAAATTCAAAAGTCCAAAATCCAAAATTAAAAAAGTCCAAACTCCCAATATTAAAAAGTCCAATAATGCAAAATTGAAAAATCCAATAATAAAAATAAAAAATAAAATAAAGTTTTACTTCTGTCGCGTAGCGTTCCACGCACTCTTTTTTGTTTTTGTTTTTGTGCTTTTTATAATATAGCTGAAGAACTTCGTAAAGCTTAAAACGATGCAGTAGCTGTTGTGATACCGGTAACACAATAACGTTTTAAAGAAGAAATTGTAAAATTTAAGATATTACTCAACTGCATAGACTGTGGCAATATGGACACACTTTTTCATAGGCTAATGGTGTGTTCAGACGTTAAAGAGAAGTGGGACTGCTGACAATGAAACTAAACAATGTTCTTCCACCAGAAAACTTAAATTCGATTCGTAAATTGCTGATGCTTTTGGAAGTTGAGGAGAAATAATTCAAGTTATGTTCGCGAATGCAGAATGAATCAGAACTCTATTGACAAACTTTCACAAGTTGTTCAAGGTATGCTTTCTGAGTAAATGTAAAAATAGTATTCTTTGACATTATTCTGTGTCAGGTCTCACATTAAATTCACGAATGTTACTGTGCTTTGTGATATTCATTAACACTGCAAGTGGAAAACAAAATATAAAACACACACATGTACAGTGTTAAGTAATCCATACAGTTATTGTAATGTACTTATGATATATTTGTGTTACGTAGGCCTAAGTATCAAGTTGTTAATAAATAAAAAACTCAATGTGCGGCCCGCTAGTCTTTCACAAGAAAATGGCCCTATAGTTGAAAAAGGTTAAAGACCACTGATTTAACCTATCACGAAGGAGGGGAAAAAGCTACAGAGAATGAAAAATATAATGTAACATATTATACTGTGCATAATACAAACTTTGCACCGTGTTATAGTTTATATTAAATATAAAAGTCCCCCCCCAAAAAAAAATCAATACGAGGGAACTAAATTAAATTAAATTAAATTCACTTTAACACCATTAAGTTTACAGCCCCTAAGAACAGTTAGTAAAAGCATAACAGTATAACAGTAGCGAAGCTCCATACAGTTTTTTTCAACCGGCGCGACTGCAGCGCTCGTAGCGGTGAGCAAGAAGCCACACAATATGTTACATTGTTGCTTATGTAAAATGTCAACAATATTTTATGGAAATGCTTGTGGTGCTATAAATTGCACCAACAGCCAAAGGAATTCTCCCGATTTATCTTTCTTCAGGTTCCCTAAAGATCCTGAGAGGTAAGCAAAAACAGTTATTTGTGAAATTAAATTGCAAATTTGTGATTATCATGCTTGCATCCATACTAGTGTATTTACTCCTATTTCTTTTAATTTTAGGAGCAGAAAATGGCTTGTAAATGCTATATACAATTAATTATTTTTATATGTATATCATAAATGAAAATCCTAACGAAGCAAAGGTTTCTAAATATATAGGCCTCTTTACAAATACCCCACCTGACCCTACTAATTTTAAAAATGTTTTAACACGAGGTTATGTTAGGCCTATATAATTGAATTTAACAAAATTAAACTGTCGAGAATAAAGATAACGTGTTTAATCCTTTACTTTTTAATAATTTATCGTGTTTAACAAAATGAAGAAAAAGACAAAAGTGTTTTGCTATTGCATCTGATACTGACCATAGGCCTATCGTGCTATATGCCTATAGAACTTTACTTTCCCTCCTAATTTCTGAACTAGTACTACTACATGCTTATTGAAATTATTAAGTTTTCTTATTTGTCAGAATTTTCAGTGTAAGTACAGTATATGTTAGTAGTAGGTCAATTAAATTCTTGAATATTTGTCTTAGGGATGTAGCTTATATGGTGGACGGAAACCGGTCTGATACTTTATAAGATATACAATGTCATCGATCTAGAAACTACAACTTCTTTATATTACCATAAAGTCTATGATTTGGTGAGTTCACCAGTATGCCTTTCCGGTAATAATCTCGTTCTGGTAATTTTAAAAATAAGAAAAAATACAGCCATATATTCGTATCTTTCCAATGCTGGAAATGGCTGTTTGCTAGTTCCATCCTGCTGGCCGCTTGGGGTGCTAGTGTCGCACGATCTGTCAAAAGGATGCATTTTCCTTTCATTAGAGCTTCGCTACTGTTATACTATACTGTGGTAAAAGTTTGCGTTAATCCTTAAAAAAAACTGAATGCATATGGTTATATAGGCAAACATCAAGTGAAACCATCAGTGTGCTCTAAGTTTAAAATCAATCAGAAATTTTTCAGGGAACAGCCGGTTTCCATAAGAATAATCGTTAGGCCTATATGTGAATAAATACCTTCATATTTTATATAAAGCAATAATCTATTCGTTTTATATTTCTTCTTTAAACAATAATTTTGTTCAATGTGATGCATTTATACATCAGCAGCGCAGCAATGAAAAGGTCAATAAAATTCAACAGTAGCTGCTGTTAGCAGAATTCACAATAAGTTCAAGATAAGGGAAATATATTACAACTAGTATATTCGTGCGAAAATTTAACACAAGCTTAGAGGTTTAGTCTTTTCTCAGCTAATTCACAGTCTATATGAAATGAATAAGGTGTGAGTGGATAGGATTTTTTACATAGCCTATGTCTGTAGTCGCTACCTATCGATTGCACAAACTCAGGTCTTAAATCTAGCTTTTGCGTGAGGCTGAGCCACTCAAATATGCACTCTTCGCACTAAGTTAGGGTATAACAAAATGTAGAGAGAGAAAATAATATTGTCCATGCCCAGGCAGAGAAAGTTATGTGAGTGCATCCCATCATATTTTTATCTAGATGGATTACTATCACCATTATTTATTTACAAAAATTATTTCTATCGATAGCCTGTCTAATTTAATCAATTACGTCAAAAGGACCGTTCAAGTATTAAGTAAGCACATTTTTAGTAATTTTGTACCCCCTGTAATAAAAAATAAACAAATGCTATAACCCCCCTTTCGCTTACCTAAGATTTTATGACATTTGCACGTCAATACTATTTGGCAGAAAAAAGTTACCAATAAATTACATTAATAATCCTCCCATTGTATATAAATGGGCATCTATAGATCGCAGAACGCTATTTCCCATCATGCTTTGCTTGCTTGTTGTTGCACTGTAATTGCTTCGTCGTCTAATGCTTACGTAAGAATTTTTTTGACCCCTCCCTTCCCCTTTTCAGGAAAAATAAGCAAATCCTGGACCCCACCTGCCCCTTACTGCCTACGTAATACGTGAACGGCCCCAAATCCCAGTGTCATGCGATTTCCCAAGCCGGCTATGTAGGCTACACTGCAAACAATATTGTTTTCACGGAGATTGACATCGCATTCATACAAGCAGTATGAATTCCGTGTGGTGAGTTCAGCGTAAGAATTTTTATTATATACAGTATATGAAAATTGTAAACAAGCAATGTGTTTAATCGTAAACTAAGTTACGTCAGAAGTCGGTAAGGAATCCTATAACTGATATCTTATTCATTACTGTAGGATTTATATTAGTTGATGTTTTTGTCTGTATCCATAAATTAGACCTATTTCACTTTTTTGGGGGATGGAATTTTATTCTTTTTTTTTTCTTTTGTAAATTAAATTGAGTAAATATGTGTTGACAAAAATGATATATATAGTAAATATATTATATTATAGGAACAATATAGTAAATTAAATTTAGTAAATATGTGTTGACAAAAATGATATATATATATGTGTGTGTGTGTGTGTTCATAAAGTAGATACAAGTTCAATAATTTGATAATAAATAATCATCGCGTCAAGCGCATTGACCCAACCAAGAAGTCTCACAACACAGACAGTGCAAATTTTGCTCCGACTTGGTAATAGTGACATTGTAAGATATCCTCACCTTAATCTGAAAATATTAACGAATTAAAACGTAAAATAAATTTTAAAAAGTAATTTATAGATATTTTATTAGCACAAACTGCCGCTTGCCTCACTGGAAAATTGGTGGTTCTCAGCTAAAAAAAAAACCATCTTACATGAAACTTACAATAAAAACAAAGTTACTCTGCCTTTCTAGAATCTGTTCTCCCTGACGGCTTAACGATTCTGACAATAACAGCTACTGGTATGAATGGAGTTTATAGTCATATAATTGTTCGTCTATAATCTCTGTTCTTAATTTTCTGCATGTAATGAGAAAGACTCAATACTCAGATATGCTTTTAACTGCCACTTGCTATCAACTCTAGGCGTTGCCCTGGAAAGCGTAGTAAGCCTACCGTAGGCTAAATGGAACCTTTCCTGGGATGCAAAACCATTGTATTAATATATCTGTCTGAAACTACACACTTTCTTTCAGCAGCGTCGCCAGGAATTTTATTAAGGGGGGCAAAATCAATTTCGGACCTCAATTTCAAATGATTAGGCTAAACACATTAATATTCACTTAGTTAACCGGATCGTTATTTTGAACCCAAGCTGAATTCGACGAGGCTACAAAGTTTTTTAAGTTAACAGAATACGCTCTTTTCAGCAATGGCCTTGGTGAGATATTATAAATACATATTATAGTTATAATTAGTTAATACTTGCTAAACTCATTATAAAGTAATTCTTTTTTTTTTATTCTCCATGCTACAACTGTAGGTTGACAAGGAGTACCACAAATAAATGAATCCATAAGGCAATCCAGAGGGGGGCAGTTGCCCCCCTTGCCCCCCATGCCGACGCCCATGCTTTCTTTGTATATTACAAATTAAAAATAAAAACAATTTTATACGTGAACTGTTTATTAAAAATATCTAGCCAGGAATCAAACCTAACTAAAATCATCTTCACAGTTGTTTTATGCTAATCACAGATTTTCTGTAAAATGCAAGATTCTTCTATCCTAGAAGATTGATTGGTCTTCTTCTGAGAAGCACCAGGCTCCGCTAGTTTGTAAGGACCTTAAATGGCTGTGCTCCGAAGCTCTGAAGGTCCTTCCATAATTCCACAGTTTTTGTTTACTATATAACTAAATATGGGATAAAAATTACTTAAAATGACATATTGGTATCCTACCTAATTAAAAGAGGCATACGGTGCCATTGAAATCTGTGGACTGATATCTTTCAGAGATGAATTCCACTTGAAAAATTATTGAATGATGATTCTCCTAATTTTGGAAATATTATGTTATAAGCATTCAGTGATTTAACAAGTTGCAACAGAGGACAGCAATGTTTTGCGTAAGATTGCTGAGATATACTAACTAGGCTATATATCGGATAAAACATTTTCTTTATCGGTTTTATCTCCTACATAGGACTCGCACAGAAATGTCTGTAGGGGAAGGAGCATTCTGACTCATATAAAGGGAGTAATGAGCAGCTCAGTGCAGAGTCTACCTCTGAAACGATACAGACATAGAGCCAACGGAGGAGGAAGAAGGTGGGAAACTAAATGGATAGTCATGATCTTAATTGTACAAACCCATCATTTTCCTAAAGAAGAGAAAAGAAGAAAGCCACGGAAATTCCAGTTAGGATTGACAGCCTCGGGAATTGAATCCCGAACCTCTCGAATGCGAGCCCCAGATGCTCGGGCCTACACCATCCCACAAATAAGAGCAGACACTGATTTTAATAATTCAGATTAAATATAAAAAAACTAGACCATAGTTTGGATCTATTTTTGCCCTTCCTTTCCATGAAATTTTGTAATTTTAATTTAATTAGACTGGATATAAACATATATTTTAATTTTTAAAATATGGAAAAAATTGAAAATATCACGATAGGTCTACGTGCTAAATTATAAAATATGAACAATGTAGAAAATAAAAACAACACCATTTAACTCACAGATCGGGAAACCTTAGAATGTAATTTATTTTTGCTTCATGATAATATATTTTCATATAAATACTTCCCGGATCTATTAAAGTATTTTCTCAAGATAAATTTGATCCTAACGAACTTTGGATTTGTGTGATGTATGATATATACAGAATGAATGAATGGGCGAATGATTTTATTAAACACAAACTTTACTTAACTCTCAACAAACAAATCTCAACAAAACAAATCAATTTGGCTACCCCTGTACTGCAGAGATGAAAACTGGAAGTAGGAAGGGATACGTGATAAGAAAAATTTAGCGAGAGTATCACAACGACATCTTCTTCACCCCTCCAAACGTCTCATCATCATCATTGGACCTTTATTGTCCTTACGGTTCGCCGCAACAACGGCGTCTCCCCATCATTATTTTATCCTTTAACTTCAATCCTTTCGGGCATATAACAAAGGGATTCTGAGCTAGGGTTTTATGAAATGTATGGTAGCTTTATCATTGACTATGTCTACGTAATTTGAATACAATTTAACGATAAGGCAACCGGGAGACTGAAGTATATCTACCCTCGAAAATTAGCTTCTTTACATGACATAGCGAAGGGGTTTGGTAAAAGGCGAATCTTCATTCAAAGATTGGAAGATGAATCTATAGACTCGTGTTGTCTTTAAGAGATACTTCTTCCTTTCTATCTTCCGTTTTTTTCTTTTTATTCCTTTAACGTTCATTCATTTTTTGCCTTAATTGTTTTCTTCTATCTTTCTTTCGCCGTTCATTCATTAATTAATTCGTTGTTTTAATTTCTTTAATTTGTCTTTCTCAATTCTTTGTTTTCTTTCTTTCTTTTTCAGGCTTTCATGAAATAGTTAAATCATTAATCCAATCGTTTTTTCTTTTTCATTTTCTCTCTTTCTTTCTTCCTTCCTTTCTCGCCCTTATTCCTCTTGTATTCATTATATTCATTCATCTCTTACTTACTTACTTACTTACTTATTTACTTTATTCCTTCTTATTTCCCCTTTTTAATTAACTCATTCATTTTTCTCTTCTTTATTCCCCCTCCTCTCTCTCTCTCTTGCTTTCTCTTTATATCTATTTATCACTTCCTCTCTATCTATTTATCATTATCGTTAATAATATACTTTATATCATTCTGTTTCCTTGCCTTCTTTTTCCTCTCTTTGTACATTTCTCGTCTTCCAATCATGCTTTTCTTTTATTTTAGTTAGTTTTCATTCTCTTCTTTTCACTCTTATCTGCTCAATGCTGTATACTGAAGCTAAGTTCAGGTAACACAACTTATTTAATTGACTCAATATGGAATTAATTTGAAAAATAATATAACGTAGGCCCTACTCATAGTAGGCTGTCCCTCTACCCTCTCTCGGAAAATAAGCATATCAAAATTAGTATAGGTAATGAAACCTCCATAGGAGGCCCCTTCGCCCCACCTGGGGATCATAGGGTACCAGATACAGATACTACTCATAGTTACCAGGATAGTAATCAAATCTAGCAATGTCTCAGCTATACCGTCTGTACCTGTAGAACGCGAATCATAAAATAGGGTCTACTTCTAAATTTTTCTTTTGTATAAATGAGCACTAGACCAGTGGTTCCCAAACTTTTCAGTCCGCGGACCCCTTGGATAAAATTAAAATTTCGCGGACCCCCTCTGGGTTTTGAAAAAAAAAACTAAATACTTTGATTAAAATGTATTAAATTCAATAGACAAAATAACAATATCAATGGTAACAAACAGAGTTTACTCCTAAATGTGAACAGTGAAGCTGCTTTAGAAGATATGTAATTTGATAAAATTACGAGATATCCTATTTCTTCTTAAACCGCCTGCGGACCCCCTGAAACACCATCGCGGACCCCCGGGGGTCCGCGGACCCCACTTTGAGAATCACTGCACTAGACTATATATTCCTCATCACAATCATTTAACTTCATCATTTCAGTTCAAATAATAGTTCACAGTAGGCTTAATTACCTGTAAATACATCTTAATTTCTATTTAATAAATTCTATTTGGTTTCAGACGGGCTTTCAATCCGGTATATTCAGATATAAACACAGTACACATAAACACACACATACATTGACACTCTTACACAATTTCAATCAAGCTTATTTTATAAAGAACAATCGTAAATTAAGATTTTTAAGGCCGTCCCCATGACTGAATGGTTAGACCGCTCGGGACCTGGGATCGAATCTCGATGGATCTATGTGGAATTTGTGGTGGATAAAAAGGGGGTCGGGCAGGTTTACTCCTGTTTCCCCTGCCATATATCATTCCATCGTTGTCCATTCAACATAGTATGACCATTTGGTTGCAATATATTATTATTATTATTATTATTACTATTACTATTATTATTTAGTTCTTTAATACGTCAGATCTCTACAAACCAGCAGTTTCGAGAAAGATTTTACAGGACAATGACATTACTAAATGTCTGTGACTAATAGTGTGAGGGTGCGTTTAGGTTCGCCGCAATAAGATGCAACAAGATGCAAATGAGCACCCCGACGCTGCTCCTTGGTAAGTTCACGCCTCAATATGCGACACTGGCCTTGTATAACGAGGCCAATAACTTTATGTGGGAAAGGGGTGGTTGCTGTATATGGAGAAGGGTTTCCTCATAATTAACGACAGATACACGTATATGGTGCTTGTGATTTGCATTCCCTCAACTTTGTAATACGGCACGAACGAACAGTCCTGAGGACCAGGAATCCCTTTCGGGCATCATGAACAACACATCACCTCCTCTTCTCATTCTCCCTTTCTCACTCCCTGTGCCAGCGTCGTGGAAAGCGTTTTCCTTCAGTATCGTCAAACAAGCAAAATTTTCTCTTCCTTCTCCTCCTACCACTCACGCTCCTGTGTCTCACGTCTTTAGGCAGTTTTCGCTTGGTCTCGCACCCCGTTCATTTGTAGGTTCGATACAAATAGTACAACTGCAGCTTTTCAGCACCATCTGTCTTGGTTTAGATTTAGTCTTCACAAATCTTGATCTAACTCTCTCTTTGTCTGTCTTGTGTGAACTTGGCGAAAGGAATATAACAATAATGGTCTGCTTCGCCAAGTGCCCTTGGGGGAATCTGTTTAACTCATCGAGTTGAAGATATGGCTTTGTCGACTCTTCAGAACAAGTTCATATAACCTAAATATCAGACAAATACTTTCCATAACTTAACACGCTAGAGCAGCTTTAGATTCAGCTTTAGATTTAGTACTGTAGTTAAGGCATTTCTGAAGTTTGTGAATTTATGTTTAGTTATAGCACCTACAGTATATTATGTTATTTTCTTCTAAGTGAACTTATTCAATTACAATAATTCAAAATATGACTAAAATTATGCTACTGATAATGTATTTTGAAGAAACTGTAAGAATATTCAGTATAACTAACATTTTATATAAAAAAAGGTAGGCCTATGTATTGTGGGTGCCACTTCTTAAAGGCTCTTTTCGCAAGAATGCCTCTACCTGCTGACACCCTAATCCTCCTCGACCTGTCAGTCAGTGAATAGGAAGGTAATGCCAAATACGAAACACAGCTCTTAAGAAGTAGTGAATGACAGCGGCAACACTGGGGAAATCCACGCGACTACAGGAGCACCTTTTCTTTGTCGGTGTCGAAGTCGGTGCAGATTTTCGGATTAGGGAACAATGCTATTATTTTCTTTTGTAGATAGACGATGGTTTGTGACGAGGCCTTCATAAAATGGCACCAACAGTACAAGCAATTCCTACAACTACTGCGAATTACTACTACGCAACTTCACTCACATGCATACATATACAAACACACATAACCACACAAATCTATACATTATTGAGAATATTCAATCCTGCTCTTTAGCAACCTCGCCACAAATTGAAGGGGATATTAACCTCAATTGAGATATTATATTTTAAAGTTTACTTAAATCTTCAAATCTTACTTTTTTGTACATATTATGTTACTAACAAGACTTATTGACAGAATTAGTCTCTGCTCAGAAATACGCGTATTAAAATAAATAGTGACTATGGAAAAATATAAAGAGTGCAATTATCGTCATTCTTCTTTAGTGCAGTTGATCAGGTACTGTGCTACAAACCAGACAGTAGCAGGTTCGTTCCTCGATTAATATCAAGAGATAAGTTATTCTTGGACGTAAAAACCAATTTATTTGAACATCCCTACACATAAGATTAATTTCATTTTGAATTAAAATAAGTATTTTATTCTAGTTCTTTACACTTACGCTATTAGCATGCCTTCTAACTCAACATTTAAGAGGTTTATAGAATATTTTTGTTAATATCCACGTTTATTTATTTAACTTTCAATAAACATATTATAATTTAATTCCTTTAATAAAAGTATGCCTCTCTAAAATCTCAAGATTTTCCTTGAAATATAAAATTTCACAGTAAAACTAAAAATTTTCAAAAATATAGAGTTTCTTGGCTTTTAGCAAGTGTAAAATATTGCGGGCTAGAAATGTTTGAAACAAAATATTTTCGCTTTATTAATGGTTACAACCACAATTCGTGAATCCTTCACAATCGAAAGCTAGCTATCTCTAGACGTATTGGTGACGTGCTCCTAAGGCTATGTGTTTAAACGTAATTAGTACGAAAATTAAAACGGAATGAGCTGGCAAGCTGCTTCTCAGCTGTAATAATTGTACTGGCATCGCCTTCTTATGTGATATGAACGACATACATCCAAAAGCAAGCAACTTAAATGCAGTATGAAATCAACAGCATACAGAGAGATAGACAAGAACTCAATGGAAAATACAAGCTTAAGCGCCTCATCTTTTATGTTTAATAATGATACGA
Source organism: Ectobius pallidus (assembly GCA_964059195.1). Taxonomy (NCBI): domain Eukaryota; kingdom Metazoa; phylum Arthropoda; class Insecta; order Blattodea; family Ectobiidae; genus Ectobius; species Ectobius pallidus. The sequence goes on along the minus strand of CAXKWD010000003.1, from coordinate 95,306,026 downwards.
TAAAAATATAAAACCGTGATGAGGCATCTTACCTACGATTTTTTAATATCTCATTTTTATGAAATGAGATTTAAAATCACATTTTGAAATAATAAGAGAAAATGACAGGCAATTTTCTTAAAATATACCAGTACGTTTCTGAAGAAAATAATAATAAACAATAAATTCACACTTAATTTATTAAGTGCTAGTGCTGGTACTTTATGAGATTGTGTGCAGGACGGGAAAATGTCCGTCTATCTGTCCGTCCGTGTGCCTGTGTGCGCGATAACTCAAATACGCTTTATCGGATTTTCATGAAACTTGGTATACGCATTTATAATGTCCATGGCAAAAAGCCTATATATTTTTGACCAAATCAGTTGACCGGTATAGGATTACGACTACTTAAAGGTCACACGCTTTTTAAATGGAAAATCATGACTAACTTATACTACAATGCCGCGTTTCTAGTCATTGGGGGCCTTCACTCCAATGAAGTCAGATGTTTGTTTACTTCGTTGATAAAGTTGAAACGAGTACTACATGAATAGGCTACTGTAATATACAGAAAGTATAATACCGTGAAATAATTAGTCTACGTACATTAAGCGGAGTTCTTTGCCAGTGCACTTTGTGAAATGTTCATATAACTTATTTTAAAATTTCTTTTATCAGTGTATAAAGTAAAGTAAAGTGTTCCCTATTACAGGCCATGGAGGACCAGAGGTTTCCAAGAGGTTGAGGCTCCCAGATTTTAGACATTCGGCACGTGAAGGTGGTAATGTTGTAAGCCTTACGCACCGGCCACCTTTACCCCAGGATTGCTCCTGGCACTCATTTCTGTTAGAGGCTGAGTCGACCAGAAGTGCCACCAGAAGGATTAGATCAATTGAAAAACTCCAACGACATCATCGGGGATCGAACCCGGACCTTCCAGTTTGTAGCGCAGCGCCTCAACCACTACGCTACGGCGTACCCCACTTTATCAGTGTTTACGAGTATGAATTAAGGTTAAGTATCAAACTTTAGACCTTTGTTCTTCCCTGCTTAGGCCCGGTTGCATAAAAGCTCCAGATATATTCTAGACAGGTAGGCCTAATGGTTCTATACATTTATAGACTCGATAAACACCTTCCCATTTCCGAAAGCGAATTTGCTCAGTAAATAGCTAATGCCAGATAAATGAGTTGAGCACTTGGTCAATAGATGGAGACACGGTGCTTACTGTAATATTAAATTGGCCGTGATTGAGTAGCAACCAATCGGAGCGCTTCTTGCTATGTATTCAAAATGGCTGAATTTTCTGTCTGCTTTTTTCTTGTCAGCTGTTTCTCTGGTAAAACGAATGTAAAATATGAGAGAAACTTCGGCAATTTCGACTTCTAGACTAGTGCATTAGCGAAAATGTCACCCATTACAATCTGACAACGTAATGCATAAAACGTAACACATTAATTAAGTTATAGCTGATTTACCACTGAGAACGGAATGCTGCGATTTGTTCTCATTTCTAATGATGGGCTATTTAAAGCTGAAAAAGGCATGCTTGCAGTTGCTCCTTATTTAATATGATGGCCTATCTATCCATAGGTCATTGCTTTGACAGCCTGATTCTTTCCGAAACTCAATATCGTCAAAGATCTAATTCTTTCAGGGAATACTTTTGCTTTACACATCTCTAGGCCTAATTATTGCCTCAGGATGAAGATGACGAGAAAGATGATGATTATGTATTAATATTCGTGCTGTAAAAAGGCAATATTTTCTTCATAAAGTGTTGCATCAGAAAATAAAATTAGTATACTTAAGCTACATTTTTTCCGAATCTGAATATCATCGTAGGCTACTTCTTGAAAGGATTTTTGTATTTCTATTTCTTCTGTATAGACCTAGGCCTTATACGATCTGGCATTGAAGATGACCAGCAAGAAAATATGATGTGAATTAATATTCGCGATGTTTTCCTAAAAGTATTAACTTACAACAGAAATTGAAGTTAATACAAATAAACGATGGATACATTAATAGCCTAGGCTATAACAAAGTTCATCTAACCGATAATATACAATTTTTCTAGTACAGTATTATGAATTATTTCACACACAAATTAATAACCAATGCCAGCTTTATTACTACTTTTCAGTTTAATACCATAACAAGCTAGTAACATAATGTAAGATAAAATGCTAACATAATAACGAAACATACATCAACATAAATGTTTCGCATTTCCGCCAAGTTGCGTGTTTATCTACCGTTTCGCCAGATATCTAGTGATTTGTGGTGCGATAGTTTGTCGGGCGTGTTATCGAACGATTAGCCGCCATCGAACGTTTCAGAAACGCTTACGGATTGAATAATGCCATCTAGTAGATTTCTTACGTTTCGGAAACCCGGCCTTAATGAATCGATCTGGAGCTTAACTAGGTGATGGATTACAAAAATAACTTATTTTCTACATATCATAATTGCAATTATCATTTATTAAATAAAAACATTCTGGCAGTTTGTTACATCAGTTTACCTGATTTTATTTAGCTTAGAAGCAGACAGACGTGGCTTGTTTGTTTTGTTGTTTTGTACTTAACATGTGCAAGTAAAGGAACGGGTTATGCTTTGAGGAGATGTCATTTTTCTTGTCTCTTCTATGAAGAAGCGGATTTGCAGTAAAGTTCGCCTGAGTAAATAAGCCACAGCCGCAGGTTGTCTCCCATACAGAGAGCCTAGCAACTTATCTATAAGGAGAACTTATTTCAAAGGATCAAAATGTCTTAGTACGGGCTTTAAACTTCTTCATGCAGAGAACCAATCATCTTTATGTACCGGAAAAGAAACTATATACATATATACAGAGAATGAACTAAGTCATTCTACCGTGGCACTGAAGAGCTTCAGTGTTTCAAATTTATACAGGCTTTGCTTCGTGTTGTAACTGAATGTATCTTGATTATTTCGCTTTCGTACACAAGAGACAAAAGAGACAAGTATGTAACCTTTAACAAAAACAGTAGGCTAGTGCTTCAGAAAGAAAGGAGAATGAAGCAGAAAAGGATCCCATATCTATTGTAGACATTCAGTATACATTCCTAACCTTCAGCCAGTTTCATATTGGTAGTATAAGAGGAAAATGTCTTGGCAAAACTGCAGGCGCACAACAATCACACCTGCTTCATGACAGTCAACATTTATTCCGTCCCATTGAACTTTCATTTTAAATTCGTGATGCAAGGGAAAGAAAGTATGGAATTACAAGCCAGTCCTCGGTTCTTTCCGAAATCTAGGATATTGAATAAATTGTTTAGGCCTACATAGGAGAAGATTACAAAGATTTTCCTAATAGCATATATATATATATATACAGAGTGGTAATGAATAACACTGAAATATTTTACCTGTGTATAGAGGGAACATAGACAAGCAACTTTTATTGGGAAATTTTTGCTCTACAACGTACAATGTGTATGCTACAGGGCATTAAACACATTAAAATTTGGGGCTCATAAGTCAATAATTAAGCAGAATAGGGTTAAAGTTTTCATTAAATTGACTTCATGCCTTCTTAGTGATCGATAAAAAACCTGATTCTTAATCATTAATCAAGAGCTATATCATAACTTATAGAGTTTTCAAAATCTGCAAAATTTACAGACTAAACACATGACTGGCCACCATTGCATTAGCTTTTTTTTCATAACTACAGTATTAACAACGAAGTTCCTTTGTTTTGCATTTTTTTAAATTTTAGAAGCCTTGCCCTGGGAGATTTTATGCTGTAACAAGAAAAATTGAATCCTCAGAGCAAAAGTCTACTAATAAAAGTTGCTTGTCTATGTCCCCTCTATACACAGGTAAAATATTTCGGTGTTATTCATTAACACTCTGTACAGTTCGTGCCATTTTAAGAAGACCTCGTCTCAAACCATCGTATATCTACAAAAGAATATAACAGCATTGTTCCTTAATCCGAAAATCTGCACCGACACCGACAAAGAACAGGTGCTCTTGCAGTAGCATGGGTTTCCCCAGTGTTGCCGCTGCCATTCTCCACATCTCAAGTGAAATAAAGTGCTGTGGTATGTATTTGGCAACACTGAACTGAACTGCAGACAAGTGTGAATACGCCTAATTACCTTTCTATTTACTGACTGACAGGTCGAAGAGGATTAGGGTGGCAGCAGGTATAGGCAGTTCTTGGGGGAAAAAAGTCTTTAAAAAGTACTTGTGAATGTAGGCTACATAAACAATTGCACGTAAGTGCGATAGAATTAAAGTAACAAAAATAAAACGAAAAATTATGATAGGCACTTATGATTGGTTGGAATTCCACATATCCTTATGTTGTACTGGTCACAGATTCATGAGCTAATCAGTCGGCCTAATCCTTCTCGTGGTGCTAAGGCCCTAGAGTCGACTAACTTTAACAGAAATTAGTACCAGAAAAAAAATCCTGGGTAAAGGCAATTGATCAGTAAAACTGACAACCTTCATGCTCCGAATTTTAAAAAACGACGATTGTGTTTTGCTACTTAGGGCAGAGAACTTTCGCCGGAAATTTGTCCCACAGGAGTTCTATTACAGGCCTGCAAATCTACAGTAATGGGAGTTTGGAGTTGACGCACACATAAATGCCATCGACCTGTTCTGGGATCGATCCCACCTCCCCCACCCCGTCTGAGTCCGTCTGCGTAAGATTATGTTAATCACATCCACTCCAGAATAGCCAAAATATGGAAGTTAATATCACAGTAAAAGATGATAACTCAAGTTCAGTCGAAGGTTGTAACACCATTGCTATTAGTCTAATGAAAATCTCATTATGCTTAAAAAAAATAGTTTATTATGCATTTCATTTGTCTGGGTTACTCTTCTGTCAGTTGTTTAGCAATAACATAATTATTAACATAGCCGAACAATGTTATCATCAGCCAAAGAAAGCTAGTTACACATATCTTAGCTCTAAACACTATGTAGCAGGACCCAGTCTAACGCCTCGAAGAGCCACTTGGTAATGAAGACAGTCACTTGTTTCCAGTCAAAATTTCTGCCAGATTTCCTAATTTGTTTATAGTCATAGCGGTATATTTTTCGATAGACCTGTTTGTATTTAATTTCATCAATAATGTCGCTATATTTTCTAAGATTCTTATGGAATTCTTTACTTTTAAAAGTATATATATATATACACACACACACACACACACATATACATATATTATATAGTAAACTCATCAAATTTTACTTGTACATGATTGTACAACATTGTAATGTTGGATTGGATTGGCCCCTGAAGGACCCCCGAGAAAAAACTCCTATGCCACGGCTTGGTCCACAACGAATGACACGATTGCCTGTCCCAGGATTTGAACCTGGGATCACTTGCATGCCTGGCTCACGCGCTAAGCATGAGCCACCGCGACGGATATTTACCTTACAATGTTAGGTCCAGTGCAGAAAAGATCATGTGCATAACATCCCTGTTTACCATATTTGCTGCCACGCTAAATTAATAACCAGACACTAAACAGAGACACCATAATTTACATTTTCTCCTGTTAGATATGCTGTGATGTTGGAGCATGCTGACAGGGAACTTTATATACAGTGAGTCCCACGCAAGAGTTGGCCAATGACGCGGGTTTCTGTGTCGCGGCGGGCACAGCTCCAACTCCCGAGCGATCGGGTGAAATATCTACGCTAATAAAGCCACGATCGGTGTAATGATTCAGGTTCTCACATTTACCGTTAAAATTACAATGAAAATAATCACGTACCTCATCACAAGAGATGTTGGAAATGTTCTCCTCTTGCATACGCACAACACTGGCACCTTTTTAGGGAATTTTCTTTCACGCGCGTAAGTTCAGCTTCCGAGATAGAGTTAATTTCTCTTGTGGTACTGTCTTTAAGTTCTTCTAACAATAGCCTATGTGACTATTATTTGTGGGGAACTTGAAAAATAAAGTGTATAGGTCAATTCCCCACACATTAGAACATTAGAAGAGAAATTAACTCTATCTCGGAAGCTGAACTTAAGCAACAAAAACTGTAAACTTAGTTATGTTCCTGTAACTTACAATTTATTATGAATATAGAAGCAGAGCATGTAACATGTAGCCTACAACATAGTCCCGCGTACCACAAAGTACGCTTATTGGAAGAGGGAAGGAGAGTAAAGTTTGACTGAAGCCTTCTAGGCCTGTGTTATGTTTAACAGACAACATGGGGATTACTACTTACTCTCAGGAGTTTGCACTCACCCAACTCTTCCCACCTCTCATCCTACATCGTAAATTACTTGCAGCTTAATGTTCTATCTAGACGTGCCGCTTGCTCTGTTGAGCTACAAACCTTTTAAAAAGTAATAGCGCTTGGCATCGAAGCCATAGTTTCTACCTCAAGCCTCTCATTTTATACAGCAATAACATTTTTGGTCTCTAGATTAAAGTGCGGCTTCGAAACCCATTAATCAAGACGCTCTCCGGTAGCTGACATAAATTGTGAACATAGGAGGTTATACCCTATAGCTTACGCGTTTTGTGAATCTAAGCATTTGAAGTTAAATCCTTTTTTAGTAACGCTCTCTAAAACAGCTGCTTGTCGGACTGGTAACACGCCGAAAAATTGCATTTTAGCAACCAAGGCCGCTAGAATTGCATAAAACTGCATTCAAAATGCAGTTTTATCGGCCTAGTACTTTAAAGTCGTCATCTACGAGGGAAAGCAAAAAAGTAAAGGGACTTTTGCATTTTCTCTTTTCAGGGTTTGGTAACACTGCTAGTATCCAGCGATGAAGTAGTGTATACCCTGTGTGGGTTATCTTGGCTTTGTGGTCATAAAACTACCCTGCTACTATTCAGCAGGTAGCCAAAAGTTACTCACTCCACTATCCCACTGAGCTGAGGGTGGAGTAGGGTTGTATAGAAAAAATGGGGGAAAACCAGAAATTCCAGGTTTAAGTAATCGCCAGATGTGTTGAACAGTCATATTGTCGTTTAGAAAAGAGACGTGGCGGCTTGTTACTTTAAATGGTGTTTAAGTTAAGTCCTGATGAAAGTGGCCAATATAGACACACAGACCACCACTGCTTCTAGCAGTTACACTGATAGTATTTCTCCCATGCCACTTTTCATAGTGACAGCTACAAATTCGTGGAGTGAGTAACCTTTCACAATAGTATGTTTCTATCTCTTTCTGTTCAATAACTGACTTATGCCAAACATCTTCTGTCTCAATTTTCTGAACTGTGCCAACTTACAACAAACAGACTATAATCGGCAACACTTCTATACAACGTGTAATTCTTATTCCTGCGTTAGTCGTTGGAGAGTAGCAAACTGTTAAACATGGCAGCTCCATTGTCGATCTGCACCAAGGAGGAAATGAGGGCAGTGATTCGCTTTTTGTTTGTGGAAGGTGATAAACCTGCGGACATTATTCGTCGAATGCAAGAACAGTATGGTGACAGCTGTTTATCGCGAAGCAAGAACTACGAATGGATAGCGCGCTTCAAACAGGGAAGAACTTCTTTATGTGACGACGAAAGATCGGGCAGGCCATCGACGTCAACCACTGAGGACGATGTGAAAGTCGTTGACGGTTCGGTGAGGGAAAACGACGAATCCATAGCGCGCTTCAAACAGGGAAGAACTTCTTTATGTGACGACGAAAGATCGGGCAGGCCATCGACATCAACCACTGAGGACAATGTGAAAGTCGTTGACGGTATGGTGAGGGAAAACGGACGAATCACAGTGGACGAAATCCCCAATACTTTACATATCAGTCATGGACTGATACCCATTCATAGAACTGTACAAAATTCCTTTTGAATAACAATGTTTTTACATAAGAATCATTAGAAAAGTTTGAAGTAAAATGATGACCAATAGCTATGATCACCTAATTTAACTGTGAATGTTTATGAATTAAAAAATTGTAGAATTTTATATACAAAAGTAATTAATTTTTAATTTCGAAACTCCATTACCATTACCATTAAATGGGATTCCAGTATTTAGGTTAACAAACACAAAGCTCAAACAGCTAAATAAGTATATAGGCCTACTGCGTTCAACATTTACAGGTGAAGAGCACATTATTTTTTTTAATTATTCAAACAAAGTTCGTTAAGAGATGGGATACAGTAAGAAATATTCAACTAACGGAAGTCTGGGGTTTCTTTTAAAAATTGAAAAATAAAGGTTTCCGGTTAAAATTTTCATTTCAATACAACCAGAAGACAGACTTTGTAGTCGTTTGTCTGAATAAAAAATTACTTATGAATCATGACTGAATTTCGTTTTGTAGAATGAGTTCTAAGTGCAAAAGATAAAATAATTCAAACATTATGTAATAAAATTACAAGAAATTTATGGATCGTCGTTTATGGATGTTACAATGAATAATTTAGTCGCAGGTTATTTTAGAACTACGTTACCGTATTTTATAGGATTTTGTTTTCTAAGTTTATATAGGTCTACATGGATAGTTTTTATAACTTTAAAGCTAAAACACAGAATTTTGAATGTAAAAAGAATAATATCAAAAACTAATCTAGTCTCCATGTTGAAAAGATATCGAACTTATTTCGTTTTATCATCCACGCCTACTTTTCTATTGTTTTTTAATGTGGGTAAAGGATGGATGACCCTGAAAATGAAGTCAATGTAATAAATCTGATTTGAGTGGTTTAGAACATAGGCCTACTAATAGCCTCATTTAACTTGCATTTGAAGTGAAATATTCTCCCTCTCTTACTGATCAGCTCTCTATCACCTTAATTTTAATAGACCTATTTCAACAGTAACTTGTAAGACTCTATTTTCGAAGAGAAGGGATTCAATATTAATTTCATGGAACCTATTTTAGAGTGTTTCTTTAACCTGTCAGGAAGTTTAAAAAAATTTAATTTACTAAGTAAGAAATAAAGTTATATCTCCAGACTTACTTTTTGAAAAGCTAGTACAAAACGTAGTATAGAAATGCAGTAACATGCAATATTAAACCGTCATCATAAAGGCTACGGTAAATAGGTATGAAGAAATTTGGAAAACTCCTGGTTTATGTGTAATATAGAGAACTATATATTTCCCTCCGAAGACAATTTGAAAGTGGTAGATGAACAGATGAGTAATTACTAGACTTCGGATTTTAGGTAAACACCTATTTTAATCCTTAAGTGATATATGGACGAAAACTTGTACTCACATGTTTCATAAGTGACTACGCCTAAAACATATTTTTATAGGACCTAAAACAGCCTATTTTTACGTTAGAGCCTAATATTGCCTTTTTTGCTTGTTTTTCCTCTAAAGTTCAAAATAAGTCATTTTTATTATAAATTCTAGCATTTATTTTCAGTTCGTACTAAATTTTTAATTCGGAATGTGCAGTACATGACACATTTGTGACGTGGTTAAGTAGTAAGGAATGTTTCCTCTTCAGTAGAAAAATTTCTTGGAATTCCTAAGAAAATGTAGCGTTTTTCTCCAGACTCCCACATCCAGTTAAGATAATAAATAAAAAAAACCGTAGTTCTCTGAATCACTGAGGGATACAAGGGGTTGAATATAGTATGATATGCGTAGCTTCTGGGTGCAGGGATTAGGTTTTCACTGTTATGGCAGTAATACAGGCCCTAGTGCCCTAATAGGTCTATATCATTCTGTGTACCATAGCCTATATCTGTGTTTTATCATGATTATTGATTATTGGTGACTTCAATAAATATAATATTCTGCATTGCAATTGAGATATTTCAGAAAATTGGAAACTTAATGATTTTATAAGAGACTATTTTACGATTTTAGAACCTATTTTCCAATTTTTAGAGCTTATTTTAGGTACCTAAAAAAGCATTTTTAGCGACCTAAAAGTCCGAAGTCTAGTAATTACATTGACTGAAATGTATAGTTCCACGCTAATGGTGACCAATTCATATTCTAAAAAAAAATTAAAACTTATTACAACAAAGAAGTACTATCGGTAGATATCATGGAATATCTCGGGGTAATTCAGTACACTTGTACTGACAAATAAGTTAGTTATTGTTCTCTTGACATTATTTTTGTAAAAATTTCCTATTAAATCAATGTTCTTTGGATGGAAAGAACAAATTGAGATTGTGTACTTTCTAGTTTTAATAAAATGTAACACTGGTGTCAGCGAATGAATCCCGTCGACCAGTTTCAACAATTACCTTTGAATATTGCTGAATGACGCAAGGCTGTGGCGGTGAACAAGTGAAGATCTGAATCACGGACATCTGCGGCGACCGGGCAAGACATGGGGACACACAGAGTTGCATCAGACACACAGACATTCAGAAGGGAAGTCGCCAACTCGATGTCAATGATCGGGATCAAATTGTAAAGTGGTATACAAATGCAAATTTAGAACTGAAAATTTAGAATTTTGATATTAAACTTGATTGTTAGATTTGCCTACATTTATACGGAAGGCTCAGTACCAGAGGTGACTAAGTGCCATCAAGAAAAGTGCTAATATTTGTGTGTAATGACCAAAAAAGATCGTATTCTATCTAAGTCAAACATGACTAACAGCCATAACTGTGTCCGTAACTGACACAGCAAGGCTGTTAGTCATGTTTGGCTTAGATAGAATACGATCTTTGCTGGTCAATACGTACAAATATTAGCACTTTTCTTGATGGCACTTAGTCACCTCTGGCACTGAGCCGTCCTTTTTACAAATATGCCTATATTTAAATAAGATTTGGGGATACAGCAACCGTAGGAGAATTATTAAATTTTGAGCAGTTCTTGCATAGGAATACAACATTTTAAACTCATATAATAAAGCTGAATGATAATAGGGTCTCTTTTGAGAAAAGAGGGATAGAAAGAAATTAAAGAAAGAAAAAAATGGGCAGGATAATTTCCATAATTTGAGTGGTATACTTCCGGAACTAGATCTTGTGTAAAATACTAAGTTGAATCTACTTTTAATTTCTGAGACATCAAACATTAGGTGCCTTATTTTTTATACTTCTTTTAGCCATTAATACATTTTAACGTATCGACCAGATCTCTGTCATCGTGTTTACGATTTCCTATCAACATAATTATTTAATTTATGTCAAACAATAGCTTATCACTAACACTCGTAAAATGAATTACCTCTTAGGTCTATACACATATTCTTTCGTAAAAGACGTGGATACTATCTAACGAAACTCTTTTGTTTATTTTTGGATAAATTTAGGGTTCATTCACTAGTGTTTGGACATTCTGGTTTTATGAAATGTTGTCTTGATACATTAGCTTGCTTTGAAAACCTGTTCTACTGTGCCAGAGCTGAAGATTTTTTTTCTATTCAGAGTGTCGCGTGCCAGGCTCGAAAAACAAGTTTTGGGGAAAGGAGGGGTTTCGAGACTTGACATTATTGCTCAAAACCACAGGGTTTCACCAGAGAACGGCCTTCCACTTTCATGTTATTTCTCCTCTGCTGCCGGTCCAAATATAATTTGCACATAGAAAATCTTTTTCTCAATTCTCGGAGGTATGTAACCCTTCTCATTTTGAGGTTAGCTGGCACGCGAGAGTTTGAAAAGAGCAAGCTGATCTCACACCTTAGAACCTGTTTTTAGTAGAAGATTAACGTGTGAGGACAAGGTTTCACCGAACCAGAAGGTACAAATTCCAGTGAATGGACTTGTAACATGTTTTCTTCTGACCAGATCTGATATTCTAAAGAGTGATTCAGGACCTCTGCAACAAACTTTGTGGAATGTTAGGTCTCACTAAGAGTATCATTTTTTGTCACACAATCGATGTTATCAAATGCGTTGTTTAGGAGCCACATGATTGTTTCACAGATTTTGCACCCGTTTAACCCAACTACTGCCAACAGTTATGCCGGTCTTACCATCCGCGTTAGATAACCACTTATGCTGTCAACTCGGTTTACAGTTTACTGTTTACTAAACAAGCTGTAGGGTGTCCAATCGTCCCGTTTTTACCGGGACAGTCCCTTTTTTTGGCAAAATGTCCCGCTGTCCCGAAAATTTTATTAGGGACGCTCAAATGTCCCGCTTTTTTGTGATTCCGCTTGGCCACTGTATTTTACGCTACTTAACTTTCTTCTTAGTCGTGCAAGTTTATAAATACCATGGTGAAATGTGCACAATGTGCAAATGGTTGGTCAATGATTCGCATAGAACACGATCGGGGAATCAACCCTCTCGTGCAAGTATATTTTCTAGGAAGCGCCACTTGTACAACTTGGTCAATACTCTTTCCCTTTTACTGTCAATGTCTTGTGTTTTTGGTAGCACATGTTGACCATGAAGTGATTTTAAGTTGTATTTTTGGTTGGCGTCGCGTCAGTTCATCTGGCCTGTGGAATCACCGTTTCAACATGCCGAAGTGAAAGCGTATTTTTATCAGCAAAATTAAAAGTGAGTTTTCTTTTATCACGAGCAGTGGAGAAACCGTAGAATGTACGCTGTGCAAATAAAAAATATAGTAAAATAACAGAAGACAATGGCACTTCTTGATGAAATTCATAAAAGTGACAAGTATAGTGACGAGGCATCCATCTACTTCTGCGGAAGGAATTACTATCTACCGCAGTCTGCAGAAGTTTTAGCCATTTGAGATATGAGCCAAAATAAAGTTTATTTTTTCACTAAATTTTGTAGATGAAATTTTTGTCCCCCCTTTTTTTTTAACTGTTTCAGGTTTTTCCAATGTTTTTTTTTTAAATGTCCCATTTTATATAAAAACCATATGGACACCCTAAGCTACACCCCTCTAATTCGGTGTGTCGGTACACATTGCATGATCTGAATTCGTTTGCTATCACCAGGACGGTCAGTCGACATTTAAGATTTACCTAGCTCCTTCTTGTTGTTAACAATTTCCAATGGACATGTTTTTACAAGATTTTCAGTTCACATTGGCAGTGGTATCTGTAAATATTAACAGATTAGACGTTCTTTACAAGTAAAACTGTAAATCAACTGTAAAATTGCTAAAAAGTGATTATATGATTGAATTAATGTGATGTAATAATTTAGTGTCATTAAACGTTTGAAAATTGAACATTTATCTTTTAGAAAATACGTTCATTTATGAAGTCAGTTTTAGGATTTTTGGGTCATATTTATTCCTCTTTAAGGTCATATTTTCAGTCATATTTTCCACTTTTTTAGGTCACAAACAAACGAAGAACCCTACTCATGTGTAACGGGTAGACCCGAGCTGACTCCTCGCAGACAGCTTGGTTAGTCCACGGTAAACTGTAAATAGAGACGACAGCCTCAAGTGGTCCTCGTAACGCCGCGGATGGTAAGACGGGAGCAACTATTAGAAGTAGTGGGGTCAAACGGGTGCGCAACTCGTAGAACTGAGAGGTATAGGGTACTGGTCGATTACATAATCGTGTGGCTCCTAAACAACGCATCTACCAACATCGGTGGTATGAATAAAAGTCCTCTTGGTGAGACCTATCATTCCACAGAGATCCTGAATCACCCTGTGTATGAGTAGCAAAAAAATCCTTAATATGAATGCATCAACTGATAAATAGTTCATAATGTAAACACAAAATATAGAGACCCGCAAATGCTTTAGACAGTGAGATAGGTATATACTGTCCGCTCTAGAATCGGCCCTAATGTAAACAAGTATGTCCGTCTCACTCTTAAGTAGATATGAGTAATGTGCTAGAGTCAGATATACATACTTGTTTACTTGTTTACTGTGCTTTTGTGCAGTATTCTCTAGCAGTCTAGCTAAGCTTATAGCAAGTGCTCGTAGATTTTGTTCCAGCAACATTCAGAAACCGTTATCATAAGCCGGACGCATATACACCTTTTCAGTTCTAAACACCTGTCCACGAACTGACAGCGAACTGAATGCTGCTGGAACAAACCTAAAAGACCTATGACCCCCATTCAATGCAATGCATTTTTTTTTTTTTGCCTGGATCTGCTGGCAGGAATTGAAGACGCACCCTCATAATGTGTGAAGGGCTGAGTACAGCCCTCAAAAGCAAAAATCCGAAAGTCCAATAGAACGAGGAGGCCAAGCTACTGGCCTCAACAACTAATCCATCGCTCATTAAAGGTATGAAATTACAAGAATGTGGCAGCTAAATTAAATAACCAGTGAAGTGTAATGCGTTATGCATAGAGAGCCTGAGTAGTTCCTAATACGAATATTTTTTTAATAAATGTCATTATAATAAGTTTATTTATTTAGAGCATTTCTTAACGGCAAGAGTAACAGAATATAATGGTGTCATAATGTGAACAGAAAGAAGGCATATGAACATAGTTCAAAAGGAAACTTATCTCTATATGTTTACACACACTCCATGAAAATGTATTATGGTGTTTAAGATGTCTACTGGTAAAATGGCTAGCGTCAAATCCGGTAGACTCTTTTGTAAATTTTTTCTTAGTACAATAAAATATCATATCATATCATATCATATCATTAAAGGTCCATATTAGGTAGTGCCTAACCGTAATACGAAAATGAGCCGATGCTCCATCATGCGTGTACTGTACCATATTTGCAGAATTTAATGCAGAATTACTATACAGTATCTACTATACAGTAATGCAGAGAGTTCTGTATTGTCGTCTGCTTAAGCAATTTCATTGAACAAACCCAGGTATGTTGCGTAATTCGGTAAAACTGACAAACGGTCCATTTTTTATTGCCAAAGTGCCTATTAGAATATATGCAGAAGATGGTAAACAACGCAGGTTTTATCAGAAGATTTGTTATTTATGACCCATGTTTGTAGGACTGTTTTCTCTCGTTTTATGCATATTATATCCTTTATACATATTAAAACCTCTTTCACAACACCCTGTAGATTTATAGGTCAGGATGTGTTAAGTATAAGAATTCAAAGGCCTAAGAGTCACATAAAGCTAATTGAATTGATTTAAATGACATGTTAAGATGAATATTTCCATAATTTGTCTCTAAACCTAAAACCACAATCTGCCGAAACAACCAAGTTAGCGAGATAGTTAATGGTATTACAAGTTTTTCCCTTAAACAATTTAATTACCTTAACTTAGATGTACTCAGTTAATTTAAATTGTTAAAAAACTAACGCTAAAATAGAAAATTGAAATGGAGTGAATAGGTTCACTTAATGCTGACTGGATGACTTAGTTACTTATGTTAAATTGTAATTTCTTAAGGCATTAGAAAGTTCTGTTCATTTTTAGCCTTAGTACCGGTTAGAATTTCGTACTACAGTAGGCCTATAGGCTTATGCTTGCAATTACGAGACACAGAATGCGTATTTTGGTATTTTTTGTATAGTTACAAATATGTAGTAGCTCCAAAACATAGGCGTACTTTAATTTCGAATATACTATATATTTATTGTACTCACGAAATGGAAATTTGTGTCAGTGCGAAAATAGGAGGCCTAATTAATTTCTATCTAGAAATCAATCTTCTTTTAAAAATGAAATATATCCTCTAATTTTCTTTTTTTGGTTAATTATTATTGTAGCCAACTTAAATTTATACCGGTAAACCCATGCGAAATTTTGGCGATTCGCCCTTTTCACACATTTAGGAGGTAATTAAATATACTTTTAAATATATAATCGTGTACAGTCACGAAATATTTAAAAATACATGGAAATTCAGTTATGAATTCCACTTACTAGTAGACGAGTTCCAATTAATTCATGGAGTTCTAACAGCAACTAAAGACAAACAATAGAAGCATATTTCGATGTGTATCATACCTGGAAGCCACCCCTGAATCCACGAGCTGGAGAGCTCGCCAGTCTATTCATTTCTTGGTATATTTATGCGTATTACGTTACCTTCCATCAGATTAGTATAAATGGGGATCTGTGTAGCTACAAGCCGTACACAAACTGTAACTTTAGTCCCAATGACAAGATTAGTGTGAACTAAAATTAATGACCAGCTATTTTCACAGACTCAATGTAAATGACCATGTGTGAGCAAGAATGTAAATTGTTAGCCTATGTACTAGAAAATCTATAAATTTCCTATAGGTCCTTCCAGTGACGTGTTAGCCTTCTACTCAATTCTTTATATCTTTCAGAGTATAGTCTGCTAATTTCGCATTATATGAATTAAGGTGAGAATTTACATTTGCAGATTCTGAGCGACTTGAGGAAAAGGATATTAAAAAAATAAGATTGTAGTGTACATCTGATACTGGAAATACATATCATAAACTAAAGAAGAAGCCTAAAATAATGATTCGATAAAAAAAATTAAGTTAACGCATCACTACAGCACAAAATAAAACGGCCATAACACAAGTAAATAAAAAAATTATGACATTAAATTCAGATTATGAACACAGCTGAAGGTATCCCTAAAAATAAAACGCTTAGTAATTCAGCCCTTTCAGAGCGGAATTTGCGTTTTAATATAAGCGTTCATCAACTAAAGTCACAAGCGTGTTATAAGTTTGAAATGAACTGTGCAATTTTTTTGAAATAGCTGGTGACAATTCTAATAAGCGGATAAATATCTTCTTATTTTAAGTTAAAGTATTAATCTATTATGCTTATTTCTCGGCCTTTATGCAATTTTTGCTGTTACGCATAGGCCTATGTAGCCTACCCTAACTTACTAAGTGTGAAAACGCTAAGTGGCTCTTTGTCATGTTCTCCATGTTCTTATAATAAGTGAAATTAGTTATACTGTAAACTGTACCACCATAATATTCAAGTAATAATTGAATAAATGCATAAATGAATTAATAAACAAACAAACAAATGCGTTCGAAGATCATAACATTAGTTCTATTGAATCTATTTCTTCTTTTAATATTGTAAAGATGTTTTTGATTAGCGTTACAAATCCAGACACAATACAAAATATTACTAAAAGATAATTATTTCAGGTAATGAATACTTTTACGACATACATTTATTTTTAATTTGTCTACTTGTACCATAAGTACTATTGGTAGAGAAAATATTGTGTTTAACTTGAAATTTGATGTCTAGTTTTCAGCAGAAATTCACGTTTTTGAGGTGCCTTAAATGTAAAAATAAAATTTTCAGAATCATGTCTGTGTGTCTGTTGTCAGCATAGCTCGAGACTTAGAAATCGAAGAAAAACAAAATTTTGTATTAGTGTTGGATATTTTTTGGGAAAGCGACATTACATTGTGTAAAATGCTCAAACGATTTTTTAAAATTTTATTCTTAAAATTTAAAACTCTTATTTGAAACACTTTTTCTTAAAAATTATCTGAAAGGTAGTTATAAGCCAGTCGCCATTCGTAAAAAGCTGCGTGGCTAACAATACAGGACGAGGATGAAACAACTAAATACGCAATCCTTGCAATATGGCATCTTATTCTATATCAGAAGATAAAGTGAGAAAGTTGTATTGCCTATGTTTAGGACAAAAAGAGTGTGCATTAGATTTTATTTGGGTAGTGTATCCTTCGGGAATGCGGGAACGACTTTCCCTTCATTTTTACAACCATTTTATATGAAGATAATTTCATATTTCGCTGTTTTCTCGAAAATCTACTCTAAAAGCTAAAACTTTCATTTGAAACATTTTCGCCATAAATTCATCGAAGTGTAATGATGAGCCACTCATTCCATGCACTTACTTAGGGTTAAAGTCTGGCCTCGCGAATAATGTAACTTTAAATAAGGCTGAGACAACTATTGCAATACAGCCGTGAATTCTATAATGGAATGTATTATGGGTAGTCTAGAGCAGCGTTTCCCAACATATGGTCCGCGGACCACCAGTGGTCCGCGAAGATGGTGCAGATGGTCCGCAGACATAATTAAAAAGTATCATAAAGCAAGTGAAAATAAAGAAATAATTTTTTTCATATATTTCGTTATAATGACCTATAATTAATACCCCAAATATTAATCTCTTAAAAATGGGATGTAAAATTAGGGGTCCGTAAATTTTTTTTAGACATTTGAGAGGTCCTCGGGTTCAAAAAGGTTGAGAAACGCTGGTCTAGAGGAAGCCAGAGATTCACGTTAGTTTTTTAAACGTTAGCAACAAATATAGTTTGAAAGAAAATTTCCAGGAGGAAAGGAAGATGGAGGCAAAAAGGCAAGGAGACAGACAAAGAAAGAAAAAAAAATCTAAGTCTGGAAAGGAAAAGTCACAAGGAAGAAAGGAAACAATAATAAGGAAGGAAGAAAGCATGAACCGAAAGAAAGCAGAAGAAAAGGAAGTGTAAAAAAAAAAGATGTGAAGGAAGTGAGTAATATTTTTTCAACATTATTCGGTTCTGCAGTTTCTAGATACGAATATTAGTTTTAGAATCCCTAATTACCTAGAATAAAATTAACAATAAGGTGAATCATATAAAGTTGTCATTTTAACATAAAATTAATTCTCACACACATGCATAATGAAATAAATAGAAGTAATTCTCTCACCGTCCTTATTCATGCCCATCTGTAAGCATTTCTTGAGTCGGCAGGCTTGGCACTGGTTTCTGTGGGCCTTGTCTACGACGCACCGTCCCGTTCCTGCTTGACACCTGTAAGAGAATTTACATTATATATAGGCTATAAAAAAAGATAAGTTCAATAACTTACACAAATAGGACACATAACCAAATAATGAGTACCAGATAATGGGTTAATCAATCGGTGGTTATTTAGTGGATATCGTGTTTATCGTTAATTATTATTAGGGGGCAGATTTCTATGACCTAAAAAATAGGATATATGCATGCATTTATGACCTAACAAACATTAAAATATGACCAATAAAATTTAAAATATGACTTTACCACTTACACATCGTGTATATATTTTTTTTAAAGTTTCATTACAATTCATTTTATTAAAATATAATATTAATTATTTAAAATACCTGTAAATTCTCAAAAAGTATCATTATAATGCAAAATTTACAAAATATGATATGAAACTTCAAAATTTCTTTAATATGCCAAAAATATGACCTAAATATGCATATTCATACTAAATATACTACAATAGTTGAAAATTTCCTAAATATGCAGTTATATATGCACAATAAAAACTGTTCCATTTTCACCAGGATGCTTGGAATCGGGTTTAAATTAGTCGGAAACCTGAAATAATGCAAAGGGGAAAAATATGACATGTTATAGAAATCCGCCCCCTAATTATTATATAAACAGTGTTTTATATAATTGGTTAGTTATTTTTATTTAAAATATTTATTAAAGAATAGTATACCTGAATGGAAATGTTCTCATTACACGGATGTGTGAAAACATTAAACATAGATTGAACATCGACAGTATCCGGAGTTTGTTGAAAGACGGGGGAGGGATGCAACCGAAATCTCCCGGGAGCAGTTGTGAAATCCCAAGTTGGTGAAATTCATCTGTGGGGGCAATTGGTTTTGGTAGAGTGCTTTGAGCTGGCTGAGATTGGATGCTTTTGAAGAGAAGCAATGGCTTGCGATCCGAGGCAGGAAATAGAATGATACAGATGGTCGAATGATTCATGACAACGATCAGATGGCTATTGAGCCATGACGAATGGCCATGGTAACCGGATTATGAAACCGTCCCCATGTTTTCCCCACTCCATAAAAGAAGGATTAAGGTTCGATTAAATCCGGAAGATAACCTCCCTATACAAGTTGAAGACTAATACTGACAGAGAGGGTCGCACTGACTAATTGATTTGGTCTCATCGTGCTATACAACACGTTGGGACACGGCATTCTACTTAAAGTGATAGCCCCCCAACCCAATTAATATGCTCAGAGGGAGGCACTGCGATGTGGATTGACTTTCTGGTATGACACTTACTAACAGTACAACCCTTTTAGAAAAATGAGATCTGAAACTATTAAGATAATGTAATATGAATAAAAGTTTGGGGTCTATATCCAGGCCGCTGTTATGATAGAGGCTTTTGCCTACATTATGACTACATGAGGTAAGACTGTAGCGTGATTAGCCTAAATAGGACTCCTCGAAGTAAAAATCGAGAATAATATCATAAATACCATTCCGGCTAATTAACCTTCCTAGTACCATTGAGGTCAGTATGACCCCAAAAGCGCTTTTGAAATAATAGGACACCAAATAATGGGTAAAAAATAATGAATTAATCTCTCTGTGGTTTATTTAGTAAAATCTTTATAATAATAATTATTCATGAGTGTTTTGTAATAATTGATTAACTTAATGATTAGTTATTTTCTTTTAAAACACTTATTGAATAATAGTGTAGGCCTATGTCTACCTGTGCTATGTAAATGACAACGAGATATAGCCTAATCGACTTTATAGAACTGAAGTAGTAATACCGCTAATTGAAATCCCGAATATTAGTCAACAAGACATGCTATAACTATAACTATAACTCTTCGAATTTGCAGAAGTGTTCATGTCTAGGCTATATCGAGATTTAACACAGGGACTTCTCAAACTGTTCATTTATCTCTTAAGAGGAATGCCGGATTGGAGTGCATTACATCCAATAATTCCACAATTTTTCGTTATTCTGATTTCAGATCTATGTGAAAGTTTTCCATTTCGGGTTATTGGTATGGTATCTGCTGACCAGAGAGCGAGAGAGAGAGAGAGAGAGAGAGAGAGAGAGAGAGAGAGAGTAGGCCTACTATCGGCATTATGTCACTACTAGTGTACATCACAATTGGATAACTCTAAGGTCACATATTAATGAAAAGTTTAAAAAAGTTTATAAAATTTCGACTTATTTGTAGCTCCACAAAATAATAATTCGTCACGTTTCTTTTGTATGATTACTTAACGAGGTCATATAATACTATTTTTTTTATATAATTTATTTATTTATGTATTGTACAAATAAGGTATCACATTACTTAACGCTTATTCAGCAATACACTAAGCTTTAACAGTACAAGAACTAACTGAACAAGGTGATTTCACTGAAGTCTTTTACCGGTAACAAAGCAATCGTTCACATTTTTGGGCCTGTAACTCAGGCGGTGTGTGGGAATTTTTGTAAGGCGCCTGTAAATCTACAGAATTGTGACTGTCACGCTAACGTACACATGAATCCATCGATCTCAGCTGCGATTGAATTCGCGAACCTGAGAACAAAAAGCCAGTACTTTAATAACCATTCCATCGCGGCCGTCGTTTATCTTTTTTAAGAGATAGGTTTAGGCCTAAGTATTGATAGAGTATATCCCAAGTAAGTTTGATCCTGTTCAAAACAAAGGGGAGGAGAACTCACAGAGACTTCGCGGAAAATTCGCATCATGTGACAAAACGTGGTTGGTTAATGTCATTAGCATGCGCCATTACCAGGGTGTGGCTTGCTAGTGGAGAAATAATGTTCGTAAGTTCTTGCAACAATAATATCAACATTTACACGTGAAATAACAAACTCTCACTGGCATCGTCATCATTATAGTATATCAATCAGCAAACAAAACAAAGGATTCATTGTTCACGAGGACCTTGGGGGTGAGTTGTATTGAGAATAAACAAACTACCAGAACCACGGTGATGACATGCGTTCTCACGTGCGGACTATGACAGTCACGCCTCTTTGTTTTGAACAGGATCATTCTTACTTGGAATATAATATAGTGATATGATACACTAAAACTATATGTGTGTGTTTGTGTGATGTAATCATATTCATGCCTGTTGTCTTATATTTGCCTTTATAATCGACCAGATGGAGGAAGGCCGACAGAACTTACACATTCCTTGTTTATTTTGTAGGCTACTAGGAGGTGCCCACGGCTTCGCCCACGATAATTAATTGAAAAATTAATAATTAAGAGTATAATAATTATTAAAGCATTATATTTATTAACATTTGCACGGATAAACTAAACCATTAGTAATTAATGAAACAGCTAAAATTCCGGCTTCAGAGTACATTCCACGATTAGAAAGCGCCCCCTGGGAAAACGATATCAGATTCGATTATGCAGTTCCAAAGGAACCTGTGAACACATAATACGTATTGTTTCTCAACTGTTTGTTGACAGATGAATATGATGTGAATTTTATTTGATAAATTTAGTGTAATTTTCAGAAATTATATAATTTTTCAAGGGAAGGAATGGTTTGTTTGGATTTTTATTGTCCGCGATACTTCCTTGGTTAAACTATCAATATTTTACAGCTGGTGCCCGCGGTTTCACCCGCCATTATTAATTGACTCCAGGATTATTAAGAAATTTGCACTGGCAGCTTATTAAAAATGTTGGTGGTTCAGAGCTATGAAAATTGTAAGTAAAAATAAAATTAGAATATTTGTTCATTGTGTTCATTTCACTTAGGCGTTATATAATAAAGAAACGGTTTTCCTAATTTTGTACTTTTCGTGAAAGTTTAGACTGAGAGAGACGAACATCGCTGAGTAGGCCTATGTCCGATGTTTCACGAAGCGGGCGAGCGAGTGAGCACGCTATTTAGGGCCGTTGAATTGTATAAGAGTAGGCCTAGATGTTGTCTGAAAACGGTTGACGTAAGTTTATGAAACTTTGAACTTTTTGGTCAATCATAAGGCTTATACGCCAATGCAATGTATGGGAGGGACAAAGATGTGCATCAGCACTAGACAATTTGGAGGAATTTTCTGGCTAAGGACCAACTCCGCAAAAAGTCTCCTCTTAAGACAACAAATATTCCGAGAAAATATTAGGTCAAATAAATTACAAAATCATATTAGCTTTTGTGACTGGGGGACACTCCGAAAACTACTACACTCACATGGGCATGGGATCTGAAATCAAGACCTCCTGAATGTGATTCCGCGACGTTATTACATCAGCTACCTCACTCGATAAACTCAGTATTTAATTCTGAGAACTGGACTACACACTCCAGCGATTTGTTTAAGAGGTAACAAATCGATCGTTCAATTCAAAACTTCGATAACTAAATAAAGCAAGTATTGATATATCGTAATTTTGAATTAAATGGCATCAAAAACCGTGCTTTTATCACTGGAGAAAATTTGACAATCTGAAATGAGTCCTTGTTCAGGAAGAATAAAGTAGGCCTACTTTGCCCATTTCGAAATGTATCACTGAAAATAGGAAAAATCTTTATTTACAAATATTTCTAAAACGTTTATCTGGATTTTATTGTCTTCGGATGAATGTATGACTTATCGCAATATTGAATTAGGAAAAGTTTTGAAAGACGCATTCAGTGGTATACATGTCTATAAAATGAAACATTTAGAGTTGTCAGACTTTTGAACTGGATTATCGAAATCCCGTTCATCATAAGATATAGAAGAAGAAGAAGAAGAAGAAGAAGAAGAAGAAGAATTCAGGATGGGGTCCTAAATAGGATTATCCACCTGTCAAGGGCCACCCCGCGCTGATGCGCATAGCCCAGAGACGGGAGAATAGGATGGGAGGTGTGAAGCGACGGGAAGTAATCTATCTATCTAGCGGCCACCGCTTCAGGTGTGCAGCCGCGGAAAGATCACCCCCAACCCGGCCTATGCACATAAGTTGGCCGGGCGGCGGGGAGATAGGACTTAACCGAAGGTAGGCACTCTTAGCCCACCCAGCAAGCTGGGTGGTTTCCCAGGGAAAACCTCGTGGAGGTGGTGCCCCCGGCCTGCGCCGGTCGTCCTAACTCTCTAAGGATCCTCTCCGCTAGGAGTGGTGTTAGAGCTTTTTGGCTGCACTCAGCTTTCGGGACCCGAAGGTAGCTCAAGCGGGGAGGTCCAGCTGTGATCATAAACCCAGCCCCGTACGGACCTCCACCTGCCCCCCTCACGCTGTTGATCTGCGGGAGACTCTTCCCCACTGGGACGCTCCAGGGGTCCTTCCAATGATCTCTCCACACGGGCGTAGTCAGTCCGGTTCGGCTCCTTACGGACGCCACCGTCGTGAAACTGCTCTACGTTCATACGCATCAACCTTCGATGATCATTGGTCGGAACTCCCTACCTGGGTCGTCAACCCCGAAGTCGCCACCTGTATCGGAGCAGGCCGAACAGGATTTGTCGCACTCTTTTGATGCTGGGACTGGAGGCGGGACGACTAGCCTAGTCGGAGCGGTTCTACCCAGCCCGACCCATGAGCGATTCCACACGCTTCATCGCACACACATCCCAGCATCGTGCTTCTTCGTTCAAAGTAGGTCCGTCTGCAATCAGTGCGGGTCCGGCGCTCTGCCTTCCCGCACTTCATTTATTTTCCATGTTAAGACCTCGCGAGCGTAGGCCTGTAACACGGGAAACCCAGACCGACTTACCCAGAAGGGGAAAGCAGGTGGCCACGGCTCTTCGGCTTGCGCGGCTGCATCGCGCAGCCGACGACGAGCCTCAGAGTGGAGCCGGCACGAGTACAACACGTGTTCCACCGTTTCCACCTCCCGTATACCGCACTGGCAGTGGGCACCCAGTGCCTCGCGGGCGTCGGGGTTGAGTCCGAACCGCTGGAGGTACGCCCCGAAATCACCATGTCCCGTCAAGAACTGCATCGTCCAGAACGAGGGCCAAAGCCACTTCATCCGGGGGCGAGCAGCCAATCGGGGGATGAAATCGTAGGTCGTGCGACCGCGGTCTTCCTCGCGCCACTGACGGCACCACTCGGCAAACAGGAGCCCATCTACCACCCTCTTCGCCCCAATTTCAGCGTCAGGACCGCCCGTCGGATCGACGTCCACACCTAATAGGTGGAACGGTCGACCCCGCCTGATGTTGTAGGCGCAAAGTCGTCCTCGCAAGTGTTATTGACCAGCAAAGATCGTATTTTATCTACGCCAAACATGACTAGCAGCCATTACTGTGTCTGTAACTGATACAGCAAGGCTGTTTGTCATGTTTGGCTTAGATAGAATACGACCTTTGCTGGTCAATACACACAAATATTAGCACTTTTCTTGATGGCACTTAGTCACCTCTTGCACTGAGATATCCATGTAGATATCGGCTTTTGAAAAAACGCTCTATTATCTCATGTTAACTATGTACAGCCTAATGTCCTGAAGGACTGAACATTTAATAATTTGCCTGATGTAGGCCTACCTGTAGTAAAGTTTCCGCCGAACGCTGCGTTTGAAGAAGCCACTACACCCGTTACAGGCGAGGATGCCGTAATGCTTGCCAGAACTGGTGTCTCCACACACCACACATGTTAGGCCTAGGGACGCCTTGTTCTTGGCGGCTGTGGGAGGCGATGATGGGCAGGAGATGTGTCCTCCGTGACCTGGCCCAAGGAGGAAGGAAGGAGGAAGAGGTGGCGTCCGATTTACTTGGACTAGGGTCTGTGGGGCTGGTGGACAGGGAGGTCCCAGACACAAGGACAATGGATGTGGACTAGACGATGCTGCCGGCGAGTAGCAATCTGGTGGAGGTACTGGAGAGGGCACTGGTCTCTGAACGGCTTCTGAAACAAACGACAATCATCATCAATACTGAGATGTCTTCTCTATTGAAAAAAAAATCATTTATCCTGAATGGAGACCACGTATGCTCCTGAACTCAAATAGGTATTATTTCAAGCTAGTGTACAAACAATTGACTAAAGCTTAGTTGGTTGGTTTATGGTTACTCAACGATGAAGGATTACTGCAACTTAAACCTATGAACGCCGCCGATGTCCCGAAATGTTGTCACACAGGAGTTCTTTTTTTTTACATGCATGTAAACCTACAGGAAGCCAGCGTCATACAGACTGGAAAAGCTTATGGTCGGCTACGGTTTCTGAACAATGTCTGGTAACAGATTCAGTTGAATTCCATAGCTCTTCAAATCAATCAGCCATTATTTTCAGCGTGTAGGCCTATGGTATGAAGGAAGATTTCCAACACAATACCATTAAAAGCATAGTATACTAATTGGACACGTTTTACAGTTTCCCTCATTCCTGTTTCCAAAAATAAAACAAAACAAAACAAAATAAAAAAATAAAAGGTTATGGGAAGAGAAATATCATGGGTAAAGTGAAGTGAACTGAAGGTAAAGTGATCCCTATATAGGTCTTGGAGGCCCAATGGTTGATTAAATCACTGAGTTTAATTTGAAACGAATCGTTGATTATGATTCACAAAATGAAAGGTAATACAATAGAGTTCCGCTAATTCGGACTAAAAGGGGCCGGATCTTGTCCGGATCACTGGAAGTCTGGATTAAACGGGATTTGCCTTAAAATGCACGTACTGCACTGTAATACAAGTTTTAGATGGTTAAAGCTAGAAAAACTGTTTTTCATAAATATATTATTTTTCCTACAACTTAATTTTAGTTTTAATACTACTGTATATGTAAACCTAAGATTTTAACCTACGAACTGATGTAGGATTAACAAAGCAAAACATATCTGTGTTTACAATCCAAAATTTATTGATTGTTCGGTTTTTAAAAAATCCCTCCGGAGAAGCGAGGTCCGGATTAGCGGGACTGTACAATATAAAACTTGACTTCGTTTTAAATAGCGTGTTATGTAGACTAATATTATATAATATTAAAAAGACTGTAAGGGTCTACAAAGCCTGCAATAAAGAACAAAATGATTTTAGATCAAGCAAACTCAGCTTATTTCGTCGTAGTCCTGCTAATGAAATGGTTATCTGAAGTTCTTGAAATTGTGATTATGGAATCAAGAAATTCACTAAAATTATCATCTCATCAAAAGCTAGGATATATTAACACTTTCCACACACACACACACAACCGAGATCTGTAGTCCATTTAAAAATGAATAAAATGTCTTACAAATCATGTACGTAGGCCTGTAAATGCGAAAGTTTGCGCAACATTTTGAACCATTTATTATTACAGAGCAATATCATATCAGGTCAATACATTTTAGTGTGGCATCTGGTGTCGCCCTTAAAGAATGAGCAGAAGCCATAATACGAAAAGGATTTCCTCGCCACTACATCGAAGGGTGTACAGGAGGGGATGTTGTAAAACTCACTTTCTAACATAATGGCATGCATAAAGCATTTCAAATCTCCTGACCACCCTCCTCCCTGCAATCTGACTTGGATGCATAGGTTAAATCTACGGTCTTACTCCCTTACTCCTTACATCTCGTCTCATCGCAGAAAATGGCGTCCCCCATCCCTCTTCTCGTAGTAACACCATTCCACCAGTAGCACTCCCGTTTTATTGGGGGTGTCAATAGAGTTAGAGCTCGCGCTAGGAGGGTTGACTGACTGCACTGGTCCATCAGCCAGAATGCTAGGAAAATGCCGTGGACTATCTTCCTTCCCCTTACCTCTTACATCGCTTTATTTGCGGTGCATGTGCCAAGATTGGAGGGCAATCGAAAATTAATTATCCCCAATGGGGTCCCAGAGCTACAATTTAATCAAGCCGGAAAGGGGTCGCGCTCTTCCTGCACATCCTCTTCTAGAAGCGAGCTACAGCTCTGTGCCTCTCTGTCTCTCCCTCATGCTTTTCGAAGCAAGCGAGGGAGGGGTCTGCAGAGAAGGGCGTTAAGCGGTAATAGATATGCTAATGAAATTTCGCAAATTGCTCCTTTCCTATATACATATATATCTGTAGAGTCCCTCGGTCGCTTCTCGTTTCTGCTGGCTGCTATCACCATCGTCTTCGCCGTCTAGTCTAGCTACAAACTTCACTCTCCGTCCTGAAACTTCCCCACCCATATACACACACAACCAGCATCTCATCCCTTTTCCACTGTTTTTTTCTTCCTCGTGGGGTATACTATAAGCAATCCCTTTAATCCTGCCACTATCCCATACCCACACCTAAACTTCTCCCATCCTCTCCTCTTAAAAAATACCTCCAGTTTGGGAGTATGCATCTCATCCAGACGCAGAGAATAAAAATACGAACAAAAACTGTGGATGCTACTAAATTTTCCTTACATGCATTATCGTTACCTCTGAACTAAACAACAAAGAGACCAACACATGTGGATCTCGCCTACGAGCTAATTAATGTGAATCTACAACCTGAGTCCACAGCCATAAAAGAAAAGGACTGCAAACTAGGAAATTCACAGAAGTAGCGAACTCCGCCTTTAGTAGCCTATATGATAAACTTACCTGGATAATTGCCATTTTCCCCTTTGCAATATATTATATTATACTCGCAGTTTTACGTGAAGAACGCATTCTATGGCCTACGTTAATGTCTACATTTGTACCTTTAAAAACGAAGCAGCTGTTTCTTTTTCTACTATTACATTTTTTAAAGCCATGGTTGTTATAAATGTAATTCTATTAAGCTTAATATGCACTTAGGTACACCTTATTGAGCTCTCTGTGTATTTCACTGAGACTAATAACAGTTTTTAACAGTTTCATGAGATGTTTTAACGATATTCTCAATATATAATATCTTTACCTGATATTCCTTTTTATTCGAGATAGTTCAGATGATGTATAAAGGTTAACCCATATAGTCCAACTACCGGTAATGGAACTTTTTTCTTAATGGCTTACATATTTTAATAACGCGGTTGGACCTAGTGAATACTAATACAGAATAGCCCTAAGTGTAGAATATATTCTAGAAGAATAGCGGAATTTACAACTTGGAACTAAGCATTGTATTGTAGAAAGAGCAATGATTTATTTTAATAAAATTATTAATAATAAATAAGAGCTTAATAAAGTAATTAATAATGCACGAATGAGGATGTAAGTGTAGGCCTATATATAGGCTATATGTGGGGTAAATACTTTTGTGTCTGTACAATTGAACGTTCAGTGCAATTCATATCTGTCTGTGTGTTCATATGCTTGGACTATAGACGAGTTGGAACAAAAAAAGAAAAGCGAAGGAATGAGAATCCGTTAAAGGAAACTTTGGGTAACCTATAAGTTTAAGCAGAAAACCGCTTACAGACCTAAATGACTTGGAGAAGTTGCTTGTAATGTGAATGTGCCATGAAGATTGCTGACGACTTTCTGTTACTTTTGCTATTAATTTACCTGAAGAAAATTTATTTTTTCGCGATTTTTTAAACATGGCACTTATGATTTTGGTTAAATTTCTGGTTAAATCTCTGAAAGGTAGACTTTAAGCCAGCCATCATTTGCATAAACTCAGTATTGTGTGGCGAACAACAGGCTTACGCCTTTGCAATTTTTTCAAACATTCTTATTAACATTACTTACTTACATTACAATATTATTATTATTATTATTACACATTTAATACAAGTAAAAACAAATAAAACCAAACATACCCCTATATGAGCAAAGCTCGTGTTGAGGGGTATAGTATATTAATATAAATATAATTACATATCAATACACAGTATAATACAAACGAAAAAGTCTAAATTTATGATTACGATGTATATAAACATATTTTTCAGCATTAACCAGTGGTTTGAATTAAATTGTGACAACTGAATACGCACTCCCTGCAATAAGACCCCTTATTCTTTATCAGAATATAAAGTGAAAAAGTTGTAGGCCTATTACCCATGCCTAGAATAGAGAAAGTTATGTGAGTGAATTACATTAGATTTTTTGGAAAACACTACGTCCAACTGGTTTTAAAAAAAGCTCTCCCATGTGGTTCATGCGATTTGGCCTGCCCAATCAAGTAGAAAAGGGAAGGCTGCTGTATTTTTACTACATTTGTACCAACATAAGGCTGCTTAGAATAAATGGTTGCAATGCAGCAGCAGGTCAGAGTAATGTATTGACGAGTGAGTGAGCGAGAGGAGCAAATGATGTCAATTGAAGTTGGTTCTTTCCAGGAGAGGAAGCTGGACATCACGGCACTACAATAGATGGATGCCGCAGCCATTAACAAGGTTACACCACTAGTGCAATCAGGTTAGCCGGGGCTGTCAGCACCAATAATCAACTGCGACAACAATGGTGCCTAGGATCCACTTGTTAGTGATGGGTCAGTGGGCATCACTGGGGTGCGGATGGATAGTAGAGTGCCAGTCCAGGGGTTTACACTTCGCACTCCATCAGCACATTTGTGGAGCGAGTCCTCTATTTTGTACATTCGAGATAAAATAGTTATAATTCAAAATCAGTTGAAATGGTATTGTGCTCGGTGTTAAAAATGTCCATATACAAATAAAGGTAAAAGTCAAACGAATTCCCAGTTATTTTTTACTCTTCTACATCGAAAAATATGCTGCTTTCACTAGATTACCAATGCAGCATGTGTTTTAGTAAATAAATTTTGAAGTGAAAAAAACTATTCCATAAATTAATGGGGAATAGTTTTTTATTTTTATTTTTTAATATCCTACAATGTAGGCTTTCATGAACCACAGATTATTGTCTCTGCTGGACATTACATGAGAATATTGTAGGAGAAAACTTCCTCCGACACTGGGACTTGAACCCAGGACCTTTGGCTATTCGCGCCAATGCTCGCCCATTCGCGCTCAGTTGGTAGAGCATTGGCGCGAATAGCCAAAGGTCCTGGGTTCAAGTCCCAGTGTCGGAGGAATTTTTCTCCTACAACATTCTCATCCTACAATGTTCTTTGCCTTCTTTTACTAATTAAATTGTCAGCATTAATGGTCCATTAGAGGTCCATTCTGAATGGCCCAAGGTTGTGTGTTCGATCCCGGCCCAGGTCGTTAGCATTTATGTGTGCACAAATGTGACAGACCCATGTCTGTATATTTCCTGGCATGTAAAAGTACTGCGGCACAGCTTGTCGTAAAGCCGTATAAAAGTACAGTACATCCTCTTCGTTAAATAACCACACATCAATCATTTAAAATTTCAAAATGATACTCTCTAGATTCGATAACCAATCTATGTTCACTAACGTAGAGAAACGATGTCTGCGGCCACGGTTGAGTTGATAGCGCGCCTGCCTTCCGCCCAGGCGATCCGGGTTCGATTCCCAGACGGGTTTGTAATTTTTCAATAGTGTAAAATCCCTTTCCTGGTTAAGGACAGGGTGTTTGTGTTGTCCTTAGGTTTAAGTGTTAGGTAGGGGACTGGCGCACTCGGAAACAAATAGCTGAGAATATCTCCTTAAGGGATCACAAGGGGTCGTTGGTGACCCGATGGGAATTCCACACACAGAGAACCGAATCGCTACTTGCTTACTTTATTAGTCATTGGTAACTCAGCACTTCCATGAAGGAGAGAAATTAATATAAACATATAATAGTCATAATATCTTTGTTGAGTTAATTTTGAATCAAGAAAAATTTTCCCATTTAAAGGTTTTATCCATAGTTTCCATAATTTATTTCACATGAGTTTTTAGTTCATTACAAATGCAACACAAACTTTTGAACTTCTTTAGGTAAATAAGGCAAATAATCCGCTAATTAACCGATACATTCAAAAACACTCGTTAGATTATCTATGACAATAACTAGGTATCAAAATTCGAATGTTAATCTTCCTAGTAGGCATACCATTGGGGTCAATATTCTCAAGGTAAAATGTATGTTTTTATGCCAGTTAATTATAACAAATTGCAATTCTACTTATATTTTTCTTTTTTTCTTTCTTTATCGTAGTTTTACCTCTCCCTTTTAGGATTTAAGCGACCCAAGCTACCCGGGCCTTACAGGGCCGCGACCTGTCGGGAGAGGGATTATCTTTGAATCACATACATACTTTTTTGACCAGACCAGGATACGGAGGGCCTCCCGGATAAGTGATCATCCCAATGCCGGGGCCACCTCCGAGACAACACGAGCCCATAGGACGAGACACACCATTCACAAACACACTCACTCCAAACAAGGCGAGGATGGGATGAAGATGATAATGACGGCAGACGATATCTGGGGACCACAAGGGCCTAAAGTTACCCGACATACCCGACATTTGTCTCACATGTGAGGAAAAACCCCAGAAAAAACCCCACCTAGGTAACTTGTCCCGACCAGGAGGAGCGTACGCATCCCCTACGCCACAGCGATGGGCTATTCTACTTATAATTATATGCCATGTAAATTACTCAGCGGCACTCAGTGTAACATATACAACATGGTAGTAGGGAGGTTAAAAGGCTGTGATCGCTACATGTATGCTCAGAACACTATTCTACCTCCTGTTGAAAGAGCAAGTAAAGATTTCTTCTTTCACAAACTACATGTACCATTTATAATTTTGCTCGAATCCTAATACCTTAATCTTTCCAAAGCTAGCGGCGCAGATTTACCATTGCAAATCATGACAAAATATTAATACTGGTCCTACATGGATTTCACGTGACAGAAAAAGCAACGTACAACTGGAGCTTTCTGCTCTCCCTGTCTTTCTGTCTCTCTCGCTCCTCCATCTCTCTCCGTCTCTTTATTCCAAGTATATGCATGCTCAAAAGGAATCATAAATATTTATTAGAATTCTGATGACATTTTCTATTAAGCAAATCCTCGCGTTATCCCGGCATTTGATTAAACTCCGTGTTGGATGACAAATGTTATTCTAGTTTCTTTCTGCCTTCTATACGACATGAATAAACCGGGCTCAGGGATGTCAAAATCTAGCGTTTCATACAGAATGTACTCGAGATCAACTACACAAGATAATTAAATGCTCCTTTTGGTTTACATATGTCTGGATCTCGTATTTTATTTATTTTGTTTTATTTTCAGGTTAATGTTTCGTCGCAGTTTTATGCCGGTTGTCGACCAAAAGCTAAGCTAAGTTAGTTTAGCTTAGCTCACATACAGTGCGGGATTTCATATTTAGTTGTGCCAACAAAACTACACGTGAAATCCGGCTTAACTATATATGAAATCCCTCACTGTATGTGAGCTAAGCTAAACTAACTTAGCTTAGCTCTTGGTCGACAACCGGCATTATAGTCGGCCGCATCGCAACAGTACCTTCTAAAGCATCCTAAAATGGAGTTACGGTTCGCGAGAAGGTACAAACGCCATAGGGATAGATTTTTTCCACGAGAATACAGCCAGAGTATGAGACTATGTAAACGAGCAAAACTAGTAATGCTATCAGCGTCAGTATTGTAAGAAGATACGCTAGACAGTGCAATCAAATACTGGAGCTCATTGTGTTGCAAAGTCTCGGATCATTTTATCTTCTAATTATTTTCGTGACAGAAAACAAACAAACAAACAAACAAACAAAGTTAAAAAAAATCCCACAAAAGCACAACTTATAAACATATGTTTGGGAACATTATTTTATAAAGGGAGGACATTAAAATCCGGTCAAGGAAATAAGCATTAACGACCTTGGGTGTCGCATGCTAACCACATGCCCCCAATTCTGCCGCCTGCCTATGGTACATGGCGCATGGTAGGCCTTGTCCCTCCTACGATGTTAGCGCCACAGAGTGAGTTAGTTAGTTAGATAGCTAGGACATTAAAATAAAAAAGAATAGGCGAATAATAAAAGGGGGAAAAACATTTTTATATATCGTCGTTGCCGGTGAAAAACCTCTTATGTGCAAAAAATGAAATTTTACAGGAGGGATAAAAAACTGTATTCAACAGAGGTAATTGGATTTTTTAGATATATTTTGCAACAGTTTTCTCTAATGTATAATTAGATATACATTTATAAAACTTATGTGATGTAATTGTGTATTACTTGAATATTGTTGACTTTTTATTATTTTTCATGCACATAGGAGATTTTTCCCTTCCACGAAAGTGACACATAGGAGATTTTGTTCCATGAAATGTTAACAAGTCTGATATTAAAACATGTTCATTCCGCAGAACAATTTAAGGAGAATTAACTTATACATTAAAATAAACTTTATTTATTTAATCGTTATTTTATTCAGTCCTCAAAGTGTCTGAAAGCATTGTCAATAACAAGATCACAAAATCTATAATCACATCTTTCAGATTAACACTTTTCAACTTTTCTCTTTGTCTGGTTTCACCCTCAAATTGTCTTAAAAAGCATGATAATCACGACCTATAACTAGTTTTAACACTTGAAAATTATTAAATTTGAATTATTATTATTATTATACGAAGAAACTTCCTTCTATATTAAAGTCTTCTGTGTAAAATAATTAAATGGATAAATATTAATTTGATAATACGTAATAAAATAATAGTAACCAGAAATTTTTAGCACTAGCATTAAGAGTAGTAGTAGTAGACCCGAAGGGAAAAGACCACATGGAAGACCTAGACATAGGTAAGAGGACAATATTAGGATGGATTTGGGGGAAGTAGGATTTGCGAGGGATGATTGGATGGAGTTAGCACAGAATAGGGTTGAATGGCGGGCTCAGGTAAGCGCGGCAATGAACATTCGGGTTCCATAAAATAGATAATATTCCTTTAGCTTACTGAGGAATTGTCTATTGCCATTGAGCAAGGAAGTAAATAAGTAGTAGTAATAATACTAACAATAATATTAATAGTGGTACTAGTATTAGCAGTAGTAAAATTTACTAGAAAAGGAGCATTAATTTTGTCAAAATGATAACTCAGCATGCCTGCTATATGATAAATTAGCTCTTCATTATTAATTGTTATTGGTTCAGAACTATACGAAGGAACTTCTTCGGTGCTATCAACTTCATTAATAATGAAGTTCTCTTGTGTAAAATAAAATAAACCGAATGACGTTAGTTAATGATGAATGTATTAATAATAGTAACAGTAATAATAATATTAATAATAATAATAGCTATAAATATCTTATTTAGAATCCGGAAAACTATTCACAATGAAAAAAAAACTTTGATAAATTTGATTGAATTATTTAAATGATGTTATAATTATTTTTCTTACCATTGTCCTGTTAATCAGCTGAAGAATCTTGCGATAGTGCCAATTGTGCTAATTTTTTACTTTTTACCACGGTACCATCACGGAAAAGCACACCTACATCCTATAAAGTCAACCCAGTCACTACTTTGAGTTTGTCTCTAGTCTTCACTTTAAAAAATTTATGGCCCTGCGGTCAGAGGAATTTTTCAACACATTGAAGGCCAAGAACCAGCAAAAAATATCGAAACAAAGTAATAAAGGGGGGCTGACAACCCACATTCCTTGGCTATTCATAAACCCCTCTGAAGCCCATATACGTCAAATGTATCTTGTCAGCCAGACATATATACTCGTACATTTACTTCATGAAATAAATTTACAAATTGAAATTGACATTATAGCCTATACAGTAAAACACATAGACAGCGAATCACAAAGGCTATGCATGTAAATATTTATTAATATTTGTGAATTATAAATTAATGAATATTGTAATAAATCTATTGTGTGCATGTAAGCGTAATCTTACCAAACCTCTTATGTGCATAGTTGAACACATCAGAGGTGGCTATTTCACGGCAGTCTGGCGAAAATGCATTGGTACCAAACCTCTCATGTGTATAATGTGAGCACATGGGATATTTTTCACGGCAGCAGAACTGCACTGACACATAGGAGGTTTGATATTTTCGTAAATAACATTTTCTGTGGTAGAGATACACATAAGAGCTTTTGTCACAACGTGCAGAGCGATCTAAGCTTTCCAACAGAATCAAAACCTCATTTTCGTCAATCGCGACACATAGGAGGTTTTTCACCGGCAACGACGATATGTCAAAGACGACAGATGTTCGGAGTAGGTTTGTAATGCATATTTGTAGATGATGACGTAATCGTAATTTCTTTTTATAACCTGTAAATTGAATGCATCCATACTCGAAATGGGATAACACGATGTTCCTTAACAATGATTAGCTAAATTATGAAAATATAGCCTATATGGTATGTTGCTACTGCAAATGTGCTTTTTCGGTGTGCTTGCCTGTTGTACTTTCGGATTCGATTCCCAGGAGGTCAAGAATAGACTAATAAATTTATTTTGTCTTACAGAAAGGCTACAATGATTGGCCTAAGTATCATGGTTAACATGTTTGTGTGTGGGGAAATATCCTCGAGGAAAAGAACACCAATCTGAATCCCACTTTCGGAATGTAATAAATAAATAAAAAGTTAATTATATTCCGCAAATGGAGTGGTGAAATTTGTAGGCCTTTCTAAGATCAGTGCTTAGATCAGCTTAGATGTTAAGTAATTTTAACGTAAGTAATAAAAGTCGTAACTTAAAACACCCTGGGAACTAGGGAAAAGTAAATACATGTGTAAAAGTAGCTGTACTTTCCTAGCGCAAAACTGCAGGAAGATTCTAAAATAGCCTACATAATCAGTCAATACATAGGTACATCTAAACAATAAAAAAAAAATTATTGCATTCAATATTCATAGCAACATTTGTTTTAGGTACTTGATTTAATCTTACAACTTTTCTACCTAATGATCAAAATATTATAATGTAAAGTAATTTAATGAAGGCTACAAATGCATTCACTCCTCTCACAAAGCGGACCATGGTTCGGTTCCTGGTCGGGAGAAGTTTTCTAGGTGGGGGTATATCCTGAAAGACGGAAGTCAGAGAACTTTAAGCCCTGTAAACCCCAGATATCATCTGGTCGGCATTGTCATCTTCATCCCATCCGCACCTTGCTCAGAGTGAATGTGAGAGCGACTATGTGTCCTATGTGTTCGTGTTGTATCGGAGGTGGCCCCGGCATTGGGCTGATCATTCTTTCGGCGAGGCCCTACATTCCCTTGCCTGGTTCGCATGAACGTCCCTGCAACGGGAGAAGTTAAACTAAGGGAAAAAAGAAGGTTGAAGATCGAAGTATACTCATACAATTTACAATCTCTCCTTTCTACCGGGGGCTCTCATATTCAATAAAGATCCATCTTTTTAGATAGGAAGCTCAAGTGATTGCTTAATTCTTCGACCGTTTTATTTTATAAGGCTACGGTAAGAATTAAGTGAATATCCCGTGGTACTATTTGCAGAGGATCACATTAAGGAAGTTAAGCTATGGGTTCAAATAATGGGACTTTTCACCTCTCACAAAACAATAGATTGTAGTCAAATTTCCACCTAACGACAGCTTTCTGTTTCCTTTGTTTGAAAGTTTGTATAATCTTCGGAGAGGCCTGTATATATATTCTATTCTATTCTACAGACTCCCCTCCACCCAACTAACAGTGTGTTTTAAGAGCCATATAGGAGGAGCTTAGGCCTATAGAAAGAAGCAAATAATATTTCAATAGACCTATAACTTACAGCCTCACCTACAACAATTTATGCTATTGTAGTAGGTCCTTTGGAGGAAATGAGCATGGTAGTGTTTAATTTGTACAATCCATTTGTAAACATTCTTTTCATATTAACAAGCTTAGCTAAGTGTGCCTACAGGGTGTAACAGGACCTACAGACAAATTTCGAGGAAATATTTTTTTTGTAAAGAAATAAAGCCTACACGTCCTTAAAGGTCTATGCATTCTGAAAGTCAGATCACCGGTTTTTAGGAGAGGGGGACAGAAAAGAAATTTATTTTCTATGCATGTGTTGACAATCTAATACAACTTTTGTTCGCAAATTAAAATAATTATATGAATTAATTTTTATAACATTTACATGTTGTGGAAATTACTTTCTGACAAATGCACTAGGCTTATAACCCTGTAATGCTCGAAAAAGCTGGATGATGAATGCTGCGAAGATCCCAAGAAGAGTAGCCTATGTAATTTCAACAGCTACTGTGAATTGTCACAACATTCTGTATAATAAAAGTTCAGTTTAAATTTTCAAGTATTGTGTATTGGGGGGGGGGGGGATTGTAATACATTTTCAGAACATGAAAAGACAAAAAAAAAGTTCAATTTACTTTAACATGTCCATTGTACATACAAAAAGCTAGCATTAATTGTCATTATATGCGTGGGAATTGAATTTCATTTCTTCCTCCCTCCTAAAAAGACCGGACTGATTTTCCTGATAAATAGTTAATTATCTTTTGATTGTTACTGGTGCATAAATAAGTCACATCAAAACATCGAGGTGTAAGATTAATACAGTAATGATTTATGCTAAATGTGAGGATTTTTATCCACGTATTACGATTATCATTCGTGGAAACCAGCTGTTCCATGGGAATTTTTATCATTCATTTCAAATTTAGAGCCCACTGACATGATGATTTCAGCTCTGAAAGGGTAAGGGTTTTTGCTTATAATGCTCCTTAACAAAACACAATTCCCTCTACGTGGCCCATCATTCTTCAAAGTATGTCAGTTGGATCCGGTTATTATACCAGGGTTGCCATACGTACGACTATGGTCGTACACATAGGCCTACGACTATTTCATAAATTTGTAGGACGTACGACGCAACCATGAGTCGTACGCCTATTTGTACGACTGTTTTTAACATAGCGTTTTATATTTTTTTATTCAATCTACTGACGAATTTTAAATGTTGATATATATCTAGCTCTTTGTTTTCTCATGGTTTTTGTTGTAAGCAATACCACTATGGTAACTACTGTTTATTTAAGTTTATTGTATTATATCAAATTTAGCTCATCGGAAGATAATGAAACACGCCCAATCATTTAAAAATAAGATGATTTATTAACAATTAAATGATATTGAGGTGTATAATACCGATTTTTAATTATTATTATTAAAGCAATACGTTCATCACACTGAAAAATCACAAAGTATACGGCAGTTTTAACTAGCATACGACTATTTTCGAATATTGGTACGACTGTTCTACGTGTCTGATCTGGCAATCCTGTACACCCTGTACACCTTACATTTCTGTTCGGTAAATTTAATAGCGATAGCGGGAAGCTATGGAAACAAAGCCTAAAGGATACGCTTTTCTTGAGAGAAGCCCATTTGAAGTAATAATGAGGAGATTCATCGTAAAGCTTACTCTGTTAAAACAACAAATGGTTGACTTTCAAAGTGAATTTAACAAGCTTAGTCACAAACTGTGTACCCCTAAGTCAAGTTGTAGCAGGCATCCATTCATATGTAAGTAAAGCGTAAAGAGGGGTTGAAGAACACGTGTCCCGCTGTTGACACAGGATTGATACTTAAGTGAGCGCATCCCCCACTCGTGCGCATATGTGTGCCGGGCGATGCACTTCTGCAGTCAGAAACAAGGTGAATCATTGCCATTCCATATTAGTATGCGTCCACACAATTACTCAGGCAACTTTAAATTACTACTAATGGGCTGCCTAGCTGAAGATGCTATGTTAAAAATCCACCCTTTTTCACGCTTTTTCTTTTATCAGGTCTTTCAATATCCGTTCTGCTGATGACTAGACCTGGGATTTTAAGGCAAATGCCTATTTTGTTCCGTATGAAATAACATGAAAATTTTTAAATATGTTGACGTTTCATGATAAATCAACTACATTTATAGAGTGCCCTAAAATGCCTACATGGACCTTTGGAGCCTATTTTTACTCTTTTAGTGTCTAAAATGCCTATTATGTACATCTAAAATAAAATTCTACTTCTGTAACTTTTTTTATCGTTTAATGGACATCCCTGAATGAAGAGCAGAACAGCAGAGGGCGGGTTTTTCACAGATACTTGATTTTCCCAAACAATTGTCATCATGGAATGCTGACTGGCGGGGGAGGGGAGGATTAACTCAAAAGAACAAGTAGCAGGTATATAGTAAGAAGGGACATACTGTGTCAAGTCGCCAGTGAAAGACCATCTGTTTAAGTGAGGACAATTGGGAAGCTACAGTGAGCAGCGGTCACGGAGGCAACGCAATACGGCTGAGGGATGTGTCGTGTTAATCACACGACCACCCAATATCTGCAGACCATGAGCTGGGCAGCAGCCGTTATTGAAAGCCTGTAGTGTTCTAATTTTTCATATAATCCAAAACTGATTTTGATAAACTATTTAAATTCTGTCTTAATTTGCAGTTTTTTTCTGTTAAGAATAGGTATGCCACGCTTCTTACAGTAAAAAAAAAAAAAAAAATCACTTGCTGTTGAAGAGCATGTTGTAGTATTTTAAAGTCTATTTTCCGTGTATTTAAACATTTTTAAAGCGCATTTTAAGTGCCTTTTTTGTCTTTAAAAGCCTATTTACTTGTTTTAAAAGCCTATTTTAGGTGCCTAAAATTAATTTCTTTAGAGCCTAAAATCCCAGGTCTACTGATGACACTGTTTTATAGTGTTTGTGCACAGTGGATTCCACGTTAAGACGACTCCTTCCCATACCATCCTTTTTCTTTCAAAAAATACAATAGCAATGTTTCCCAATCCGAAAATCTATACTGAATAATTGATTATGTATAGGTTTGGGATAGGCCTACCCTCTTTGCGGTCTCCTAACAGTTGGGCTATTTATTTTCTTATGATTTCTCAAAATAAGTATTTACTGTAAACAATACTAATCACGGTACAGCTGGAAGTAATTCTGCATTGGTGATACCCCACACGACGATCAGCTACTTTGTACTTTAGCTGGAATACGGAAAATGTTTCCCGAAACTGAGGAAATTAAAATCTGTCTGCTTACAACTAATTGAGTTGTTGTTCGCTGATTGACAGTAGGAAGTGGGAAAAATAGTGAAGGCAGCAGTTCCAGGGAAAGAGGTCTTCATAACATTCTGTATTTGGTCTTCACAACTGAAGTGTAGATATCGCAACAAATGGTGGCGTGTAAGATGAAAGGAGATTCAGCCACTAATGTAACCCATACAGGTTTCATCAGTTGAATATTGGGGTGAACTCCACATTTTCAAATAAAGAATAAAATAATGCATAGGATTTTAGTTTAGGTAGGCATTATACACATACATTTCTAAACCAATTTTCCACCTCCAAATACCAAAATAATGTGCTGTTCTGTCATGTTAAATGAGAACCTCCTGAGTAGCCTATTCGTAACTTCGTCTCTTGATTTTCCTCCAACCTTACCTTGAACGACATGGTACACTCCAATAATCAGATGAAGATTTATCTGACCTTAAGTAGACCTAACAAGTAACAAGTAATACACTATTAATATACTATTTTAAACTAACAAGGAAATTTTAAGAAGATTAACAAAGTAGCGGACACAGGATTCCCAAAATACGATAATTAGATCTGCATATGAGATGAAGTATAGTGACGAGAACTTTCAGAATATAGGCCTACATGGTTCCTCAATTTTTGAACTGTCCTTTTGAGTTTGGTTTGCTTGAAACGAGCGGGAGAAATAATTCTGAAACAATATGATGGGTAGAATTTACCTGTGGTAATTTAATGAAAAAAATACGTATTCATTTCGTATCTGTACTATTTAATTTTTGCTTATAAGACAGAAATGAAAACATGGGTAGGCTACTTTATTGTGAGTTGAAGAGTTCGAAATAAGTTACAGACTACGTCTATCAAGAGGATCTCTGGTACCTTACCCTCACCTGCATGGTGAGCAGGTGTTGAACCGATTAACCCGTCTTCTCGTGTGACGGGAGTCTGACATGTCTATTACTCCCGTATCCTCCAGAAAATCTGGCAACAAGATAGTTTCTGGTCTCTTGATTCTATATAATTCGCCCAATTGCTTAAACCGAGTTTTTCTATGTGATCACATTGTTGAATTTAAATTTGGAATATGCTTAATGTAGATCTAACAAAGAAATAGGCTAATTAAGATCAACAAGGGACCTACATTTTAGAGCTTTTGTCTTATCCCATTTGATGAAAATTAAACTAGTTTTCATTAGTAACATTTAAATTATGTAGATGAACAAGAATACAGCCAGTCCATTATTTAGTGACTGTTCAGTGTAAATCATACCTGCTACCTGCACAAGACTAACATTATTGGAGCTACCTAACGTGCACTCCATAGCATAAAGAGGGGAGTAAAGAAATTTGGGGCAAAAGATGCGGTGAAAGTAGTGTTTATAAGTACACGGGAAGAGTGGTATAAATATACATACAAACAGATCAAAAGGATTTATGAAAATTAACCTCTTTAAAATCAAGTGTTCATAATACATATTACAAGCCATTGTGAAGAGTCGAATATGGATCAACACCAAAACTCCCTGGCGAGGGACGAACTTTACATAGGGCCTCCTCCTAGGGCAGGATAATTCGAGATAGATGGTACGTACGTAAATTCTAATCGCGCTTCCCTCCCTGCGAGTGGGACAAAACCCCGAACAACTTTTGCTCCGACTGTCTGGATTTGAATCTGGATCTGCCGAATGCGAATCCATGACGATGACGCCACCGCCACTTAATTTGCTCTATAGTCTCGCAATTTAATTTTAGAGCAATTTAACTCACCAGAATATGGTGATTATGTAGATTATCTCTATATCTTATTTTCATCTTGTTTTTATTTATTTTACCCTCCAATTTTAAAATATAATTTCAATCCAGTAAACTAGGCCTAGCTCTTTCAGAATAAATTAATAGAATGGATTCTCGATAAATAAGTTTTACCTACTCGCTGTAATTGAACGAAAACAAAACAAACTCAAATAATACTAGTTATGGTGATTAATAATAATTTTTCAATGCTTTCAGTAACATGATCCCGTGCACATCTTTGGGGTAGATTCATGGTGACTTAATTTATCTTTAGAATCGCTGATAATCAAAACACTAGTAGTTGTTAGCTCAAGCTGAATCAATAGGCACCTTTTCCTCACAAAGATCTTCGATGGTGAGTACCTTTACATCGTAGAAATTTTACTCTGGTTTGCAGCCAGATGAAAACTGGCATTATACGACGTTTCAGAGAGCTTAAGGTAATGCCAAACTTCTCACCTGGCTGAAAACCCGAGAACAATTTCTACATTTGGTGCGCCAGGAATATCTCAAACCATATACTTCTACGTCGTTTACATCCTTCCGTTATAGTGTTGATAATCTCCTAGAAAAACTTGAAATGTGCAATCACTGAACTGAAGTCAACTATAGGCCTACCTGTAGTAAGTTACTGTAATGGAAATTTTTCATGAATCATTAGGAGGAGGATTTTTAGGTGCAATTTCCATATGAAAAAGTTAGGTAGAAGGTGTTAAAATAAGGTGAAAAAGGGTACAAAAAATGCTGTTTCATTCAACTATTTAAATAAATCTTTTTTATCCTATTTTTGTTACAAAGAACAAGTACACAGCACAGCGCAAGGACTGCACACTCCAACCAGGAGCTATACATAATCGTTTTCCTATAGTTTAATCATAGCTTTATTTTTGAACCTTCCTTTAGAAATAGGCAACTGACTTTTTGCAAGTCTTTTTATTGGGACATTAGGAATATTAGTTCAACCATCAAAATTTCAAGGTAGATTTGGCACTTTCCTTGTTAGAGTTCGCGCTCGACAAGCAGTGGCCCAAGTGATCAGTTGTGATATAAAGGATCCACACACATTCCAATTATTCCTCTACTGAATAGAACGCATC
Organism: Ectobius pallidus; assembly: GCA_964059195.1. NCBI lineage: Eukaryota > Metazoa > Arthropoda > Insecta > Blattodea > Ectobiidae > Ectobius > Ectobius pallidus. The sequence continues at coordinate 95,262,898 of CAXKWD010000003.1, read as the reverse complement.
AGTGCTACAAGTGGTTCTTGGGGTCTGCGCTTTAGTCCTCTAAACTGAACATTAGTTCACAATTACGGGAAAAAAATCAACATAACCGATTGAGCACCACACATTATAGTGGAAAAATCTCAAAACAATGGGATTGATCTTATATAATCTTGTGTTAGTTCGGAAATCTTATGATGTCTCTTCCAGGATTAACATTTTCTTACTCGACTCTCACTCCGGGCCGTGGCTGGGTTTGGCATTTCCTTGTGCCGCCCCAGAATTTTAGTAATTGAAGTGTACATACGGTATATTTTTCTTTTACATTTTTTACTCCTGTAGCCTAATTGATGTGCGGGTGTTATGTACGCTTTTGATGATCAGTGAATGTTTGAAGATTCTTTTCTCGCAGGTTACTCTATTAATTATATAAATACACGAGAAGAAAATTACCTAAACGGTTTCACAAACGAGAAGAATCTTTCTTTACCGAAAAAAGTAGGTGTACTGTTACAAGCAGCCATGAAGATATTCAGGGGGTTCTTCTCAAAGAATGCGTTTCCTTATTTTCAGATAATTTCCCTCTACACCATGTTTAATTTGAGAGTTTAACTTGCCTGTTATCCAGGATTTTAGTCTGCATATGCGGCTGAATGTTTCCCAACTCGGAAGACCAGGGGTAAATGACGGTGGAGGGACGAGGGCGCTAAATGTGATCCCTGGGGTAACACAGAAAACTCCCCGTAACGAGCAAATGATGAGGTTAGGTCACGTGATCAGAATTAGTACTGGACCCTGCTTGCATTTATATATACACATATGTATACAGTACATACACATCACACAGATATAATACATTTGGGATTTAGGTATAGCAAGCAGTTTGTGACGAATTGCCGAAACATTGCCTGTCCGAATGCAATCATAACAGTGCTGACGAATAATTTATAGGGTTTTCTGTATATCCAACTATGGATTATGATGAAACTCATAAATGACAGTGAGCCTGAAAGAGAGAGAGAGGGAATGGGATTTCAGGGGTTTATTGCATGAGTACGCTCAAAAGCCGGTGGTTGTATGATCATTAGAGTTTCTGGCTTTATATGTAATGGGGAGGAACAGCATACTGGTCTGTACAAAAAAACAGAGCTTTGTGTTGAAATCCGGAAATCAATTCCCATAACAAAATTACAATGCAAAATCCTGATATGTATTTAATTATCTCTTCTAAATTTCACTGCAATACGACGCATAAAAACTGTTTGACTTGCCTAGTCACGCAAAAATACCGTACATTTCAGGTATTCTTAATGCAGACTACCGGTATTTTACAAGGTGAATGACAAATCAATAATAAAAAATAAAACAAATTAATGAAGACTGAAGCCGGCCCAAAACGTTAGACTTAGGGCATGAATGCCCCTTGAGACCGGAGCATGCAAGCATAGGCCCTCTCCTGCATGTGTCACGCCCTCGCTATTTCTGAGTTAGTCTATAAACCTGCTAACTGTTCCAATTTTTGATTTTATAATATAATTGATGTATAAAAATTTGTTGATTTTGTAATGTTTCTATAAGAAAAATGGATTTTATAAATCAATTATATTATAAAATCAATTTTTCTTATAAAAACATTAAAACTTAATATGTCAGGCTCTTTCTTCATAAACAGGTTCCTCACGCAAGGCTTACATTTGTCATGAAAAGTGTCGGAATTCATCGTTTCGTCATATCAGGACGATACTTATTTAAGCCTATTGTGTTGCAAAGAGACTGCAAGGTTTAATATACCGTGTGTTTCACGTACGAGTTAGCCAATCATGCGGGTTTCTGCATCAGCCACAGCTCTAACTCCCGAGCGATCGGGTGAAATATATATGTAAATAAAGCCGCTAACGGTGTAATAATTCAGGTTCTTACAATTACAGTTAAAATTACAATGAAAATAGCCACGTAGGCTACCCTTTCACAAGATAAGTTGGAAATGCTTTCCTCTTGCATCCACATAACACGCGCATAAGTTCAGCTTCCGAGATAGAGTCAATTTGTCTTGTGATAACGTATTGTCTTTAAATTCTTCTAATATACGCAGGTTTGACCTATACACTTTATTTTTCAAGTTCCCCATAAATAATAGTCACATACTGTTAAAAGAACTTAAGGACAATATCACAAGACAAATAAACTCTATCTCGGAAGCTGACCTCTCGGATGTTCGGATTTTATGCGCGTGAAAGAAAATTTCCTAAAAAAGGTGCCAGTGTTGTGTGGAGGACATTTCCAACATCTCTTGTGATGATGTAAGTGTTATTTTCTTTGTGATTTTAACTGTAATTGTAAGAACCTGAATTATTACACCGTTAGCGGCTTTATTTGCATAGATATTTCACCCGATCGCTCGGGAGTTAGAGCAGGGCAGAAACCCGCATGATTGGCCAACTCGTACGTGAAACACGCGGTATTTATCACCTAGGCCTATAATATGTCGACTGTAGAAAATAACTGAACAATATACAGTTCGTAAATACCATTGTCCCTAATACGAGAAATGAACATGACTCAATGGTTACCCAATCCAGTGCATCGCAAGATACAGTAGGGAATATATCGGCGATGGAGGTTAGTCGTATTTAAGGCATTTTATGTAGCACCCGTACATATAGCCTACTTTAAAGTTATTTTTACTTTATAAAAGATACCAAAAGAAAATTCATGGTAATAGAAATTTAAGTGACAATAGTAATGTGAAGTAAAGTTATTCCTATACAGACCGTGGATATCTTTAGGGTTCCAGGAGGTTAAGGCTACCATATATTTAGATTTTCAGCATGGGTGTTAAGGTTGTGAACGTCGCGCATTGGCCACCTAATAACTGATTTTAACTAAATAAATATCTCCTGATTTCAGAAATGTCACTATTTTTGTATCACATCTAGTTTTCGTCTTTGCTGTCTAAAAATTTGTCATGGCATGGCTTATAGTAGTTAAACGATAAGTCTTATTAAAATTCGATTACAGCAGAAGTAACGGATTTTAAGAGACCTACAAGCTTTGCCCTTTGGCGTTTTGTCATATCTCCATCAGTTTTAACTTAGATTGAGTTAGTTCTTTTTTTTTTATTTAAAATAAACTTTGTATATTTTCCTCACCTTATGTAAGTTTTGACAAATATAGAATAGATAGAATAGTAAAATTTGGCAGGAATATTGTCACATACAACAGTCATAAGCGTGCAAAATTTGGTGTTTCTAGGTGACCCGTAAGTATGGAAAAACTGGCTGGATAGCCGTGACGTCATTCACATCTACGATAGTTTAATTATCAACTTGATAACAATGATGTTTATTCACTTCCAGATGAGCTAGGAACTTGAAATTGGCAAACTTATAGCCTGCAGCCTATAACGGATGGGGAAATTCCAGAAAGTTCAACATTTTAATTTTTACCCTCCAAAATAAACTTTGAAAATTTTATTCTTTTATCCTACATGTTCCTTCACATATGCTTATCAAACTTTCTCAACTCAATAGATTCTGAAATTTCTTAAATATAGCCTATTCATTCCATCTGGTACTTTGTTATAAGTTATCAGTTTACCTGATTTTATTTCTTATAGAATAGAATATGAAGAAAATCATAACTTGAAAACATAATTTTACGAATTTGCATTTGTTGAAATTAAACTGAATAAATAAGTGGACTGTGTGAAATGTCCAAACGTTGTAGAAGACTAGATATAAAAGGAAGGAGCTGCTCGGGTACAAGGAGAGGATATGAAAGAATGAAGATAATTATTGACGAGGTACTGGAGTTCCAAGCTTTTTATTTCCAATGAGTGCGTTCGTTAATTAGTTGGTTGATTAGTAAGTTAAGTAGTCAGTTAGGCAGTTAAAATATTTATGAATTTCATCTTTTATTTGAGGGTAAACGTAGAATATAATTGTTTGGAAATTTTTTAGCCTAAACCCTCAAAAAAAAATTTCAGCCATGGAACGAAAAATCAAGAATCCTGTAGATATAGATGTTGGTAAGCTTAGGCTATAGTATAAACTCAAGGATTTATATGATATGGAGCGAAGATTCGTATAAGTTGTCAAAGTCCAATGGGAGCGTTAGGTTAGAAGAGCATGGCATATAAAATGTGTGAGTATAACAATTTATATTTTATTCATGTATAGCATTCGATCATAACCAAATAAGTTTTTGGTATCTTGTTTAGATAATAAATCTCATGTTTATAGAATAGATATTCCAAGTCATTATTAAAAACAGTAATATTAAATAATTTATTCAAAGAATAAAAGTCAAATAATGATGAATGGTTATGATTCTATTATAGTGTACAATAAATGTTAATAATTGAAATATATTAACAGAAAGTTCATTAGTTAGTGTTAATCAGTTCTCAATAAAATCAGGTTCTTTTTCAGGTAGGGCCTACCAATCAGGTACCCTGAGATGTTGTAAGTCACGGGAGAGTGTGACATCTCCAGTAACCTATAGAGACACGTCATTTGGTAGCATTGTGATATACGATTATGTGAATAGAGTCGATGAGTAAGTCGTTGTGTAGAATAGATATGACAAGATGTGAACAACATTTTTACGTCAGAATAGTCACTATCCGAGGGATAAATGTCAGACGATTTCACAAAAAGCTGAAGGAAGCTTTGGGGAATAATATTCATTTACACCGAACTTTAAGGAATCATGCTTACAACTACTTCTTCAATAAATTAGAGTGGCACGATGCAGTCGCGTATGGAAGTTTATGGGCGTTGTTCCTTCACTACCCTATATATAGTATCCCTAATCCTGCACGTAAATTAAATCGAAAGAATGAATTTTCATTTGAAGAAATAAGCATCAATAAATGAAAATTATGAAAGTTTATAAATGAAAGTTTAAAAAGTAAAATAAGTGCGTCAATTTTGACAGAAAAATAAAATCAGGTAAACTGATGTAACAAGTGCAAGTATGTTTTTGTTTAATCGGTTATGATTGCAATTATGATATGCAGAATACAAAAAATAAGTCAAATAGGCCGGTTTCGGGATTTGAACCATGGAACTCCAGAATGTGAGGCCAAGACGTTACCATCTCAGTTCACCTTGGTCAGTTTAACGGTCTAGTTGGATAAGCGCATGTAAAGCAATAGTGTTATTTGTCATAGCTAACTGTATTTTAATTTTGAAAGCCTTATTAGATCACAGTAAAACAATAGGCTATGTTGTCATGATAACTGATTTGCATTTTTAAATAAATTCTTTCGAATACGTATATTACCATAAAATAGGCACTAAATTGAGCATTACTCCGAAACAGGTCAACCGATTTTATCCAAAATCAATAGACGTCTTCACATGGACATTATAAATGTGCATACCAAGTTTCATAAAAATCCGGTAAAGCGTATTTGAGTTACCGCGTCTTTAAAATAAACACTAAATTGAGTTTTACTCCGGTAACGGTCAACAGATTAGGTTCAAATTCAATAGGGTACTTCTTATGGACGTCATAAATGCGTATACCAAGTTTCATGGAAATCCAATACAGCGTATTGGCGTAATCTATTAAAATAGGCACTAAATTGGGCATTACTCCAGTACCGGTGAACCGATTTGGTTCAATATCAATAGGGTTCTTCCCATGGACATTATAAATGTGTTTTCACAGTTTCATGAAAATCCGAAAAAACGTATTTGAGTTATGGCGCGTACAGACACACGGACGGCAGATATTTTTCGTCCCCACACACAATCTCATAAAGTACCATACTGGCACTTAATAAGGATGAATTAGAATCGGAACAACCCATTGCTTTTTGTGGACAGAATGATTAACAAGAGTTTGTATCAGCAGATATTATGTTTCGTATGTTCCAAATTATAGCATTTCAAGCTAATTACTGTTTACGTAGCCTATACGTCAAATTGAATAGGTTTTTGAACGCCATATGGGAGTCTTCTATTTCGGAACAAGTAGTGGTAATAAATCTCTTCTTCAGCAATTGAATGTGCGCGAGGAATGACTAACGACTGTGAATTTACACTGCTAACAGTTATTTTAGCATCTTCTGCGCTATAATTGCAAAATATGTTGCAGAAGTCGTGCAGAATATGTTACAGTAAAACAGGTTAATGATTTTCCAATACCACCGCAAGTTAAAGCTTTCAACTCGTCTCTATTTAGTCTATAAAATATCTCTCACAAATAATCTGGAGTTAAAAAAATGTTTATAGAGTTACATTTCACTACTTTTATAATTTCCCACTAATAAACCTCAAGTGTTTACAACTAAACCCAAACGGATCTTTTCACGTGATGCCCGGTTTCTATAAACTCGCGAAATACCCATGGGTAAATTATCCAATGGACAGAATTTACACAAGAATGACTTTTACAAACTCAAATAATTTAAAGGTAACAATCACATACACTTGTGGAGTTGCTAGGTAAATGTCCTCTGGGTAAATATGAAAATGACAGAAAAAAATGTTCCTACAAACTCGGGCTAGATCTTTCCAAGGGTAAATCGTCGGGTTAATTTATCCTTTCATGGATGGCTGGATAAAATTTAACCTCTCATAGGATCAATAATAATTTAAACAATGAGAATCAAAGCCTTCTGAAATAAATTAACTGTACAACTCCAAGGCCTTCCTCATTATATAATTGTGGGTGATTAGGAACTAATTTGCTCATGGATAATTTACCTATAGGTATTTCACGAGTTTATAGAAACCGGGCATCAGTCTATAATTTAAAATTATGAAAAATAAAACCGTTGCAAGATATTTGAGCAGTAGAAATAACTTATAAAGGGATTAGGCCTAACCCTACTAATATCAAAGAAGAGAGTCTCATAGGCCGGTAACTTTTATATTTTTGTTAATTTATTATAAACATTTCGAATATAAATATGCTTACGAAATACGGAGCTTTAAGATATTTTCAATTCAATAATTAAAAAATAGCAATTTGTTATGGACTTGGCAAAGTACGAGGCAATTTTTTGTTTGGGTTAATGTTGTGTAGAACATCTGGGGAAAGTGGTATCAAAAATAACTTTTAGGACAGAAAAGTTAATTGTATTAGACCGGTGTTCTCCTAGCCTAAATGAGTTGTCCTGGGTCCAACAGTCCGGTTTGAGATAGGCAAATCAAGCAATAAAAGTTGATCAAGAAAAACAAAATCATTTTTGAGATTCGACTGCCATATCTTTGGGAACTACACAATGTGTTTAATCCTACACACAATTGGAATGTGACTGGCTTTTATTTGGAAGTCGAAGGCTAAAAGAAGTAATACAAGAAATTGCTGTACAACTACTATAGGCCTATACTATTTATGTAGGTCTAATGTACAACATAATTCCAGGCAAAGTTGAATTCGACAAAACAGATTCAAGAACTCTGTCTTGTAACCGAATTATTCAGAGTTCATATATTAATCGATTAACTATAGAATTCAAATACCATACAAATGGTTGTCAAATAATTGATTACTAATTTTTTTCTTCTATAATCAGTAGCCTAGCAGGCTATGTTTTCATGGAGAATTCAAAATCGATCTGAGTACGCTTATCGTATCGAATTCCTCGTGGAAACGAGGATTCAGACCAATTTGAGTCTCAAGGTCAATAACCTATCGCTTTCAATATGCTATGCGGACGTTTCATTGGTCCTTACGTGTGCGGCGCGACTTTTTCATTGCAACTCGGCTTCGAAACTGGCCTATCCAGCCGATTCTCTTGGAATATTTCATTGCCGTAGCGAAAATTGTATGAAAAGGCATCGTATCGGATTGAGATTTTATTCAAACCGATTTAAATTCTCCACGAAAACTTGGTACATGAAGGTTATCTTATATTCTATTCGACTGCCACACAGGAAAGTTTACGGTTATGTGCTCTATAAGCAACTTAATACAGAAAATTAATTATCTTTATTGAACAATTAAGCAAAAGCACTATATATTATAAGAATGTTTTAAAATAAAATATTCCAATTCCAATAAATTACCATACTTTTTAAGATCTTTTTTAGCCGAACTTTATACTAAAAACGTTTATTCTTAAATGGATTTTAAGTTAACAGCCTACTTAAAGGTTTTAGTACTAATTTATTTGGCCTAATTAAACTTTTAAGAAGGAAACTAAAAAATACTGAATGACCCTGTCGGTCTACTTGAAAATGGACAAACAAATTTACTTAACTCCTAGCCCAAACAAGCTCATACAAACAGCTGAAATCAGTTGCTGTGGCTTAAGGAGGACTGTATTTAGAAATATTTCATTCCACACCAAGTAAATAAAATACTGTATTATTAAATTAAATGAAAAAGGTAGAAACAATAAGTATTTTCTTTTTCTTATAATTGCACCGTTCACATTCGACAATGGGATAGATCTACATAGATTCTAGAATTCCTGTTAATTCTGGAATTAATCAAGGTTAAAACTTAGGCCCTTTACTGTTTCTAGGTTTCATAAATGATTTACCAAACATAGCGAACAACTCAAATATGGTATTGTTTGCTGATGAAATTAAAATATATAAATCTATTGTTTCAGTTTCGGATTGTTTTCAACAGACCATATTCATGGAGTAATAAATACATACTTCGGTTTAACATAAAGAAATGTGTGGAAATTACATACAGTAGATGTAAAAAGACTATATCATATGTCTATAAAATAAACGATATTAAACTTGATGAAGTAATGAAGACTAGAGATTTAGGGATAACATTTACCGAGGATCTTAGATTTAACAGAATAACCGTTTTAAAAGCGTTAAGAAATCTAGACTTCATTGTAAGGAATGCACGTGCAATTAGCGAAAACACATTAATCACATTAAACAGACTATATAATTAATTGTACAGACAAAACTTCCAATATGATTCAGTCATATGGAATCCAACGATTATTAAACTCTCTGGTTCAATAGAAAAATGTACAATCGAAGTCCTAAAAAATTATAATGTTGAGAATTACCGACTATTATCCAACATACTTGAATTACAAAACTCTTCTAGAAATATATATTAAAAGTTAAAAATTTAGAAGAAATAGCCAAGGATTAATATTTATTTATAAATACTACATTCAAAAAGTGATGACAATAGTATTGTTAGGAAGATGTTATTACATGCTAAGTAAACACAGGAAGGTATTCTTTACCCCCAAAGTAATTACTGATATTCACAAAAATTCACCTTTAAGTAAAGTAATCACTTTGTAGGCCTATATTAAAATTAATTTTAATATCTTGTGCCAAAAATTACCCTCTTTCCTTCTTTCTTTCTTCCTTTTCCTAAATGCTTTTTGTTCTCAAAGGCATTATATAGTAGGCAATGTTTAGAAAAGAAACCTAAGTATTTCTTTTTTATGTACTGTACATATTTAGTAGCCTAGAGTAAATGAATCAAATGTATCTTTTGTGTATTCATACCTTTTGTATATAAAAATAAATATTATATACATGAATTGCAATTTTGTCATGAACTTTGTAATTGAGTTTTGTGCCTGTAATGCTCATTATTAAATAAATAAATAAATAAACAAATAAAATAAAAATTACTTTAAGGAAGAAAACAATGTGTTCTGAATACTAAATTTCTAGTAAGCATGAAAACTATTAAAAGAAGAAAATGTGGTAAGAGATTTCTATTTACTACAGTAATAATAAAGCAGTTCTTCCTAATTGAGATTAATACCCCATGCGGGAAGAATTCAAGCAGTGACAAGTAAGTTAGTATGACGAGTTCATATTGTGTTAGAAGTAGGCCTACCTATCTCATACGACGAATAGAACGTCATCATTCATGTCATTTTGTTGCGGGAGTAGGTGTGATGAATTTTCCTAGAACGAGGTTATATATGAAATGAATTAATGTTACATAGACCAAGACTTACTGAAGTTCCTTGAATTCAGAATTATATTATACCTGTGTAGCCTATGCATGGTCTACTTAGCCTGCATCTTTATGTGATCAGCATAACCCGAGTGTTCAATATGTGACGAGTAGAATTATGACTCATGACAAACAGTCTGCAGAAATTTTTCCGGCCCGCCTTTTACTATTACAATTAACTAGGGCCTATACAACAGGCCTATACTCGAACTTCTACACATTAGCCTAGAGTTCTTTTCTGGCAGCTAAAATACAGGTGGTGAGTTCATCGTCTCTTGAGTAGGAATAAATGTGTTACCAAGGCGTAAAAGGACCTAAACATTTTGTTCGATGTTCTTCTGTAGGCTATAGACTATACAATATTCTCTAAACCGATGACTTGGAATGAAGAGTTTCGTTTTTACGCCTTCATCCAGATTCCAACAGTAGAATCTTAGCTTAGGCCTAAATGAAGTCATGCTGTCCCACCGCTACCGAGAATGTAGACTCGTTCATTAAATGGGTCAAAATAAATTAAACACAGTGTAGCCTATTTTCCATTGATATTACAGAATGTTTATTACTATTAACGAAAGGGTAGTGAAGAAAACGTTATAGTCTTCATGTGGTTATTGACTATCTACATATGAAATTCATGGGGCCTTTACTGCCAGAGTAAGAGTAACTGGTTTATTCTTTGTACGGCAGGATAGGATCTAGCCATTCTCTTCGTATTAGTCCTCAATATCGGAGTACAATAATCATAATTATTATTACCCATCACAGCCCCTACTCTAAAATCAACTCAATTCCCATTCAAACTCGATTGTTCCACAATATCATTCAAAGTACAATCGAAGCATGTGCTGTAGGTCGTCAAATAAAGCTTCCGCAATTATTGTATTTGGTTAAAGCAAACAAATCCCCTTATACTGACCCTTAATGTTTTACGGTTAATAGTAGCCGTCAGCCAGGTAGATATTGACAGCCCCCTTTAATCGGTTAAAAAATGAAACTGATGTAATAATTAATGCAACTAAATAATAATAAAAAAGTTGTACATAAGTCGTGCTAGTTATCTACCTAGGTATATAATCTAAATTACTAGCCTAACTAGGCCTACGTGGTACCTGAGAACCTCAAACACGGCTGGAAGGTAAAGAATGAATGAAGTGTGTGATACTGATGACACAGAACCAATAAGCTTCTTTAGTAGGTCTAATACAGGTTGGTCATTCACTAACTATAGCGTCACTAGACTACAAGCATAGCCGGTTAGTAGGCCTAGGGTATATCGCTGTTCAGACTGAGCATAAATGCTCCGCATTATTTAAAATCAAGTCACTTATGGCCGGTTTCTATAAACTCGCGAATTACCTATGGGTAAATTATCCCATGAACAGAATTTACACAAGGAAAACTCTTACGAACAGAAATAATTTAAAGATAACGATCACACACAGTTTTGGCGAGTTTCTAGATAAAAGTCCACTGGGTAAATATGAAAATGAGAGAAAAAATGTTTCTATAAACTAGGGCTAGATCTTTCCAAGGGTAAATCTTTGGGTTAATTTATCCTTTCATGGATGGCTGGATAAAATTTAACCTCTCGTAGGATAAATATGGTGGACGTGCACGGATTGCAGTACCTGTAAAATACAATTTTAGAAGTGCTGAGATGATCTGTAATGTTGACTTTGTTTCTCCGTAATAGGATGGGCTTATCAGAATTTATATACATATTTCTTATTGAAATTTTCATGTACCGTACATTGTCGCTAATGACTGTATTTGCCGGTATTTGGTAGCACTGAGTGTGCAAACATTGCAAACTAGAGTCGTACTTCTCATTTTTCCTTCCTCTTACGCATTAGATCTCGACAGTAGTAGTATTTATATGAAGATAATGTTCTTCCGAACTAATTAATTAGTATGATATATATTGCAAAACCATGTCTTGACTTGCAGTAGTGGAATCATAGGCTGAAACAATTACATCTCCGTTATTCAAGATGTGTTCTCAGTGTTCACCGTAGCTCATTGTCAGCATGCTGGATTACGGTTCAAGAGGTCCACTGTTCGATCCCCGGCATGGTAGTATATGTTATTTTTTATTTCCTCATTATACCATTAGTGCTCTGGTGGGTGATTCTGGAACTAAGTTGTCCATTGGATAATTTACCCATAGGTATTTCGCGAGTTTATAGAAACCGGGCATTAGTGAAATACCATTTCTCTACTAAAAAAAACGGGATTAGGCTACGTTATAAGCTTTCAAGGGATTTTTTGTGACAAAGACTGCATAGTACTAAAAAATAACTTGCTCTATATGCTCTATAAATAAACAAAACTAATATTATCCTAAATCATTTTGAATTTTGAGAAGCAGATAAAAGTATTGTGCTATGCCAATCGCAGTAAACCGTTTGTTTAAAAAAATCAAATAACTTAAAATCAAATTCCAAGATATATTTATTTTTGTTCACTATTTTTTAGAGACCGCAGGCCAAAGAGAGTTTTCGACCGCGGTTTCTTGAGAACGTTTGATAAGCACATACGAAGGAATCCTATGCGAGATAACTAGAATATTAATAAAACGAATTTACAGCAAATTCTCACGTCAACAATAGGCCTATTTCTTTATTTTAGTCAAAATATCTGAAGCCGTACAAATGTGAAGTGATTTTTTGATTCAAAGTTTATTTTGGAGGGAAAAAATTAAAAAATTGAACGTATTAGAATTTTCCCATCGGTTAAAGGCTAAAGTCTGTAAGTCTGCCAAATTTCAAGTTTCTAGGTCTTCTGAAAGTGAATAAACATCAATGTTAATAAGTGGAAGATTAGACTGTCGTAGATGTGAATGACGTCACGGCTATCCCGCAAGTTTTTTCATACTTATGGGGCAGCTAGAAACATCAAATTTTGCATGCTTATGGCTGTTGTATGTGCCAAAATTCCTGCCAAATTTTACGATTTTATCTATCCTATGTGTATTAAATATTACATAATGGGAGGAAAATATATGAAATTTACTTAATCAAAAATTCTAACCCAATCTAAGGGATAACCGATGGAGATACAATAAAAAGTCATAGGACCAAACTTGTAGGACTCTCAAAATCCGTTACTGCTGCTGTAATCGATTTGTTTATACAACTTGCCGTTTAGTTACTAAGTAGGGCCCGGATTTTTATGTAATATCAAAGTTCGAAATATGTACATAAGAATGTAGTAAATATCAGGGAAATATATAATATTATATGTAAGAATAATAAAATATGTAGTTTAAAATTAATAATTTTAATGCAATAAATATACGAAAATGTTCACCCAATCTTCTATAAGCTATCTCTAATAATTTTGACAGTCAGTGCAACTTATATTATTTACCAAATTAAAGCCACAGTAAAAATGCTTAAGAGATTTTTTAAAAATGTAATGCATTTAAGTTTGTGGAGAAATATGTATTCTAGCAAAACCTGTTGTTATCAAGCTCCGAAAACTCACTTTTTGAACCTGATTGTCTCATTTCAGTAAAGATTACCTGTTTAGAAGACACACGATGTTTATTATATGTGTGTAATGCACTATGTAAATGTTGATCAAGCTGTAACTTCATGCAACACCCTATAGTTCTGTTACACGCTTAAAACATCACTACTTTCCCGTCCATTGTAAAACATTCAATACCCGACCACTGCCTTAGTTTTGACCCCAGGCTAGATGGAACTGGAGCTATTTTTAATTAGACCACTTCATACATACAGTAGATTGATGCAATTTCAACCGCAAGACTTCCTAGAAAAAAAACTCATTTGTATCGTGCAAATAACGATATTTTTGTTAACTGAAACCTGACTGCAACCCTTCCTAATCCGCTGTTTTCAATTTGTAGTAAGGCCTATAAAGACCAGTGCACTTGGCTAGCACAAGCTCTGAGAAACGATAAGTCTCTAATGTATAGCCTATAGCTGATGCACCCAGAACCATCGTATTTTGCACTTGCGTTGGAATTCACAAAGTTCGAAGAATTGTCATAATTTTGGCAACTGAAATGTTTTCTTTATGAAATAAAATTAGCTAATTATTTTATTAGTCACTGAAAAATAAAACAAAATTAAATAAAATCTTTATTTTTTTATGATTTCCTAAATGTTATGTACAAAAATGTTACATTCGGTACATTACATGTTAAATATGTAATATTAGCCTACTATGAATATGTAAAATGAAACCCTGCTATAATCATATCAGAAGCTCAAATAGCCGACATTTTTCATTTTTAGTAGCGTACAAGAGGGGAATAGAATATGTAATTAGGCCTACATAAGAATCCGGGCCCTAACTATAAGCCTCCAAGAAGGTCTACACAGACCTTACAGTTGCGTCCGCATGATACATTTTCAGATAGCAAACCCGAAAACTAGATGTGATATAAAAAAGTAATCACTTTCTGAAATCAGGAGATCTTATTTAGCTAAAATCACTTATTAGATGCTTTGCCGCAAAAAGCATGCTGGGTAGTTTTGTTCATTTCAATAGCAGACAGAGTCTGTATGTTGACTCTTATTATTCGCTTTAATAACAGAGTTTATTTCTTGAGTGCTAATTAGGCCTATTCATTTAAATGGCACAGAAAATTCAAATTCTTCGGACCTATGAAATACTGTGTAGAGGATAAACTATAAGATGTATACTTCATTAAATATTATTTATATTCTTTATTATATGAGTTAGTTTAAGAGTTTTTGTAATCATTCCTTTAAGTTACTGAATTAATAAAAAAAATTATATGCTTAAAATGGGCCGGTGTAAGCTAGGTACGCGTTTAAAAGGTAAGACAGAGACGGTATGGTAAATATTTAGGCCTATTGGTATTTATTCAGTATGCTACTTTGAAATTGTAATTTTGATTATTTGGTTTTGTGATCACAATAAATTAAAGGACTGACGATTGCAACTTGTCTCTTTAACTTAGGCCTATGGGAAAAATTGTTTAATAATCACCCAAGTGGGAAGGAATAACAGTAGGCCTATTCCTGAGATTTTCAGCTTTGGCTATCTGTCTATGTGGTCAGTAAATCACTACGGAACGGCTGCACTTTAATCAACATAAATAAGTTATAGCCTATGTTTCGAATTTGCTGATTAACACTCCTGGGAAGGTTTCAGACTGTAAATCGTTTGTATAAAGGTAAATTAAAGAACTTTTAAGGTGCACGGAATAGAAGGCATATATTGCTTAATACCGCTTAATATTGATTTAAAATTAGTAGTGATAAGAAACTAATTACTTCTGGTAATTGGCACACTCTATATAATATCCTTATCTAAAACATCTAATAAAATAAGCAGTGCTCTTTCGGATGTAAAAATACATAGGCTATTATAGAGCAGACGCGCTAGAACTATTTTATTTTACGAAGCTGTAATACAGTATATTCAATTACTTAAAAAGTTTACAGGCCTACTAGGCCTAAATGATAACATTTATAGTCAATTACTTCCAAACGACCACCCCTCTTCAAGTTACTTTAATCGCTGAATAACAATATACTTGTTGGCTTAGTTTTAATTTAAACCTTATATATTACATTTAAAAAATAATCAACGAAGTATAGAAATGTAAACACTGCTAGTTACACAGAAGCTACAAATTCGCGAACAGGCCTGTTAGAGGTTTTGTGGTTTAACAACTCATTCACAAGTTACATAACGGAAGAAGAAAGAAGGCACGGAAGGCCAGTACTGTGTTGGTACTCACCTCGCTCCTGCTGTTCCAGTGGTGTCTGAGCCGCGCCTACTATTGCAGACTCCGGCGGTGACGCACTTGTGGTCTCCATCCGTTGGTGGCGCGGCAGTGGTGGTGCTGGAGGCAGTGGTTCAGCTTCTTATAATCCCGCTACGCGACTCTTAGTTGCGTTACTATTACCTATGTTCAATAATACAGGGGAGCCTCTCTTCAGTTGATAGCAACGAGAAAGTAGAAAAACATGATCATGCTCGGCGCTATGACATCAAGTGGCGGTTGTTTGCCAGGCTTAATCTTCCTGTGATGGCTCCTGGCGTAGCTGTTGATGCTGCCTCCACCACCACTACCGATACCACCACCGTCACCGCCACCAAGCGCCAGACAAGCGCAGTAGACTAGATCCCATCAAAGCTGAAGGAGCGCTTCCTACAGCAAGGGGTAAAGAGTGAAGGAGACAGAAGTAGGGGAGTAACGGCTGATTATGATGATGATGCCCTGATATCAGCGTAAAGGGGCGGGGGGAGCACAGTACTGTGTTCGTCACCCGCCAATCATTACCGCCTTTTCATCACTATATCTTTGTTTAAAAAACAGGTATTTTATCGTTTTAATATTATCAGTCCATAATCGTTACTTGATGTAAAACTTGAGAAAATGAAAACAAAATCATTGGGATATTTATTTATTTTTACGTGTTTGGTATGTGACTTTATACCAGTCACTGCAACAAGTCATGGTTTCTAAAGGAAACGAAAAGAGAGAGCCTGAAAGAAGAATCACCCTTGTGTCGCCCTATCACAAATAATATGATCACGATGTTCACCATTGATTGGTTGACGCTCTTGGGATGTTCCGACATACCTTAATCCTATTGGCCGGTGCCTGCTGTCAGCTAAAACTTGACGTCGTGATCTCATTGGCTCACCGAAAAAGCAGCTTGGCGGCAGGAGGCGGGAGTTGAATGGGAAGCACAGGAAGCGTGGTCGCTGAGGGGTGGAATGGAGAGAAGGGGAATGAAATGAGAGAGATAGAAACGGAGTAAGATAGACGCGGTGGACGCTGCTGTATTATAGCATCCGGGAAGGGTAGAGGGGAAGAGCAGAAGAGGATAACAGGCTTAATTCTCATTCAAAAAGCTTCCATAGTCCCAAGCAGCAAGTAAATGTGTTTTCGATTTGCCGCGCAGCTCCAAGGATTCAAGACGGAGATAAAAGTAAAGCAAGAAAAAGCAAATCGTGGTGCCTTGGATCCTAGCGACTTCAGCTTGGGTTTTTATTACTGTCTATCAGGGAGCGAGGCTCTTCGATATCCCAATAAAGAGCTAATCTGTCTCTATTATTTGCATAATTTTTCTTTTTTGCAGCCCAAACTGTTGGATAAGCTGTAGGACCTACCTTATCCTCAACAAAATGTTTGTGTAAAAAATAATGATAATAAAAAGAAGTAAACATTTAATTGCAGAAGTTTTCTGTACATAAATTAGCTCAATGCGAAGCCTTATCTCCAGAAAAACTTTATATGGTGCGCTTTTATCGTCGACCTGACTAGATTAGTGTTTACAATTTTTTTAAAGTTTCGTTATAGCGATTTTACTAAGTTGGAGCAATGAATAATCAATAATATTATATAGTTATCTTCCTACTAAATTTGCTTAAAATATTTCCAAAATATATAGGCCCTATATAAATGTCTAATATATATATATATAAACTTATATTTGGACATTTGTTTAAAATAACTTATTTCTAAAAATCTCCAGCCATTCTCCCAACCAATGCACACATAAGCCTATATTCGCAAAAGGAAAAAGGTAACATGAATCCTAATTGCCATTAATCATGTCCTCGTCATTCTTTTTGAAAATATGTAAAATGTCGATCTTTAAAACTCATCAAATCTCATTCTTATAATAGTTCTTTTTTAATTTGTCAAATAAATATTTAAGATCCATCATCATAACTAAAAAGTTATATAAAAACATTCCTGAACAATAATTTACATTTAATATATTACGAATCCCTCCATCTAACATAACAGAAGTTACTTTGGTAATCCTCCGATGATCCATTGCTGTAGGCCTATTGACTTGATATCAGAGACTTATGGTAGAGGCCATTATTGCTATTTCCAAATTTTACGCTATTTAATTTTTAATGTTTAATCCAAATTTTAGAATGTTCGATTAGTTTTTATATTGTTTCGCACTCTTTGTCTCTGGAGGCAACCCACAGTATAAGTAAATGTGTTAAGAAAAAGCTACAGGCCTAGTTTTCTCAATAGGAATTATTGAGCTTACAAATCTTACTGAAGGAATTCAAAAAATCTAAGGAAAGCTGAGGATACGAAGAACTATTTCACATAAATCAAATTATACTACAAGTTATAAGCCTATTAACGGATATACTGAACAAAAAATGAAGGTGAATTGAAGAAAGTGAAGATGGAACAAATAAGCAATGAATGTAACCTACTTAATATTGAAGAAAATATCAAATATCTCTTATTTTCCGCAATTAATATTTTGTTATTATTTTCTTTCTTTCTTAGGTGGCATTTGAGTTTCCTGTTTTCAGTAACATAGTTTATATAAGAATTACATTTCGTGCAAAAAGTTATTGAGGAGGAACAAATATTTTTTAAATTTTCTGCACCTCACATGAACCCTACTTTTGAAAAGAGATGACAAAACTAAATTTAAAATGTTTGTTTTTCCTTATAAAACCCTTAACAAAGTTGTATAGGCAATTTGCACATCACCTAAGCTGAAGAAGTGGTGTACTACTAAGATAAAGGCGAAGACAATCTAACCACCTTCTCAGAGATTTTCTTTATCAATCCAAACATATTTTTTCCTCCCTTTCTTCGACCAGGATTATTTTCTTAGTTTAGTATTTCACCGCGGATTTGCCAATAGACACCGAAAATAAGCTTAAAATCGCTTTAAGTAAGCTACAACCTTCCTAATAAATTTTTATCCCGACAGTTTTAAACATAATAAATAGTTTTACCAGTAGCCTACATTGGAATCATTTGAGTATTGAATAAGCAGTAAGACGCTTGCATACAAGATAAGTAGTAGAAATCTTTTCATGCTAGCAAAATAATGTCTAATAAATTAATAAATTACTATATTAATTCATAAATTATTCAACTATTTTACTCCACACACTTTACCAGACTGCTCACAAAAGCTGAAGCCTTTAGGCCTATAGCCAATCGGAGGAACTCGCATTGTTTCACTGATTAGTATTTTTCAGTCTGAGAAGGGTATGAGGCATGTCATACTAAAGTTTTCCATAACTCCACCCGTATATGCCCTTAACATTTGAGGCCGGTATAGTGCATTTTAGGCCTAATTCTTTGCGTAATGCACTTCTGTTCCTACACAAACAAGCAAAGGCGTACATCTACAGCACACAAAGAGGAAACTATTATTTATTTTCAAAAAGTATGAGATGAGATCCGGTCATGGAAACCACCATTAACGACCGTGGGTGTCGGCATGCTCACCACATGCCCCCCAATCCTGCCATCTGCCTATAGGTAGATGACGCAGCGGTCGGGTGGGAGGCCTTGTTCCTTCGGGGATGTCGCGCCACGGAGTTTAGTTTAGTTTAGTTTAGTATGAGATGAGATGCTGCGCATAATGGGAAATGGAAAGGTGCATTCTTTAAGCTAGTTCGTTTTACTCAAATTAGCTACAACATTCATTAAAACAAACGGCAATTTCGTACAGATAGTTTCGAACAGTAGGATGGAGAAAACGTACAAAATTATGTTTTTAAGGCTAGACCTGGTTTTCGAAAACATTCGATAATTTATAGGTTTTCAAAAAAATAATTTATTTAAGGTCGCTTATAACTGCCAGGGTCTCCAGCGACCACAATAATTAATACACACAGCAGCGTCGCCAAGGAATTTTATTAAGGGGGGGGGGCAAAATCAATTTCGGACCTCAATTTCAAATGATTAGACTAAACACATTAATATTCACTTAGCTAACCGGATCGTTATTTTGAACCCAAGGTGAATTCGACGAGGCTACAAATTTTTTTAAGTTAACAGAATACGCTCTTTTGAGCAATGACCTTGGTGAGATATTATTATAAATACATATTATAGTTATAATTAGTTAATACTTGCTAAAATCATTATAAAGTAATTCTTTTCTTTATTCTCCATGCTACAACTGTAGGTTGACAAAGAGTACCACAAATAAATGAATCCATAAGGCAATCCAGAGGGGGGCAGTTGCCCCCCCTTGCCCCCCCTGCCGACGCCCAGGTTTATTTATACAATTATTTTTATAAGTTTGGTAATATCACATTACATTAGGGCTTATTGAAAAACTAAAAAATGGCAAAGGGAGCCATTTCAACGTTTTTAGATAACGCTGAAGAGCCTTTTGCTCCAAAATCATCATTACCTTGCTCCTAACTTATGCTTTTTCTTTGGATAAATCTGAATAGTTTTGTATAGGACTAATCTATGAAAAATAGGCATATCCTGAGGATCTGGCGGTCATTTTTTTGGTGGTAATTGCAATTATACCTAATGTTCTAGAGATAATAAGTTCTTAGTGTCCATTGTGTGCCATTATACTTATATCACTAGCTTGTAAGTTTTAATATTTTATTTTATTTTGACCTATGGATATTAGACACTTAGGTCTAATTAGGCCTATAATGTTCACTTGTAGTAAACTTAGGCCTATAATAAGACAAACACACATACAAACCGAAATACAAAATTCTGGTTACGCTGGTTAAATCAAAGTTAGAATAACATATGCACTTGCATTAATTAATTAACATAGTTTTGTGATAATAATTACTTTAAAATGTGTAATAACATGTTACATGCTAGGCCTATTCTGAATTGGCTGTTTGTCATACAAAAAAGTCAATGAATAAAAAAGGCAATTGTTTTATGAACTTAATGCTTATTGTCACTGCTAGAAAGTATTTTCACACTTACTGAAATTCTATTTTATTTTCTGGAGCTTTGTTTTTTTTAATACAAACCTACAATCGTTGGTATTTCTTAGCAACGACAAATTTCTAAAGAAGCGAAATCAGGCATTAACAAATAACCCATCGAGCATTCCATTTCTCATGGCAATTGAAATGTCTTGAACCTGATATTTATCTCTGTGACACTGTATAGGTGTCTATATCCTAATTGCCCTAAACCACAATAAATGCAAATTATTTAGCAAAGTAATTTTTCATATTCTTTCAATACTGAATTTATCTGTAGTAAATGCCAGAGTCTGATCTTAAAAGTTTGAAATACGTAGAAATGTGATTGTTTAATATTCCTTATAAATACCGTAATGTTACTTTATTTATATAGGCCTGTATTTAACTTTGGAAGGATGTTTACAACTTTTAACAGGGCTATGTTAAAACTTATAAAAATCTAGAGAGCAAAAAATAGTAAAGGCATCCCTCACAACTGTACATTAGGAGTGTAAATACAACTATCACACTGAAGTGAGGCCTACCCGTTGTTTACATACACATGCACTCCCTATAGATTATTCTTCGAGCTCCGCAAGCCTGCTATAGGCCTAGAGTTTTAAGATGAATTTATAAAATAATGGGAAAATATGAAAATATTCTTAGAATTCTTTGACTTCAGATAAGCCTACTTGGAGTTTACAAACTTCGAAGATACAAGTCTATATAATAGACTATAATAGGCCTAAGCCTAATGGATGTGCAATCGAGAATGGAAGACAGCCCTATGCATTATAATGTAGTTTTATAGAAATAGGCTATTTTTCATAAAATAGTTTGAGAACAAAATCATGTTAATAGTTAGTTTTTTATTCTTCAAGAATGGGTTTCGATACTTGTAAACTTTCGATAGTTCTGAGTGTGAATTTCTTCAGCATTAGTTGTAAGTGCAGACAGAATCAATAATGGTATTGCATGCTTTGTTTATGAACAGACACGGGACACTTTATTCAAACTAGATTTTTACCAAGAAAATAAATAGAAAGAAATAGCCAATATTAAAAATTCGTAATAAACAAAAAAGAATAATTTTGAACCTTATGCTCCCCACGTACATTGTCATAAAAATACAGACATAACATCGTACAATTGCAAGTCACCGATTAAAATTAATTTAATGGATGTTCTTGCTGTTAATTTTCAACTCACACTTCTATGAGTCTGACAGACTATACGCCTACGACAAAGACATTCCGTCATACGATGGTTTATGTCTACAAGAATAAACATATAAAAATCAGTTAAGTTGCTATGTTATGTATAGGCTACTATTAATGAGGGAAAGAGAACTAATAAAACCTATTCATGCTATCCTTATCATTCTTTAGGCTAAAATACATTTCTGACTTAATTAGTCGTATTCCTACAGAATTTTAATAAAAAATTCAATTGTGAAAATGAAGCTTCCTCATTTATTTTCTTACAATTTTCTTTGATATCGTATTCAATTATATTCTAGAATTAATCCACAGTATTCATACCTATAGGCCTATCTTAAACTTGATCTAAATAAAAATGAATAGCTTTGAGGAAGGTTTTTATCTTTAGGAATGGTCGCATAATATTTAATAGGATGAATAACAATGGAACATTCAACCTTGCTTCTGGCATGCTGGCACATCTGAATTCGTAATTACTGCGCTTAATACGCGGAAAATTAAGGGGAGAGGAGGAACAGGTCCTTCAGACTAGCCCCTTAGCTTTTCAAGTAGCATCATATGACAGCACATCTGGTACCCATTTAATTTCCCTCCTCCTCCTCCTCCTCCTCTGTTTAAAAAGGCAGAGGATCATTATATTTTAAACTTGAATGTGTGAGGGGTCAGTAAGCAATGTAATCTCCCTCCGATAAGCGAATCAATAAAAAATAAATATAAAAAAAAGGTGACTGAATTAATAAGACAATTAGAGACTGAAGGGAAAACAGGAAACTGAAAGCAAAATATAAATAAACACTGAATAAATAGGCACAAATCAAGTTGTAAATATGTAAAGCATTAGCCTACGCAAGAGGCCCAAGTTAGGTCTTTGGGATTCCTGAAGACCGAGCCCTGGATTTAGAAACAGACGCATTAGGTGGTAATGTTGCCAACAGAATTCTCGCCACCGACATTGACTGAAATCGAAATGGGTCGAATCCTTTCAGTCCAGTGAACTGTTGCCATTTTAATTGTACCACTTTTACATTGCCATTTTATCGCTTTGCGATTTCGGTATGTTCACTTATTCGTTACATTGTGTTTTCGTTGCAGACACTTTTGGTCATCCAGTGGTTAGTGAGTTTTTGGAATTCCAAACACATTCGACGCTTACGTAAGACCAACTACATTCAAAACCATAATTTGTACAGTTAAAATTCAATACAGGCCTAAGTTATACAGTCAAACCTCTGTATAACTAAGATCGAATAACGATAAACCCACATTTAGCGATATTTTTCTCTGGTACTGACAAATTTCTTGTCTCTTAATTATGTTACATTTCGCTCTCTTCAACGATGAAACTATTTTAAAAATACCCTCTTATAACAAGATTTTGAAGTTCAATTGCTACTGTCGGCCTGGGTGATGCAGTTAGTATCGCGCTGGCTTTCTGTTCCCAAGATTGTGGGTTCGATCCCGGCTCAGATCGATGGCACGAAAAGGCTATGTGCATAAATGTGACGCCCATGTCTGTAGATTTGCAGGCACGTAAAATAACTCCTGTGGGACAAACTTCTGACACACCGGCGACGGACACAAAGCCTAAGTTGGAGTACATCCCCGTCGATAAATACCATATAATCAATCAATCAATCAATTGCTATTGTAATCAGATTAGTGTCCTTCCGAACCACCAATATTTGTATTCTGGAAGTCTGATAACTGTTAGGTGTATACCGGTATTTCTTAGAATTCCCACAATAGAAAGGTTGATTAGGGTCACTGAGGGTAAAACCATCCCTTACACGTGCAAAGTCACACTTAAAAAAAACACATCGGTTGTAATTAAAACACCCTATCGAGCAAATCGTAGCTATACGGCAATTCTATTGAAACGTTCCAAGTTCAGTTCAGTCTTAAAACCCACTGATGATTTAAGTTGGTGGATGCATGTATTAATATTAAAATTCTGCTCTGAAAGGGTGAGTTATTGAAGCTTATTATATTTTCCACACTTCCTTTTATGTTGTGCATTGAAAGCCATACTTCTATCATTTCTATCACGATAACTGTAAACTATTATATAGGGAAATGTTATGGAAAGGAAATGTTCATCTTAACAAGGCCTATCTCTATAACTTTAGACAACATAGCAAAATGTTTATGTACTTCTTGCCATAGCCTATTTAAGGTAGAAAAGAAAAATCGAAAATGAACACGAATAACTATCCCCTTAAGTAATTTTTATAGAAACAACTAACATAGCTGTTTTTTTTTATTAAAATTAGAAGTTTCTATAGCCTATTTCAATTTTTATTAAAATCTTTATGGAAATCATAACTTGGAAAAAAAACTTTTCATGAAAATTGTCCTTAATATTTTCGTAATAGAAACCATAATCTAGGGGTGGCAAAAGAGTTTTAAAAAATCCATAATCCAAAATATTGCATTTAAAGGAATACACCTTTTAGCCTCAGCAGATCTTGACACACAGATACTAGACCGCACTAGACCGACAAACACCATTCCTCTAGGCATCGTGAAAAGTGTTTCCTAGTGTTATTTCTACGTTGTTTATTGTAACGAACACTGTAGCCTATTACGAATAGGCTATGCGATAAAGTAAAAAATAAAAAAAGATAAACAGGCCTAGAGTTTATTTTAGTTCACAGGTATCTCTAAACCTGCCAAGTTAACTTTTATGGCTAACCCGATAGCTGATAACCATTTGACCGCTGAAGGCGCTAGGACACAAACATTTTTTTTATGACTGGTAAGATGAAATAACCGAAAATAAACCTTTGCAGTTATAGACTGTAAGCGTACATAGGCTAGTAATGATATGTAGTGGTAACGTTTATATATAAAAAAGTTCAATATGCTACCGAAAAATTAAAATAGGCCTACGTTTGAGAGACTTCCAGATCAACTAACATTCCCGATTTAGGCAAAAATCAGTCCAAAGAATAACCGGAGACGACTGCCGCCCGAGTTCAACAGAGTAATAGTGTTATAATACCCTTGTCAAAAGAGATAGGCCTAGGAACATAGGGCAAGATTCATTTTCGGTACCAAATATTCCTTCAGGCCCAAGTGAGGGTTTTCCCAATTTCCTGTGTCCGTGCGCCTACGAATAGTCCTCTTTGGCATATTATAGCAACGTTCGGCTTCCCGAATGGAAATTTCCCCTGCCTTAATTCGCCGAACAGCTTCTTGTAGGTCACTGTCACTCCATAGGCCACGATGTTTAGCTCCCTCCCTTTCCCTATACCTTGTTCGCATGCCTATTGCTGAAAAGAACAGAAAAAATAATTTTGGGGGGTAATTATACTGCAATAGATTGTGCGGCGTGTCACCCTTGAAAGCTATGCGGCATGTGACCCAAAACTCAGGGACACGTGCCGCACTCATCTGTACAGCTTATTGTTATTGTTGTTATGGCGAACTTCACTCACAATATCTTTACAACCTCTAAATAGTATATTAAAAGTAGTACACGCAGAAAAAATGGAACAAATACAGATCAGGAAAGAATAAAGTAATGCGTCCAAAAAAGTTTCGCAGTGAAACTAGTGCACTTACCTGATAAATACCGCTATAACAATTACATAAACACCGCAAACAATGAAGACACGTGATCCAGTTACTCTAGGGAGGGAACTGGAGATGTTATCACGACAATTAGCGGTGCCTAGCGTCAAATGTTCGAGTTAGAGGGGGTGCGGCATCTATCCCGGTGCGGCGCGTCACCCGGTTTTGCCGGCTATAACAATTTTATACCAGTGGTGGCACAGATAATAAGTTAGAGGCTTTTCAGGTTTAGCAGTTCTAGTCAAGAATTCCAGGGAGGCAGAATTATGAGAATGTTGTTAGCCATTACTTTTATGAACCTATTTATAGCAATTCCTTTCCAAATGACCGGCCCTCTTTCAAAAATTACAAGTTGGAAGAACCCTTTTTTAAAATCGCATACCATTTTATGCTTAGGTGAAAACAAGCTTGTTTTATTATTTTTCACAATCATATTTACATTATCTCATTAAAAAGAAAGACCAACATGTCTAGTTTTTAGATTAAATTCCATTTTACTTTCCACGATAAACAAATAGTTTTTCTCCCACAATCTGATGTGGTAGGCCTACATTCACATCATTTTTTTTGTTTACAACTATAGTCAATGGGATATTCGCCTTTTTTACGCTTCACATCCCGACAGTAAACAAGTGGGCACATTGCACGCATATCCATTCAGTTGTTTCAACCTCAAGCAATACCTATTGTTTCCAAATCCAGAAGTAAAACCTAACATCATGGAAAGGATGACTACCCTATAATTATCCTTCAGAGTAAAGGTGCTAGACCGCATGACATCAGATGTCGGACCGCCGGCGTGGTCTTGTGATTAGCGTCGCTGACTACAGATCCGTCGGCCCGGGTTCGATCCCCGCTACCTCCTCGGATTTTTCTGAGGTAGGGAGGTCTGGTAGGGGTCCACTCAGCCTCGTGATTCATATTGAGGAGCTACTTGACAGAGAAGTAGCAGCTCCGGTCATGGAAACCACCATTAACGGCCGTGGGTGTCGGCATGCTGACCAAATGCCCCCCAATCTGCCTATGGTAGATGACGCAGCGGTCGGGTGGTAGGCCTTGTCCCTTCTGGGATGTTAGCGCCACGGAGTTCGTTAGTTATCATCTTCCCTTTCATACAAATAGAATTCCTTCACTTGAACCACCACAGATACTAGCCTAATACTACTACTGTATTATCGTGTATCTATTAAATCAAAATGAAATAAATAATATTCAGCATTGAAAATTTGGTCCACAAGGTAGACGTTTTAAATGTTTTTGACAAAACATAAACGTAGGCTAAGCCAACACTACAGTTTCGTTCAAAATATTAATTACGACCTTCTTTTCTCTCCATTCATTAAACGCCTGCAACTCCTTATCATAGGGAACGATATTCAATATTATTTCGTTCCCTACTTGCCTTTTTAATCATTTCAAGAAGGCTATGCCTATCCATTTTTTTTAATAAATAGAACACGATTAATTTTTTCCATACATATTTATGATATTTTCAACTATTGTTCCCAACCAAAAAGGGTCTGAATTCCGCTACAGTAATGAAACTACCAAAAAAAGGTTTTCAATTACTATTCTAAGCATAAACAAAATGGAATTTTCGTTTTAAAATTTACGATTCAAGATAACATAAAACGGTCCCCCTAGCTTTCAGGGATAGGAAAAAAAATGTATATTAATAATTATAGTCGGGTGTTTTTCGTTTAGGACAATTATTTTAAAGTCAGTAGGGACATAAACAGTTTGCAGAAGTTTACCAAATCGATAACATGGAAGCAGAATCCACAGTGGATTACGAAAGGGGGGTCCAGGGGGTCCGGACCCCTAGAAATCAAAACCTAAAATTCTATTTTTGCACTTAAAAAAATAAATTAAACAAATGTTGTTGGTGAGTCAAATATGATACAGCAGTTATTTTGTTTTCATAACATAATGAGTAGGCTATTATTTCTATTGTTCCATGTGTTATTTAACTTTTCTTATAAATAGTTTTATAACTTAGGTAACGATTGCTTGTGTACGTTGGCATGTCTGAGTATGGTAAACAAATTTGCTAACTAGTTTTTCAGTGCTAAAATAGCGTAAAATGTGATTTTCATTAGTTCAATATTTAAAACTTTTCCGGGTTTGGACCCCCACCCCCTTTTTTTGTGGGGTATTCCATACCCCCAAACCCCCCGTCACT
Source organism: Ectobius pallidus (assembly GCA_964059195.1). NCBI lineage: Eukaryota > Metazoa > Arthropoda > Insecta > Blattodea > Ectobiidae > Ectobius > Ectobius pallidus. The sequence continues at coordinate 95,235,334 of CAXKWD010000003.1, read as the reverse complement.
TTCGACCCTCCCCGAAATATTCTCTGGCTACGTCATTGTTGCACTTATTATATTAGTAAGTTAATATAAAGCAACAAAGTGGCCCAAGAAGTTAAAGCGACAAAAATTAATTAATTAAAAAATTTGCCTCCCCCCTAGAAAATATCATATGGCGCCCTTGGGAGGAAGAGTTTATGAATCTTCAACAAATCAAACAGATACACATCTGTCCTAACAGCGGATTCTTGACACTTATTGAGATGAGAAAATTGTTTAGTCTCATTCAGTAGAATATGTATCTTATTGAATTTTCTTTCTAAATTCCCACAAGCAGGGCTTCAACCTGGAAGCTGGGGGAGGGGGATTGGTATCGCAAATTGATTCGATCACATGAAATGCAATCCAGGCGAGCGCTCTCCATCCATCACACGGGGTGACGTGGATGTGACGCCTCCATCCGCCTGGACGTGGACATGATGGGAGCCCAGGGACATAACACGGACGTCGACTACGTCATTGTCAAACGCTCGGTCGCTGCTCGTGACTGCTGAGTGATATGTGGGATCCATCCGCGTGCTTGTTGCAGAATATTAGCATGCCCGAGCCAAAGGCTACAGAAGATACTAATATTTACATCCATGACCCCACTAATTGCTGTCCCTTGTTTCTGTCTGGTTACTGCTCTATTTTCCCAAATACCTCATGCGAAATATTTCACTGTGTATGTAAGTTTTCATTATCGTATGACAAGTTTACCACCTGTGTGAAATCATGCCATAATTAACGAGCTTGCTGGCCTAATATTTATTGAGGAAATCGGGTTTGTAACAATGAGGTAAACTTTCTCCATAATCCTTTTTCTCTGTAAAATAACCGCAGAATCTATGCCAGGTATATCAGCGTATCCACATCCAGCTGGCAGACCCCTTCGAGTCTGCTTGCCAAGAAAGGTTCTGGATTTTGCAGCGATATGGCAACCGTGTAGATTCATGACGTCAAGCTTAATTGACTACATCATAGTGACCAATATTATAGGGAAAAAGTCAAATAAATTTTCACTGGTTGCACTTTAAAAAAATATTAATGTGGAATTACTTACTTATTTACTCAATGGCAATAGACAATTCCTAAGCAAGTTAAAGGAATATTATTTATTTTATGGAACCCGAAGGTTCATTGTCGCACTTACTTATGCTAATCCCATCCAACCATCCCTCGGAAATCCTACTTCTCTTAAATCTATCCTACCACCTACGTCTAGGTCTTCACTTCGGGTCTCCCAGTCAATATTTGTAAGATAATGAGGAATAGGACTACTAAACAATGTCTTAACAAAATCTTCTAGTGTTACTATTATAAGTGGCTAGCTTAATAGCAATAAGCATAAAGAACATGGTATTATTCAAAGTGAAAGTTGGCAATAGTGATGTTATGATGACCACGCGGAATATATTCTGCTAACCTCCTCCTATTAAGAACGCTTTTAGCAAGGATCATAAGAAACACCCCGATCTGCTTCAAATGACAGTTCTAGGTGAGGCTTGGGACGTAGCAGCCCTTTATAGATCATTTGCCAGATAGCTGGTAGAGAATGCTCTTCATAGATACGGCGGTTAACTAAGGTGAATATAACTACCCGTAGTAGTTCTGTGAAGATTAGACCTTTCGATAAAAAAAAAGGTCTAAGATGTGCATTTAATTAATTCAAACAGCCACCATTGAAACGGAATCGGAAACTTAAAAGTCCTTACACGTCGTTCTTAATTACTTCAAGAAATATTCATGCCAAATTGCGAAAAAAAAAAAAAAAGAACGCGTTTGGTCGTAACTGCGTAACAAACAAATTTACAAAAAGACGAAATAACGAACGGTAAAGTTAAAACAGGGCCTCGTTTCGCTCGGTCAATTAGATTACATAATTCTAGCAGACATGGTAGTAGAGGAAAAGGCTAACGCCTACAGACTTACAAAACTCCTTGGTGAAATCGAAATCACAATCGAAATTTAAAACGCACAAATCAGAAAGGAGCTTAACTCCCACAAGGAGCCCACACAATTACTATGTGGGGAAAGACTTTGGAAGCATACCACAAAGAGCCTAATCACGAAGGATTACTTTCCCAGTGTTCGAATTACGATAGATTACGCGATATCGCATTTCTTCTCGGGGCACGGATACTTCACAGCAGGGCCGTAGCTAGGCGGTGGCGAGATGTGTCCCCGCCAAGGGCGCAGGTACACAGAGGGCACAAAATGAACAATGAAAAATACCACCTTTTTTAGACTGGTGCAATTTATGAAGCAATAAAAATTCTATATTTTATGATTTAATTATTTTTTAAGTAGTTCAATCGTCTGAAAATAAGGTTTTAGTACCTTGAGAGTCCAACACTTATCCTATTTCATTTTCAAATTGAGGTTTAGGTTTAGGTTTTCTTTGATAATAACAGTGATTTAATATTAAAATAATAAACAATTTTACAGAAATTAAAAAAAAATTGTTCAGACCCCCAGTATTGGAGGGCGCCGATTTGTCAAACTCGCCAAGGGCGCAGAAGGACCTTGCTACGGCCCTGCTTCACAGAAAACCTACATAGATTCAATCTAGCAGAGAAGTACTTCTGCTACTGTGAAGACTGTGAACCCGACTCAGAGTACCATGCACTGTATACGTGCGCTAGATGGGGAAAATCGAGCACAAAATGGGCATTGCCCGGGCCACTACCGGTGAACCATCGTAGTAGCCGATCCGAGTGGGGTTTTCAAGGGGTTTCCCGTACTCTATCAGATAAATACCGGATCGGAGAGGCAATCTCCGCTAGACTGATGACTGAACATAAAGAAAATTAATAGTTCTGTTAACTTATTGCTGAAACGGACAGCTAGCTAACACAGCTAACACTAACACACATTTCCCCATTGATTTAGGAAGAATGCGCCACAAGAACGGGAAGTGGAGCAATAGAACAAATGCGCCGAAAAGTTGTTGGAACCGGTATATGGTTTATGGCCAAGGGTTTCGGGGGTGGGGAATGCCCCCCCCCCAAAAAAAGACGAAGAAGAAGAAGAAGAAGAATCGACGCTGTAAGTTTATAATATTCACCAAATTCCGTGGCATTCTGTCAATGTTGTTTATCTACAATAGGCTGTAGGCCTGCTTCATGTTTCATTCCATGATACCACAAACTTTTTTTTTGGGGGGGGGGGATTCCAGTATAAAATCAAAGCAAACAAATTTTACGAGGGTTTAACTACACACGCATTACGAATTCGACACATTCATATTCCATAGTCCGTAGTTATACCGCAAGTAGGCCTCCCCTCCTTATTCGATACCTGTACGATTCATATCCAAGCAATATGTCATGGAAGCTTGTTCGACTTCTTAATGTCCATGAATTAGTCAAGCAAATACTAGCCTATCTAGTTACCCGTCCTTCGTCGGGTATAAAGTAATTCGCACAGTTCTTAGCGTTATCCAAGAAACACCCCAGCTAGTGACAGTACTTCGTAACTTTGGGTACCTTTTATGTTTTGGTATTTTTTGTGAGTTTTTCGAGGAACTGTTTGTGAATAATATAATCTACCGGCAAATAATTTATTTGTATAGAATAAAATATATACACTGTTCTTTCAGTGTCTAACTAGGTATCTAGAATATTTGTGAAGTTTTCGAAAAGAGAATTTGTATCTTTTGTTTAAGTGGTAGGGGTAGCGTAATGGTTGAGGCGTTGCGCTACAAACCGGAAGTCGCGGGTTCGATCCCCGATGAGGTCGTTGGAGTTTCTCAATCTGCCTAATTCTTCTGGTGGCACTATGGCCCTAGGGTCGACTCAGCCTCCAACAGAAATGAATACCAGAAGCAATCCTGCAAGGCGGCCGGTGCGTAAGGCTGACAATCTTGCCACATTCGTGTCCCGATTGTTTAAAAATGTGAGCGCTTCAATCTCCTGGAATCCACTGGGCCTCCATGGCCTGTAATAGGGTACACTTTAGCCTATATAATCTTGCCTATATAACTTGGAGTGATATGAGCGGGAATATACAAACAAAGCTATGAAATTATGACATCAACAATATGCTTTGATGTTTTTTTTTTTTTTTTTTTTTTTTCTGAAAGTCAACACCATTCAACTCTCTTAATTTGTTTTAATAAAGGATATGCCCAAAAATTTTTTAATATCTTGTCATTGTGAAAGCAAAGCACGTTTTAGCCTCGAACTTATAAAGTTAGTTTCAGAATAAGAGGGAAACGCTGTTAGTTGTCGGACACTTAGAGCAGCCTAATTTCTAAACCTAAAATACTGGAAGTAAAAAAAAAAAAAAAAACTGGAAACATCCATTTGAATGTTTTGTTGGAGCATGACTTTGCTTTTAGGTATCTCACAGTGGAAATAGAATGTAATACAACAACAGGAATGTCAGATCCAGTCTTTATTGTGGTTTATTTGATAGACCCCCGGGGATAGCGTAGACCATTCGCGGAGAGGAAGAATGGACATAAACTGAACAAGGCGATGAGAGATAGAGAGAGAAGGGCAGAGACAGAGGGAGAGGGAGAGTTTGAACCTAGTAGCAGTGTGTCAGAACAACCTGTAGACCCCTTGCTGTGGAGGGAAGAAACAACTCAGCATGCCAGTTTGTTACCGACTAGTTGTCAAGAGTAATCACAAGCTGAGTGTATGTGATGCTATGACTGCATCATGGACCAGACAGATAGATGTAGTAAACCTCTGTCAGAATAGATTCTCTATTTTGCCTCTAATTCAATCAGATTGATTGTTGGCATGCTGTATAGTTGGTATTAGAGACAAGTTGGTAGTGCTTTAAAATGATAGGGTAGTGTATAAATCCGGCGGGGTGTAAAGAAAGAAAGGATAATGGGATATAATAGCGTCGGTAGATTTATTTTGTGATTAAATTAGTTTAATTACTTATAAAATATAACAAATTTATCTAAATGTATTCAATTTTTAAATGCAGAGACGCTTGGTATTTATTGTACTGCTGGCTATAAGTTAGGTGTAGAGTCAATCTATACAGGGTCTGAAGAATAGGCCTATACATAAACTCAAAAAATCCCTTTAGGCAGGCCTACAGGCGGAGGTAGATTTCGAAGTGCTTTTGGTTTAATTTATTGTCGCTGCATAGCACTCTTCTTCTTTAGCCTTGGCATGGCAAACCTGCAGTAATAAGAACTGAATTCGGTAAAGAGGAAGAGCCTACAATCATTTGTTTTGACAACAAGAATAGGATATAATATTCTGGGAGGCCGTGCGCAAGATTAGCAATGAATAAAATTAGCAAAGCCGCTAAACAAGACAACATTATGATATTATAATAATTCTTTTAAGTGTTATTATTTTCAAACATTAAAATCTCGCGTCATATGAGAGCTATCAAGAAACTATTTATTGATTTGTAGAGTACTCATCAAGAGCTTTTCAACGATACCCCACAAGACGTGGTTTCAAAAGTTTCTAATTTTCATCCCCCACCCCCCGAATCGTTGGTGTCACTGTGAACTCCATAGGGAGTACTCTAATTTATTCAAACAAAGTTTCCCTCTATACTTCATAGGGGCCGAGATAAAAATGTTTTAAAATTTCAACCCCCGACCATCCCCTTGGGCCAATTTTGCTCATTAACGAACTTGTCCGAACTATTGGGCCTAGAAATAACATATTAAAATTTGGTTCAAATATCTTCAAAATTACGGCCGCTAGCGTGTAAAGATATATATATCACAATTTTTTTTTTTTTTTGAACAGGTGGTGGTTTCGTACTCAGGGGAGCATGAAACGTAAAGATATGAAAGAATTTTTCGAAAATCATGACATGGTATCCATTGCAATAGGTAGATTTTTCTTCGAAATCTACCTAAAAACGCTTGATATTGCAGTCTACCGTCTCAGTGAATATCAACGTCAGAAATTAAGAGTAGAATGTACAAAACAGTCATAGGCCTACACCTAGTAAACATGGTAGGTTTAACTTTTCAGTAGAAGAATGTATTTAGAACAATCGAAAATAATGTATTTATAAGTATTTTTGCACCAAAAAGGGCTAATTTTACAGGTAAAAGTGAAGTAAGCTGTATAAGCTGTAAGGTGTAAAAATAAAAAAATAAAATAATAATAATAATAATAATAATAATAATAATAATAATGAAATTAAAAAAAAATATGCTCAACTTTTATATGGTTCACCACATAAGTTATTGCATTAATTTTTAATACACAGCAATTCCAATATCTTATGGGAGAGAAGACATGATAGAAGACGTATCGTAGCACGTGATGATAACGAGACAAGAGCCTGGGACAATAGACTAAACTAGGAAGATAAAAAGATTGAAAATTATTTGTACTGAAAAACTGAAATCTCTCATTTTTCAATAGACTTCTGGTGAGTTAATTATTAGTTTTCAATTGTCGGACTAGTTTTAATGAGACAGCGCTCAAATAATTGAGTTCCTGTAAGATAATTAACTTCTTTTATATGTTTTTTACAATTACTGGACATTGAAATCATTTACATTTATTTTCTTAAGCTGCATAGCCATACGGTGAGGTTTTCGAGGCGGTCACATTCGGGAGGTCACATCTTCAAAACCCAGGGCTGGTGAATCTGAATACACATTTTGCTTTCTCGCATAAGTTATACGTAGTAAGAGAAAGTATTGTGATCGTGACAAAAAATCCAAATCGAGATAACACCGGGAAAGCATGTTTCACGATGCCTAGAAACCGAAAAAAGTGATTTGGAATGACGTCTGTCCGTCCGTCTGTGGACAAGCACAGCGGATAAACGGTCCATTGTATTTACTTCATTTTTTGAATCAAGAACTTTTTCGAAATTTTATCGAACCGCCCAGAATTTGGGTTTTATAACTGAAATGTTAAGAAGACTTTTCATGAAAACCTTTTAAAAATTTTTGATTTTTGAAAAATTGGCTCTAATGATTTTAGTAAAAATTTAAAATTGGAAACTCTTATATATGACTAATGGAATGGCTATATCCGTTTCTCTGCAAAAATGACTTAGGGGGTACTTTACGCGTATCCATTTTCAATTTTTCTAGATTATCTCCATTACTTAGGGGATACATGAAAACCTACCACAGTAAAGTTGTAGAGAAAATTAAAAAGAACATTTTTTGTTAAATACATTTCTTTATAAAATTAATAGGTACCAAGATAATAACTAAATAACATGACTTAAATGCGAATTTCAGAACATACATTTTGATTCAACTATGAATATTCTTTTGTTGCCCATAGTAACAAGAATACTATAATCTAAATATTGTTGTGACATATAGTCAGTTCACCACAGTCGTAATGAACACACCAAAATCAATTAGAGAGGTGGTATAGGGTAATACGGAAGAGGTCCTGGGTTCAAATCAAACCTCGTGGCCACCCAAATTTACCAGTAGGCTCTTTGTAATAACTCATTAGTGCAGCATTTTCTTCTATTGTTCTATATCTCAATGTAGCCTATCTTGCATTTTTGCCTTTGAGATTGAGTAAGACCATGCAAACCCCCAAATTATTATTGTTGTTATTGTTATTATTATTATTATTTCAGGGTAAAAGCATTGAATATAAGGACCGACCCTGATGCTTTCCGTTCTAGATACTTACTAGTTTTCTGAAAATGCAATAAATAAAATTTAATTGTCCCTATAATTTACTTTTTTCTGTGCTAGCCTTTAACACGTAACTTATATTCGAGAAAGTTTGTGCAACATATTTTTGCACCATTTATTTAAGTCTCAAAAGCAACTGGAATTTACTCAGCACCTATCTAGAAGGTTCCTGCCCGTTCTCTGTGTGTTTTTGTAATGTCTAGGAGGAGATCCTGTATCGTTGATCCCACACCGACTATCCTTTACTTGTGTATTTTTTTAGATTTTATCTCATCATTGCGGTGATTGCGACGAGATGAAAGTTGAATTGGATTTAACTTTTATAGCTCTACATCAGCTGAGACGAGTAGAAGTCGAATGCATTTCGTTTCAACACTGGCCATTGCAAGAGTAACGTAGCCCATACAGAAATTGATTTCGTAATTAATTGAATTTATGTTGCTTTTCATTTGATTTTTTCGTGCGTTTTATAGATTAAGATCACTATTCTCATACGCCTATAGAATTTATACATATAGCTTTTTAAATTCGAAATCGTGAATAATTCGTACTTTTAGCGTGGTCCCTTGACATCCCTATACGAAGCAATACACTTTTCTAATTCGAAATCGTGTTTAATTCAATTTTTTTCTGATCCCTTCAGCTTCGAATTATCCAAGTTAAACTGTATATAAAAGAAAGTCACCTGTTCTAAGCAATCATAACCCTACAAACCTCAAAGTTACAGTCAGACACTCTCCTGAAGATTCTATCTCTCGCATTGAAAATTTGTATAGGCCTCATGAAGACCATGATCTGTAACAGATCCTTAAAATGTCAAGGTGTCATTCGCATATAATTATAGCAGGACAGTGTATCCGACATAATTTTCGCAAGGCAATACCCAAAGAATTGACGCCCCCTAAAGATACGTCCAGTCAAGGACAGATACGTCGGAGTTAACCCAGTAAGTTATAAGTTATATAATAATAAGTTATATAATTTTCAAATATTGTGGCTACAAATAGTAGTAAGAAGAATGATGTGTGAATAACCTGAGAAAATATAGATACTGATAGCCTTCAGTGGAAGCTGAAAGGAGAAATAAAGTTCATTCACCTCATGAAGTGGAGTTGATAGGCAAGATAATTGGAAAAACGGCTGAATGAGCATGAATAAAATTACTGGGATTACTAAAAGGTCAACAAAACATTTCTACGCAAGCTAAACTTTGTGATGACGATATAATAAACTCTGCGAGTGAAGTGACAAACCTGAGCGGATAGATACTAGGTAGTTTACATCCAGATATTTTTAAAGATACAACGATTAATAATACCATAGTGTTTAATAATATGAAAATTGAAGAAGTAGCAAACACTAAATTTCTAGGGTTAACTATAAATTGTCATTTAAATTGGGACACATACACAATTTGTATAAAAAGTTATCTAGTTATACCTTTTTATTTGTTAAGCCAGCTCCTTATTGCAATAAAAAACGCTTCTCTCAGGTTATTTCAGCTAAGTCTATTCTCGAGTAAAATATAACATTACTGCTTGGGAAGCAGCGGATCAGTTTTTCATAAAATGGAATCTTTGTCCTACAAAAACGCATAATACGTACCACTTATAATAAGCCTCTCGATTCCTGCAAACCCATATTTAAAACTCACAATACCCTCCCATTGCCATGTACCATTATTTTTGAAGCCTCTCTTTCTGCTTATTCTCATAGACACCTTTTCAAAATTAATCTGATAACACTCTGTCGAAACACTCTTCGCATCTTTTCGAATCGTCTCCACACTACTTATGTTCTAAAATATTTAATTCACTCCCTTCTTATATCAGGTCACAAAAACATTAATTTTATTTAAGAAAATGCTCAAATCTTTTCTCTTAGCAAACTGTTTTTTATCATATAAATAATCTGTATTCTTTGTGAATTTGTGTATTTTTTCTTAAATTCATCGTTCAATTGGATTTTATATTAGCAAGAATAAGTTATACTTATTCATAGATTAATTTTCCATGTACTGAAAAATGCAAATTTAAAATATTCAAATGTATAGTGTTAATAAAGTATAAGAAAAATATAGTACACTGAAAATATTGTGAAGTTAATGTTATTGTATATTGCGTATTCTATAATTAAAGGATAATTTAGTAAATTTAAATGTATAAAATTTTAAAAATGTGTACCGGTATATTATGTGCGTATATGTAAAATGAAAAATACAGCACTGTGTAAGCAGATAAACTAACAAATACACAAACATAAGTTTTCTTTTCCACCATGAACATAAAAATGTTGAAATTGGATAGATTTGTACCCTCAGTAGTTCAAGTGATGTAGGCCTAGGCTATTATTATTAAAGGTGTTCTACTTTAAAAACTATGACAGAATGGCCAGTTTTGAGACATAGGACTTTAGAAAGTATTCTGTCAGAAACTCCTAGGGTAAATCAAATGTACCTGTTACTTGATGTAAGCTATGTAGGCTTATTTGTTCGCTATTCTTTCAAAATTTTGATCTAGTAATCCTTTAGGACAAATAGTAATATTGACAACATTGCACCCCTTAAATTTTTTTACAGCAAAAACAATTTAAAATGTAGCAAACTTAGCGAGATCATCACAGTGACAAAAGTCACTTGTCATAACACAAATTTTCATAAACAGAATTCTCAAAAAAAAAAAAAAATAAATAATAATAATAATAATAAAAATATTTAAAATAATAATAATAATAATAATAATAATAATAATAATAATAATAATAATAATATTAATGTATTGGGCAGAAGAATGCTTACTTTACCGTTGGCGCGATATTAGCTGGCTTAAGAATGATTCAAAATGTTAAATATGAGCAAAATCGTTGTGTACAAAAAAAAAATCATAGTCATCATAGTCATCAAAGTCAATTTCGAACATTTGTGTTCACTCTGTGAATCTTACAATGACATCCAATTTTATTGTTTGGAGAAGGCACTTAATAATAGGATCATTTATTCACACACCCAAATAGTCTGTCATTTCAGAGAGGGAACGGCTTCTTCCTATGTTTAAACAGAATAATGACAGAGCATAGCCTCAGGCTATTCGTTCACTTTCTGTGTTGTGCGAATGAAGGGTGGCCACCCTGCCGTCACTTTTCTCTTTACGAGGGGAGATTCAAATACAAAGTGCATATGTTCCAAATATTACATGTTAATATTGTGTACACGTCAAATATTGTCATTCTCTGACGCCTTCTTTACATCTACCACTCTATTAATTTTCTGACAACCATTCTCCTAAATTATATTAATGTGTGTGAACAGGCGCACTGCGGAAAACCTTCCTTTATCCCAGGGTTCGGATACTGATTTTCTGTTTAACATTAACATTAATCACAAAAGGATAAGCTAGGTAAAATCACTGATGTGACTGATCTTCTATCAATAGGCTATAGGTTACTGTCGGTATACCTTGCGGGTTTGCTGAGAAAGTAATGTGAAATCACAAACCCCATCCAGTGGGTAGTTAATTTGAGTACGGTACTCAATAGATTTCCTCAATCGCAAATTCAAATTTATCTAGCGTCAGAAATATGTGGGATGTCTCAAATCCCACGTACTAGTTAGGCTTTTAAACAATTGCGCCTAATATTTCTAGAGTGATAGGGAAAAAGCGAATAAGTCAAAATACCAAAGTTTTAGGAGAGACATATAACGATTTATTTTCACGGCATTTTTACAATATTTAGATTAGTCCACCCAGATATTTTTACATAGTATAAGATACTGTGTAAAAAATATCTGGTGGGCTGAACTAAATAGTGTAACAATGCTGTGGAAATATATTGTTTTTTGTCATTCCTGAAACTTTGGAATTTTTACTTATTCGCTTTTTCCCTATCACTCTAGAAAATCACTTAAAAAGGGCAGGATTGGTTGAGTAGTACTTTTGGGTCGGTCAAGTTGTTTGTACCTTGAAAAAAAAGACAATGTGTTTGAGACAGGGATCGATAAATTGTTTGGGATTGCTGTGAAACTACTAGATTTTTAGATTACGTATTTGATAACTACATCGCCGACGATTCGTCATTTCCACCAGACATGTTAGCAGATGAACCTAGTGAAAATCCTCGTACTACCAATGGTTCAGAGTTTTTCTAAAAACATTTCAATGAACAATTTTATAGCCCGCATCCAAAAATATAGTAAATATCGTTTTATCCACCGCCGTCACACGATTAATACAGTTTAGAAGGCAGTGGTTTTATCAGTGCAATATTAAACAAAACTTAAAATCAATTAAATTGTAAAGAATTTTCCGCAGTTACCAGGTAATAATATGAAACAAAAAAAAGAAAATAGACAAGTACAATGCATATAGAGAAGGAAAACAGTCCCTATTACAGTAACCTACTTTTAAATAGTTGGTTAAAAATCTAAAGTATAGCCTAAAGCATATAGGGATGGAAATGGAAGACTATCTTGACGGAATAACAAAAGTCATTTTAAAATACTTAAACCTAAACCTAGCAACATTTTTAATCATACCAGGATTGTCCTTCATCCTGTCAGTCCTACGCCTGCACGAAATGAGAGGGAAAATATTATTGTTAGATGCCCAAAGGGTACATAAGAAGTTGATGATCCCAGGCCCAAACGAAATGCATGAATAATTGTCCAAAACGCCATAAATTTAGGTTGTTCCGACCCAAACGTGGTGCAGCGAGGATTACAGAAGTAGTTAGTAACATTGCAGTTTCGCCTTCGGGTGGTCTAATTCTGGAACCGGCGCGGCGCAGGACCCCGAACCTGAGTACGCTTTTGTTGGGATGCTACAGTCATTCTTTCGGGCTTCACCGTTGATAAGCACAGTGTTGAAGTTGGAATATTTTTAGGGAGAACCCATAAACGTATATGCAGGTATTTACTGATTTATTTTTCATTTTATAATGCCAAATGTTATAGTGAAATTATTTTTTTAATGAATCACATAGGAATTCCATTAAAATAAAATCAGGTAAACTGATATAACAAAGTGCCAGAATGCTTTTGTTTAATTAGAGATAATTGCAATTTTGGTATGCAGAAAATAAGTTATTTTTGTTAAACTCCAGATCGATTCAATAAGCAGGGCTTACGGAAAAACAAAGATCCAAGCTTGATAAGCAAATGTGAAGGAATATGTATCTGTATCTGTAACCCTATGATCCTCAGGTGGGGCGAAGGGGCCTCCAAGCGGAGGTTTCATTACCTATACTAATTTTGATATGCTTATTTTCCGAGAGAGGGTAGAGGGACAGGTGGTAAGCCCATCGCCTCGCAACCCCCCTCTGGAAACTAAGTATTTCTTGGACGTGAAAGGGCCGAGAAATTTTGTCCAGAGGCTCTAATTTAGGCTTGGAGTTCTTTTACGTGCCGTAAATCTCCGTCCCTCCCGGAGGACTCCGTTCCCAGGATTTTTAAGTCCTGAAAAATCCATCGACCGCGGCCGGGTTTGATCCCGCGCCCTGCGGATCTAGAGGCGGGCACGCTACCTCTAGACCACCGCGGCCGACGAAGGAATATGTGGGTTAGTGTTATTTATCAAAGCTAACTGTATTGCAATGTATTACCACAAAATAGCCTCTAAATTGGGCATTACTCCCGTACTGGTCAACCGATATGGGTCAAAATCAATAAGCTTCTTTCCATGGATGTTATAAATGTGTATACCAAGTTTCATTAAAATCCGATAAAGCAGCGTGTTTAAATTACCGCGCATACAAACATGCGGTCTGACTGACGGACTGACATTTTCCCGTCCATCACACGATCTCAGAAAGTACCATTCTGGCACTTAATAACAACACCCAATGCAACCAACTTCTTCATTTATGCAATGAATCTACGGTAACTGCGCAGGCAAGGCAACTGTCGCGACAAGAACAGGAGTAGGAACAAGAACCTTATAACAATTCTTTATTTAAAAAAGTTTGCCAAAATACATGCTGATTCCATATGTGCTTTTTTCCTCCCTGCGTTTATGCCGAAGCGATGAAGAGTACATTTTTACTTTGCTGGAGCACGGTTCCGTTCCGGCCCAACTTCATCACTGGATAAGTATTTTTGGTACTTTGTCTTTCAGTATAAGTCCACCACTGTAATTCCCGCTTGACGATACCCACACAAACGAAAATAGTACGAAACTACTAATTACTACTAAATAAACACGAAAGTAGACTACAGAATTGGTGTATTGCGTGATATTTGATGTTCAATAACTGGAACTAATGAATATAGTCTGCTGCTTCTGAAGGAAGAGCGCAGTTTTCAGACGAAGACGCTAGTGTGCTGCCCTATGCTTATTTTAAAAGGGGAAGGGCGACGTAATAAAGTGTTCTTTCACATTTCCAAAGCTCTTGCACATAAACAAAGCATTTATCGACAATGGATTTGTGAACAAAATATGATCAGATGATACACGATTACCTCCACAGAGCTCTGTAAAATATTTTTTACACCTCCGTATTTGAGCAGATAAATATAGGCCTCATTTTTACAGGTTGCAAGGACCATGAATAAATCTAAAATAGCAATAACAAAATCACATTGTGAAGTCTTTCTTGTTGTTTCAAGGAATCTTGGTTATATTAACGTTACTTTGTTACTTGTTTGGCATACAGCGTGCGTTTTACTGCATAATCATATTCAGTAAAGAAGCATAAGGTTGAAGCAGTAATATGGTTACGCCTTGAAGCCGGTAGCGACGCTGCAGCTGACAAATAGTGGCGGTGACAGCTTGTGTCTCTGCGTCTTCTTCTACTCCTTCTTTCTCCTCCATCATAACCTAATGCTGCGGTAATTGAATTGGAGGCGAACAAAAGAAGAGCACAGCAAGCTAGAGGCAGTCGTCATCCTCGTCGTACACGACAGAAAACCAAAAAGAGAGCCTGCATAACGGCAAGCCTTACAGACGGACGAATCGGAGGTCTGCTCGTTCTTTTGATTAAGATGTCTTTATCTTATACTGAAGAATATTCACTGCAGGAAGTTGTGCATCAGCGCAAAATGAAAACAATAGTAGCAATATTTCATACTGAAAACAATTTAGAGTTCTAATGACTCAAATAATTTCCACTTACACAAATATCTTTCTTTCTTTCTTTCTTTGTCGTAGTTTTACCTCTCCCTTTTAGGATTTAAGCAACCCAAGCCGCCAGGGCCTTACAGGACCGCGACCTGTCAGGAGAGGGATTATCTTTGGATCACATACATACTTTTTTGACCAGACAAGGACATGGAGGGCCTCCCCGGATGAGTGATCAGCCCAATGCCGTGGCCACCTCCGAGACAACACGAACACAGGACGGTACACACCACTCACACATACACTCACTCAGAACAAGGCGAGGATGGGGATGAAGATGATGACAGCCAGATGATAGCCGGGGACCACAAGGGCCTAAAGTTACCAGACATTTGTCTCACAGGTAAGAGAAAACCCCGGAAAAACTTCACCTAGGTAACTTGTCCCGACCAGGAATAGAACCCGGGCAAGCTGCGTGAGAGGATTGAACGCATCCCCTGAGCCACAGCGGTGGACACTTACAGAAATTTAAGCTGTTTTAAAAGAAATTTACACATAATCCTACTATGAACGCTATTGAAGAAGTTGAAAGTTTCGAAGATTCTGATCATAGTCAGCACGACATAACGTACATATGTAATGTAGGCCTTCGTATTATATAAGCCATTAGTACCGGCGGCATTTAGGCCCCACAAGCTTTTGGGATATCTCCATTTTTTAAATATAGGCTACACATATAGACTATTTTCCTTATAGCGTGTGGACTGTTAACAAAAATTAGTATTATGGCGCTACAGTTAGTGGTAAAAATAATAGGCTTATTTATGCCGATATTATAATTCCTTTCTGTATGCAATGATTCAGTAAATAATCAACAACCGTAATATAAATAAATGTCGTTAGGTATAATAAGATGTACTTTCTATATTTCTGTATAATATTGCATTTATCACAGGAGATTACGACTTTATCGATATATCTGCGAGAAAGAAGTTCGAAGTCCGAGGATGGACACCGTCGTCGTAGTTGCTTACATTATAACGCTATAAAAGCACATGACCTGGCTTGCACCGAATCGGAAGTCTGTTTTCAATTAATGGTCATTTATATTATTTCAATTTCCAGAAAAGTTATGTTGTATAAAATAATGTGTTTTTATTCTGTTCACCGGCAGCATGTGACTTACATGCCTTACATGTCCTGTAACGAGCTGACGTTATATCCGATAAAATTGCATCCTTGTAACCCTAGGACGCATATTATAATATAAACGATCGTGATTGTTCGATATCAGAAGCACTGCTAAACGTTATTGGTCAATTTCGAATATGCGGCGTATGAATGGCGTAGTCACTAAAAATAGAGAGTTGTACGCCTGTACGGAAATGGACTAAACATTCGCTATTACGGAACATAGTAGCCTATTATGCTCAAGGAGAACAATACAAAAATACTCCCGCGAATGAATTTCACTGACATCTGATAAGTGACACAACTTCCCATTACATGTCAAATTATATATGATTTGTTCTAATACACGTACAAGTTAGTGAACTATACTTCTTGAGGTCAATTATTTACCAGCTTACAAAGATACCCAAGTGCACACTAGGTAGGCTATTGCCACTCACCATATATTTAACCAAAGCTAGGAAGATAGGGTGTACTTATAATCGTATAATGGCTTCCCGCTATATGAATAAGGTCAAACCAACGAAAACGAGATGGATCCGAAGTAGGCCTTACACAATAAAAATCCGTTGTTTTAAGATTGTTGGGAATATCTTGGCCGAATTTCCTTGCAGAGATAATTTGTACGAAGCTGGATCAAATTCAACATAGGCTCAGGTCTTGGTGTTTTATTTATTTGTATTTTCTTATATTTTATGCTTTTCTTCAATTACGTCAACTGTGTATCCGATTACTACATGCAGATGCCTTTGATAGGAATTAAGGAACAGGGTGAATATCAAAGAATTAAATAAACAAGTAAAACAAATATCCATGCACCTGAAATGCGAAAATAAAAGGTTCGTATCCATACACCTAATATAATAAGCCTAAACATGTTACTATATTTAAAACAAAGCATTGTGTATGTTAGCCCTGAGGAAAATATAGGGGAAGTATACGTTGATATGATCGCATTTACTTCTTAATGTTGATACCATTCGATGATACCACGCGCTTGAAAACTGCATAAACTTAGGTACTAAGGAGTGGGCAGCGTGGGGTTACTTTGAATATATCCTAAATGTTTCATGTGGACGGATGAATGACAGCCTATCACTCCGTGGATGTGATTAGGCCTATAGGGCCTCCAACTGGAGGTTACATTACTGGAAACTATTATTTTCCTATAGAGGACAGAGTGACAGGTGGGAAGCACATCGTCTCGACGATCAGCTACACGGAACTAAGGTATACTTGGACGAGGAAGGGCCAGGGAATTTGGTCCAGAGACCATAATTAAGACTTGAAGTTATTTAACGTGCCGTAAATCTACGACAGGGGACCCACGGTTTCCCTTCCGGAAATATCGTGCTCAAGATTTTTACATCGTAATAAATCCAACGACCAGGTTTGTACCCGCGACCTTCGGAGACAGAACTGTAGCGTTAATAACTTACTTAAAAAAAAAAGTGTGCGTGGAACGCCACGCGACAGAAGTGAAACTTGTTTTAATTTTTGGATTTTTTCAATTTTGGATTATTGGATTTTTTTAATTTTGGATTGTTGGACTTCTTAATATTGGGTTTTTAGATTTTTGAATTTTTGATTTTTTAAATTCTTTATCCTTTAATTTTTTTTAAATTTTGGGATTCTTAATTTTCGATTTTTTAAATTTTAGATCTTTGAATTCTTTATTTTTTGGATTTTCAATTTTTTTATTTTTGAATTTTTTATTTTTAAATTTTGGATTTTTTAATTTTGGATTTTTATTTTTTAAATTTTGGATTTTTTAATTTTGAATTTTTTAAACTTTGAATATTTATATTTTTTAATTTTGGATTTTTGGACTTTTTAATTTTGGATCTTTAAATTTTTAAATTTTGGATTTTTTGTTTTTTAATTTTGGATTTTTAAAATTTTGGATCTTTGGGATTATTTAATTTTTAATTTTTTAAATTTTCGATAGACCCTAAGCCTAATCATTGAGTTGATTGTTTTCTGTGCAGTCCGTTCCGCCACACCTCACTAATTTCGTGACGATTTTGAGTGTGACACTAATTTCGTGACGATTTTGAGTGTGACACTAATTTCGTGACGATTTTGAGTGTGACACTAATTTCGTGACGATTTTGAGTGTGACACTAATTTCGTGACGATTTTGAGTGTGACACTAATTTCGTGACGATTTTGAGCGTTACACAAGCTCTCGATTCACCCCTACCGCGGCTAAAGAAGTTTTACTTCAAAAAGAAAAAAGATAGGCTACTTTAAATCCTAAGTTCTTGTGAAATTACACCCTAACTTCGATCATTTGCACATCATGTACACTACTGCTAACATCAGCAATTTATTACGGAGTCTAACGTTCCTCAGGCTTATGCCCACCAAATGCCCTTGTGTAGAGGAAAAGGTGAGCAAGGAAAATGTAAATAATAATCTATTACAAACGATTCTCACACACCTGGAATGATAACGCCACTCGAATAGAATAGGAACTGGCTAATCAATTCATATCTGACAATGGTTTCACATTTGTTAAAGATAAAAGTCTAAAAAAAGTGGTTGGTCATGGTAGGTAGGATGATGACGGAAAAATAGTATAGGCCTACGATAACACTGATATCACAAAGTGACTCTTTTTTACTTGTGGGGCTGTTTAAACCCACTTAATGGCTAAATAAAAATGCATTTTACGTGCGAAAAAAAAGAAAATGCTATACTTTTTGCATAAATTAGATCAACTATTTTTGGTTTATTCAGTGCCAGAATAGTACTTTCTAAGATTGTATGGTAGACGGGTAAAATGTCTGTCCGTATGTCTGTACGCGCGACAACTCGAATACGGTTTATCAGATTTTCAAGAAACTTAGTATACGCATTTATAACGTTCGTGGGACGAAGCCTGTTTATGTTGCACCAAATCGGTTGACCGGTACCGGAGTAACGACAAATTAAAGGACAAAAGCTTTTTAAATGGGAAATCATGGCTACAGTGTGTTTCACTTGTTGAAATACTTGACTCCAATGCAGTCAGATGTTTGTTTATTTCATTGATCAAGTTGAAAGGAGCACTACATACATAAATACAGTACAGAAAGTAGGGTATATTACTCTGAAATAATTAGGCATACGTACATTAAGCGGAGTTCTTTGACAGTGCGTTTTATGAAATGCTGACATATTTTAAGAATTTCTTATGTCAGTGTATACGAGTATGAATTAAGGTTAAGAATCAAACTTTAGACCTTTGTTCTTCCGCAAGCGCTGCTTAATGAATCGATCTAGAACAACTCGGAGACATTACAAAAATAGCTTATTTTCTGCATATTATCTTAATTGCAATCATCACTATTCAACAACAGCATTCTGGCAATTTATTATATCAGTATACCTGATTTTTTAAATTCAGAATTAAAATAGTTTTGTTGATCATGCTTAATATAATAAATATCCTTTACCTGTTTACGATGAGAGAATTGCTGGTCTTCTGGTGTTGAGTGGCCTCTCTCTGTACCAAGACCATTCTTCACCTCTAAATAGAGGCCCCTATCTAAGCTCCTTTCAAAGTACTACTTTCGTTAAAACCTTGAGGTGTCCAGCAGTATTAGGAATGGAGCATACACAGACTACACTTCAAAATCCCATGCCAAAGCACAGAATTATGAAGTGAAGGTCTGAATCTTAATGTTATCTTCCTCAGCTTGTTCTTGATTTAGAAAAGTTTTTTCTTGATATCACTAAATAAAAACACATACACTATCTTCTAGTCTTCTTGTTTCTTGATATAGTAATGTTTGTACACACATCACTATTACACACCGATAAACACCGAAAAAACAAAACTCGACACCAATGCTGGGTAGTCCATGATGGCTGCGACAATATCTGCAAATAGAGAAATACGTTGTATGTATCAACTCTACATTCAAAGCAAAAGAGACAAAACACTGAATATTAGATAATCAGTGGGTTGTTGAATTTAAGTACCACCTGGCCAGGAAGGCGCAATGCTAAAGCTGAAGAAAGTTCTCTTTGAACTGTATTATATAGTTACTGTACTATATTGCAGCGCATAGGCCTACTACAAGCGTATAAGCGAGGGATATGAAAAAAAAGATATGTCTAATTTTATGAATATACATCAAAAAATTGTTTTTTGTTAAAGGTAACACTTATTGCATGTTTTAATCAGCAGATACGAAGCCTATACTAAGGTGATGTCCGCATTGGTAACTTATATATACACCGAAGGGACCAAATATGCTATATTCTGAAGAATTGGAATGTGTTTAAAACGAAATTTAGTTAGACAGTTTTTCTCTTTAATTTTATGTATTGATTTTTAAATTCTTGCTGCTAGTTCCTTAGATAGAGCCCTTTTACTAAAAAGCTTCATTTCTTCATGCTCCTTACCAGCTATCAAATTTTAGTATTTTTATTTCCCTCTCTACTAGAACTTCTAATATTGACTATTAATTGTCATTAATACAGTAGTAAGTAAGTGGAATCGTGTGCTGAGTAAGTATGAATTTCCTGTTTTCTCATTTATCCCTACATGTTTTTCCCATGCGCATTGACCCAAGGTTTGCTTTCTACTCAATTTCCCGTAAGTAGTAAATCGCTCGGTATTAAATTATTTCGAAAATCATAGCTCCTCTATAAAATAACATATCAAAGTGATTTAGGTGTCATTTTGAAGCTAGTCGTAGAGAAATTTCTGATATATGCATATTCTACTGTGAACTAGATTTTTGTTTAAAATAACGCGAACAAAAATATTTTCAGTTTATATAACTGTATGTAACAATTTAAAACGTTAAGTATAAAAAAAACTAAATACCATTCACTAGATACAGATATATAAGCATTCATGAGCCACAGATTATTGTCTCTGTTGGACACTACATGAGAATATTATAGGAGAAAAATTCCTCCGGCACTGGGACTTGAACAGTGGGAGCCCGGTCACAAAAATCACTACTTAGTGTGCCTCACAGTACTGCATATGACATAACTTGTCTGTCTGTGAGGTAGACCATTAGGGCAATCAGTCATAGGAGAGAAGTTCCATCTGGCGCTGTGAATTGAGCTCCGGCTTAGCTCAGTTGGTAGAGCATTGGCGCGAATAGCCAAAGGTCCTGGGTTCAAGTCCCAGTGCCGGAGGAATTTTTCTCCTATAATATTCTCATTCACTAGATAATTATTCTGTCAACAAAATATTGAAAAAATTTCATAGTTTTGAAGTAATTTTGTTGCAAGTTTATAGTCAAAATTTTCAATTTTTTTTTATAAACAAATGATAAACAATTATAAATCAGTTTTCTTGTGAAATATCTTAAATAAAGCTGTATAATATATAAAAAACGGACAGTTCTAATCTTCAAAAATAAAATGTTCATACCTGAAGGTTTACATATACCTTACGGTTAAAAGGGGGCGTGAAGATTCAGTGCTGTTTAAAAATGGCCGTTTGAGGGTAATCAAAGCAAACAGAGCAAATAATAAATAGATAATGAATATGTGTTAGGAAAAGACTGAAAAGAGATTTCAAATTAGCACACATCGATCTCTACCTCACTGCATATTTAGTTCCAATGCCGAAAATTCGTTATTGACCAGTGTTACGATATAAGAAAAAATAACATCGATGAGTCACAGTAGTGAATATTCGGTCTGGCGTTTGCTTTTGCAACTGGGAATATTATTTAAAAAAACTGACTTAAATCGGCCGGCCAGGGGGTTTGAGCCCGGAACCTCCCGAATGCAAACCCAAGATTCTACCGTCTCGGTCAACTTGCTCAATATAAAGAATATTGTTCAGTCAGCTCTAGGTTTTTTTAATCACTGCATACTTCGGCCTCTAAGTAGTTCCTTAAAGCTCCAATACTTCTACGATTCTATTTGTTATATGTGTTAGCTTGTTTTTGGTTAAGGTTATTTATAAAGATTATATCCTGTTGCATGATCTGTAACTATCGCTGGTTTGCAGAAATTTTGTATTTCAAGATATTTTTTACGCGCTTGAATATCGACCTGGTACTGCCATATAATTGGGACACGCCGTAATGCAGTTGGTTGAGGCATTGGGCTGCAAGTAGGAAGGTCGCGGGTTCGATCCTCGATAAGGTTGTTAGAATTTTTCACTTGGTCTAATTCCTTCTGATAGCAATATGGCCCTGAGATCGATTCAGCCTCTAACAGAAATGAGTGCCGGCTGCAATCATGGCTAAGCGGCCTTGCTAGTGGGCTCATTAATCTGAAAGCGTTATAATAACTATTGTTACCACAAGGTGTAAAATTGAATTACAATTTAGCTTGATATTGAATTCTCATTAGTTCAACTGCTTATTGATAATTAAATATAATTTAGTTTCGTAAAATAAATGCAACTGCATATGGTGTTAGTATCATTATTAAATTTGATGTAGTAATGAGATAACCTTCATTGAAACATAACCAGAAGAGATTACTGATGGTAATCCTAGTGATTAGGAGAAAATAAAATTGCTGCCACTACGGCTCTTTCCCAACACGTATTACAGGATGGCTGTGTTCCGGATTTCTACTCTGAAAGTTCTAGTTACAATCAGGAAAATTACGTATTTATTACAAAAATGAAAACTAAAATTTGTACGGAATAGAATCAGAGATAGAAGATGCACACAGATATGAGGAGTCGAGTGATATAATTGATGCTAGGATCCATTATTTAACTTGTGAAACAATGACTGGTTTCTGTTGTTTCTGAGTAGGTTGTGTACGATGTATACAAAAGTACATACGATACGATAAATATAAATCATAATAGTAGGCCTACATATTTTCAGCATAATAATACTGCCACTAATGCCAATGACATATCTAAGGCTGTCGACAAGTTATCGATACTTGTGATTAATTACAGCAAAAACTGAGGAATGTATGCTATCCAATGGTCACGATACACTTCTTTTACTATATCTGTGCTGCGTTTGGGATGCCTATGTTCTCGTATATTGCGGCAAAGATTCTAGATTCAACATATTTCGTATTTATTATAAATTAGGCCATTTTAGGTTACATAAATGCCACTTCTTCAAGATTTTTCTTTCATTTTGCATATTTTTTAATAACGAATTGAGTTTATGCATGAATTCTGTAGGTTTTAAAGAAAATTATAACTTCAAATATGGCCATTATTCGTGGTTCTAAAAGAGAAAAACAGCGTGTAGTGTGCCGTAGCAACCCCATAAGGTTAATTGAATAAAATGTTTTTATTTCTCGAAATACCCACGAAAAAGAGGGACGTTAACAGCAAAATCAGCCATTTTATTTTACCAAAAGAAGAAGAAGAAGAAGAAGAAAGAAGAAGAAGAAGACTAAAAAGGTCCCTAGTAATAAGACATTCATTAAGTGAAATCATCAGTGTACGTTTGAAATTGATGGGGAAAATTTCCTTGCAATAGCTGTTTTCCATAAATGACAATCCTAACAGGTGGACAAAATCCTCATATTTTACAGAAAGCATTATGGTATTCATCTTAATCACTGCTTTAATACAATGTTTGAGGTGAAGCATTTATATCTAGGTATTAGTAGCAGTAAAAAGGTTCACTTGGTAATAAACAGAATTTTAAAAAAGAAAAGAGAGACATCCAAACCTCTTCTTTTCCTAAAAGTACTACGAGAATATTATTTCTTAGCTCTATCTCAGTTTCCTGCAGTAAGCAATCTGGCCCAAGTGGATGGAGGGTAAAAAGTGAATCTGTAAAGAGAAGTATGCGAATGGGATGAGGATGGCAGAGACGGGGATGGGGCACTGGGGACGTGCATGACTGCTAAAAGAAACAAATGAAACACTGCTGGAATCAGGAGAAAGCTCCTAGCAACCGAATGTTGATCGAATTATAGGGAAGAGTGTTCCTTTATAAATTAAACTTCTAAACAAAACAATAATTCAATTGAGGCATTCGTCAAAGGAACATTCACACTAAAACCATAACAACCAGAGTTATTGTGCTGTGGACTCGGTTTCATAGACAACAATGTGTGAGGATGTAGATTTTACGTTCATCAAACTACAGAATGTTGTTTCTGTTGAACATTACATGGAAATATGTAAGGAATGAAAAAAATCCCTTTAGGCAGGCTTACAGGCTGAGGTATATTTCGAAGTGCTTTTGGTTTAATTTATTGTCGCTGCGCAGAACTCTTCTTCTTTACCCTTGGCATGACAAACCCGCAATAATACATGCAAAAAAAGAGGAAAGAGCACTTTTTCAAACATTCAAATCTCGCCTTATATGATAGCTATCGAGAAACTAGTTATTGATTTGTAGAGTACTCATCAAGAGCTTTTCAACGATACCCCACAAGACGTGATTTAAAAAAATTCGATTTTCCAACCCCCACCCTACCCCCACTCGTACCCCCAAAACCCCCGAATCGTTGGTGTCACTGTGAACTCCGTTCAAGTATCTTCAAAATTACGGCCGCTAGAGTGTAAAGATATATATATATATATATATATATATATATATATATATATATATGATTACTCTTAAGCTAATGGTCGGCCTCACTGAAGGAAATTTCTAAGGAGATAAATTCCATCTCGCTTTGTGAAAAGAAATTCTGGCTAGCTCAGTTGGTAGAGCATCCACAATTAAAGCAGAAGGTCACGAGTTTGAATCCCAGTATCAGAGGGATTTTTCTCCTAAAATATTCTCAACACAAACAACAATCTTTGGTTTCATGAGAATATATCTGTAACGCACTTGATACTGTAAAGTAAGAGTGGAAAACCTGATCGTAATATCACTAAATAATTAGTGTGCTCCACACTACTGTATATGACGAAAAGTCTTTCACTGAGATTGACCATTCCTACGCAGTGATAAGTTGGGTTTTTTTCTAGACGGAACCCATAAATTTATGTGGAGCTATTTATTTATTTTTCATTTTGTGATACCAAACATTACAGTCAAATTACCTTTTTTTAATGAATCACATATAAATTACTTTACAATAAAGACCAACCAACTTCGTCACGTAGGCCTACGCATTGAATCTACGGCAAGGCATTGAATCCGTGCAGGCAAGGCAACTGTCGCGACAAGAACAGGAGATAATGACCCTAATAATGTTTTTTAAATCAAAATATTGTTGCCAAAATATACACCTATTTCATAACTACTACTTTCCTCCCTACGTTTACGCCGGAACGATGAAGAGTAGATTTTTAATTTGCCGGAATTTCGGCCCGCTCCGGCCCAACTTCAGCACTGTCATTAAGAACAATAATCATGAGAGAGAGAGAGAGAGAGAGAGAGAGAGAGAGAGAGAGAGAGAGAGAGAGAGAGAGAGAGAGAGAGAGAGAGAGAGAGAGATTCCATCTGGATTTGTGAATAGCACTCCGGATCGTAGTCTATCGCATTTCAAATATTTTTACATCTACAATGTAAGTGAAGATGCATCAAACAATTATTTGAAGTTCTAGGATTCGGCGTCAGCGTACATAGCTGAAAACGTTAGTTAGTTCAATTTCCGTCCTGTACGGAATATAGACTATTATAAATTTCTACAGTGAGATGAAAACTGAAATTTTGAAAATTATTAGTAATTGACTAAGTTAGTATATTATCAGCAAAGTCTGGATAGGCTACAGCCTAACTTACACTCCCTAGAAGTATAGTTGAATGCATTGTAGAGGTGAGTTAGCTTCTGTAGGAGTCAAAAGGAATATTTTGGCGGTACTGGGTATCATCTAAAAAGCAGTGTGGTCGCTGCAAACCAAGCTGCAAACTTTGGTTTGATTCCCATTCAGAACATATTCTCCTCTATAGAAAATAAGAGGAGGATTTTTGGAAATTTTTGTTTTGAAATTCCGTCAACCGTATACCGTCAACCGTTTATATTTTTCGAGTTAAGAATATTTGTTATTTTTAATAACGGTTCGTTTCTACAATATTTGCTCGAAGGGCATTAGGCCTATGCAGAATTGTCAATGCCTTAGAATAAAAAATAGTTAGCCTACCATTGAAAATGCATCGTGGTCTTCAATAAGTGGTCAGTAATTTTAGTTAAACCATGTCGAGAGAGATACCAGTTATTCCCTTTCTGGTAGACCGAAATATACCGAAGAGTTAATAGGCCTACGTAACATTTAACTTCAACGAGATCTGACTTTAAATATAATGTAATTTGTTACGATGAAATGTGTCTGAAGAAACAAGCTTTAAGATTCATAATAGGCTTATATAATTTACATAGTATTCTCATGGGTAGCTTAGTAGACCTAATACCTGGAATAAATCGATCGAAGGAGTGTGTGAACACGGCATGGTTACACTGGACTGCGATGATTTTTATTCCTTGGTAAAAATAGACAATTTTTATGGAAAAAGGCATGATGATTTCGATCATGACATCAGTTTATTTCATACCACGTACAATTTTTTTTGTAATTTGACATTCTATTGATTATATTGCTATATTTCGGTGATAATAATACAATAGCCAAACTGAATACATGACTGCATTAATTTATTGATGCATTGAAAACAAGTATAGTATAATAGAATGAATGTCCTGTAATTCTACACCTTTTCAACCTCAATTTCGGAAAAAGTAATTTCAATTTCGGAAATACGAGGGCTATTTTTTTTAAACCCCCGATGGGGCATAAAATGAAAACCACAGTGAAAATCAAAACTGTTTTATTTGGAACATTTAGGTACACCTTTTAGCTACTTCTCTTCATAATTTCGCTTCGATTGAAGAATTTCAAAACTCTTCAAAATGCCGTGAAGACCCTTCTCAATACGCTGGCGGCAAGCTTCTATGAAGGTGGTATAGTAAAGTTGGTACCACGCTACGACGACAAATTACTCAATCGGAGCGAGATTATGTAGAGAAGTAGCTAAAAGGTGTACCTAAATGTTCCAAATAAAACAGTATTGATTTTCACTGTAGTTTTCATTTTATGCCCCACCGGAGGTTTAAAAAAAATAGCCATCGTATTTCCGAAATTGTGGTTAATTCAGCTATGGTATCTCACTTGGCCAGCAAGATCCAAGATTAGTAGCGGTAAATAACTTTTCCCTTTTCTCTCTGTGCAAATGAAATAGCAGATGTACGGGAAAACATGGACAACAAAAGAATGCCTGGACGGACGGACGGACAGACATTTCCCGTTGACTGAAGTTCACAAAGCGCAACGGATGGGAGCAGCCCTTGAATTTTTGACTCAGTATCACAATAATGGTGTTCAATTTATTACTCGATCGCATTGTAACGGGAGACGAAACGTGTTTTTCGTACAAAACACTAGAATCCAAGCGACAGTCTATGGAGTGGCACCATACAAACTCACCTTCAAACCCCAAAAAAGAAAAACCACTTCGCCACACAAGAAAATTGATGGTAACAGTTTATTTGGATCAAAAGGATTTAATCCACGTGGAGTTTCTGCCAAGAAGACAAGGAATAAACGCAGAGTCCCATTGTACAACTTTTCAACGACTACGACGCTCTATCCAAAACAAGAGACGTGGAAAGTTGTCTGAAGAGGTGTTTTTGATTCACAACAACGCTCGACCTCATTCGGCTGCTCAAATACAGGCATAACTTCAATGTTTTAAGTGGGAAATTTTTAGACATCCTCCTTACAGCCCTGACTTGGCACCCAGTGATTTTCATTTGTTTCCGAAATTAAATTACTTTTTGTTTGGAAAAGAGTTCCCAACCGATGAAGACCTCAAAGCGGCAGTGGCATGCTTGCTCAGGTCTTTGGTGGTAGAAGAGTATAACATCGGCAATGAAAAACTGGTACCATGTTACAATAAATGCCTTGACAGCAACGTAAATAAAGTTTTGTTTTGATATCTTTCGTTATTATTTAGTTATGCCAAATCGTTCTTTACTTTCTGGACAACCCTCGTATAATACACCATACACCAAATACCAAAGTGCATACTTCGATCTAAAGAAAATGTTAAAATTTAACATAAGAAAAACATTAATCTTTAACACAGAGTCTGAGTTTGTACTTACCTAATGGGTGGGCTTGTACTCTGGCATTGTTGCAGAACAACCGGTCAAAGAGCACTCGAGTAAGCTGAGGGTCCGACCGAATATTCGATCACCGACCCATATTATTTGCTGTCTGCCTCCAACATCATGGTCACACGATTATTTTCCCATTAGCCTGTAGGGAAAAAAATGAGGAAATCAGCCTTTTACAACTTAAATATAGGCTGTAAGTGTACTATAAGTGAATAGTCGCCTGTATCAAAATTTTGTATTATCTTATGATTAGGGACATTACAAAATCAACATATCCCAATAATAGACACAGTAGCTGCCTTTAAATTAAAGGTTGCTCAATAGGACACAGCATACTATTTAATAACGATCCTGTAATTAAAAATTAAAAACAGAAATTTTATTATCTTAATATATAAAATACTTTATTTCCATATAACTCAATTTAACGGCAGCTATCCATAAAATTAACTTTAATAAAATATTAAACTGTACTATAACAGCCTATGTCGACAAAAATGCATAGATACAAATATACAGAATTAAATGGTTGGGTGTAACCAAAAAGACAGATACCATTATGGACATGCTAGGGCAGAAAAGGAAAATATAGGCTACAATTATACGGTATTATAACATAAGTTTAACTAAAATAAAAAATAAAAAGCGAAGAAAATTACATATGTAAATGCAATCCATTGTTACATATACTTTAAATGAAAATAGTATATTTCTCTTTAAATAGTTTTTGTAACGTTTTAAAGTATTTAATTTTTATCTCATAACTCTTAATCTTTACGTCTCTTCTTGCCTTTCTTAACGTGCTTAACCTCCCTTTTCCAAAAGCTTACACACCAATGCTGTAGGGGAAGGAATAAATTATGGTTCAATTCTGGACATGAATTGGAGGGACCTTCTCATAAAAGATCAACTCGACGCAGAGCCTACTCCTATGGAAACATAAACACATAGGAAAATGGATAAGAACTTTCGAGATAGGTAAGAGTAGATAGGGAAAACCACGACTCAGATTGACCGGCCTAGTTAACTCCAAGAACTTCCGAGTATGGGTTTGCGACTTTATCTCCTTCACTCTCTCAGTCTGAAACTTTACACATGGAAGAATGGATAACACTTCGCCAATATTTACCTCCTCATTTCACTCATGAGATATTTATCTCTCCATATCAATGAGTTCCTGCCTCGACTTCTTAAATACTTTAATAGGTACTTCACAAGTAATAATGAACGTACAGAGGTTTACGGCACACAGAACTACATACTCCATGAATACAGTTGTTGGGCACACCAAACTTCATGGCTATAGGCCTATTATGGCGAAGTGTGTATTGGTCTCCGAATAATATTTTTTCGCTAGAGTGCTTTTTAAGTCAGACGTACTAGATGCGGATGTTGGTAACCTTGTACAATTTTTTCACACACATAACTTAGACCTAAGATGCACACGCTGTATATTTACGAACCACAAGAAGAAATCTGTATCACTTTCCTTGTTACTGGAGGAGACCCACGGAGAACATGTGGAATAGCTGTCATACTAAACTTTTTCACTCTAAGAACAAAGCTAAAGTAAACAAAAACCAGTAGCCTATATCCGTCTCACTCTAGCACATTACTCGTATGAACTAAGAGTGAGACAGGCAAAGCTAATTATAAAGTTAAAGTAAACAAACACCACTATATCCGTCTCACTCTAGCACATTACTTTTTTTTTAAATAACATTTTATTACAGCATGCTACATTACATTTCGTAACAATACATGCTTATGTACTACTAATTATAAATATAAAATTTCTGTACAATGATTATTGGATCTTATTCAATTACTTTCTGCCAATTATTTGCAAGAGTTCAAAGTCTATATTATTTATATAGTTTTGAAATGGCTTTAGGTACTTTTCCATGAGTTCCTGTTTGTTAATAGGCCACTTCCCACCTTTCTGTTGCACAGCTTTCTTGAAATTGTTTCTTTCACTGTTTAATATCTCACCCTCCCATAGAATATGGTCTACTGTTTGAATTTTTTCCTACACACGCATATAGGGTCATCAATCAACTTGAATCTGTGGAAGTATTCACCAAACTTCCGTGGCCTGTAGTTATAGCTGTTAATTTGTGCGTTAGAGTTAATTTCATACCAAGTCCTTTTTTAACACTAGGAAAATAGGTCTTCGTTGTTGCACCATTCCGTGTTGCTTCCCACTCATTTTCCCACAGTTTCAGGCTTTCTTCTCTCAACTCTCTTTTTATTGTGCTGATAGGCATATGTTCATACACAAGTTCTGTTGTTGGGTTGTTTGCAGCTTCTTTAGCTAGTGCATCAGCAAGCTCATTTCCTTGGATTCCTATGTGGGCTTTAACCCATGTAAAATGTATCTTCCAATCTTTTGAGTTTAGGTTTCTTATGTTTGATTTTATTCCTTCTATCAACGGGTAATGTTTTCTCTTGTTCCGAAGAAGGTCTAGTGTTATTTTGCTGTCAGTGTGCAGTGCTGCGGTTTTATCTATTGTTTCTGTGATGTTTAGGATTTCAAGGGCCTTTAGCATCGCAATATGCTCAGCTTGGTTGTTTGAGCATCTATTGTGTAGCTTATATTGATGCTTCTGTATAGATTTGTCCTGGTAGATGATAGCAACGCCGGACCCTACTCCCGTTTGTGTTTTGCTGCCGTCGGTGTAGGCCTATATTTGGACTGCATATGTATCTGTTTCGTTCTTTTCTTCAATGATTATGTTGTCTGAAGGATGAGACCAGTTTCTGTAATTTATTGGGGTGTCAAGTTCTGCTGCTACTCTTGGATGTCCTGATCTTCCCCTTATAATATTGTGATATTTAGCGATCTCAGTAAGTTTGATGATGATCGGAGTTGTTCCAGCCAGGGTACATAGTGCTTCATGAGATGTTGTTCTGAGCGCTTTGGTCATTTTTATGTTTACTAGTCATTGTACCTGTTTTATTTTTTTAGCATTGTGCACTGTTTTTAAGGCATCTATCCAAGCGAATACGCCATACATTACTTGTATGATCTACGAGTGAGCCAGACACATTGGTTTCTGTTTACTTTAGCTTTGTTCTTAGAGTGAAAACAGTAATGCTTCCATGCTAATCACCAGGGCCCGGATTCTGATGACCTAAAATTGTTTGAAAAATGACCTGAATTTTAAATAAAATTACTTAATACTTATAAAAAATGGCCTAAAAACTGATATTTTATTTATAAAAATGTATTAATGTACACACAAAGTTATAGACTAGTTTGTACATAATTGTAAAAACTGTAAATAACTGTAATGTTTTGAATGTTCTTTTCTCACGGAAATTTATACTTGCACTGAGCCACTGGTGAGTCAAAATTCGGCACATCCTTTTGTGGTCTGCCGGATTATATTGTTGTTTAATGAGGGTAAATAGTAGTTTGCACTCCCAAATCCAAGAGGTGGAAGACTCTGGTGCCAAGTCAATCTAATAACAATCGTAATATAATACAAAATTTTGGTGTTTCTTTGATTCTCACTTCCGACTGAGACATGTCAATATTTTAACGCCGAATTTTTCCTTCTTGCATTAAACAAACAAACACTCCAAAGACAGCACCGCTAGCGATGAAAAAACGTTAATACACTCAATGTAAATACATGAAAATGACTAAATAAGGAAGCAAATGACATGAAAATGACAAAATAAGGACCTAAAATTGAAATAAATGCCCTAAAAATATAAAGTTTCAAAAAATGACAAAAAATTACCTAATAAAAATGCATTTCTATAACCTAGAGGCCATGATTAGGATCTATCCACAAGTTGGCAATGTCTATGCAGCATCAATAAAAAGATGACATGTAATTAGAATCCGGGCCCTGCTAATCACTGAATTAAGCAGTGATATTTCTGATGAATACTTGGATGAATGACAACTGTGACAATTTATGTTAAATGAAGTGCACAGGATCCCACGTAGTTCGGATTTCATGTTAAATGTAGGTCTCACTTTCTGTACACCATCTGGCATAGTAGGCAACCCACAACGTGGGATGGTCTTCTACAGCCTAACTTCTAGGGGTCCGACTAGCCACCACCCCCAGGATTATTCGTGAAACGCCCTTAGTTAATGTAGGTTCTTATTTTTAAAAATACTCTTCAATATTCCTGCAAAAAAGATCAAACTTTGCAAATATGTAATATTTTGGAGATAGTTTAATTCACGTTAAAAATTCCAATAATTCTAATGCATGAAATTGACTAAGATAACATGTTATATTAAGATAACATTTTTCATGTTCGAACATAGCTCTAAGACACGACTTCAGTGTACTAACTTAGGTCTATATGTAACAAGATGTAGGCCTACTGTTATACAACGGCTCAAAACTAACCAACAATGTATCTAAATTGAACACATTGACACTTGGCAATGAAAAAATTACAACAAAATCTATACAATGATATCTCTATTGTAATATTACTATTGCACATTGTTTCCTCTAGCATGAATTTGATCATCCTATTGTAATATTATATACTTGTGATCTAACGGGCTACCCGACAATAAGTCCTCTAGGACCTGGTACGAAGAATTAAATGTTGGCCAATCTCGAATGGCTAACACTTTCCACAAAGACACAAGTTTGGGGATTGGGGGCGAAACGTGATATCAGAAAAATAAATGGATATGTACAGCGCAATGAACTGGTTTTTAAAAGTCAACTTTATTTAGACAAAATTAACTGCTATAGGTCTCATAGCATGTTGGCTCTTTGGGTACAGCTCCAGTATCTGGGATATTGGCATACTAGTAGGTCATACAACTATTCATGTGTACGTGAGTTATTTCTTCTATCCTTTTGACTAATAGGCGTACTCAAGTTTCAATGACTATTAGCCTACATTCACGAATATCGTTGCCAGTTACATTACCGAGGGTTCGAAAAACTATCTCGATTAAGTGCTGGTATGTAGAAGGAGCCTACATTTGACTATGAAGAAGAGATCCAGATGTTATCAACATGTATCGTATGGTTGTATTTTTGAAGACTAGTCAATGTCATAACATTGAAGCCTACATTCCGAAATTAAGTGCTAGAAATTGCTGAGTTTTCTTCCGGGCTGTGGGCCGTAGGCGTAGGCCTATGTAGCGCAAAATGTGGACTTCATCACGGTTCACAGAACGGAAGATGTTCAGCATTCAAGAATGCGGCCATGAATGCCTAAGAATTACCACCAAACACGAGGAGGATTGTTTTTGTGCATGAATAAGGACCTGAGTATGTTGGTATAAAAGGAGAGAGAATTTGAAAACTTATGTCATGAAGAATTACAATAGGAGAGGAGGATTTCGATCTAGACTGATTATTTACTTTCTGCGCCAGCCTGTCCCTGTATCGTCCCAGCGCAACACAAAATTTATAGGAAAATAACTTACAGCTCTTATCTATCTTTTTAAGCAGAAATCTATGAACATTGACACTTAGCTCGAATCCATGTCCGAACCATAATTAGTTCATGATTTTAGTTGAAATAGCTGCGAAAAGTCAGGTTAAGTAAATGTCCGGAATTTGTCTTTACCATGAAAAAACAGGTCTTATTGATTGGGTACAGGTTTTGAAGCCAGGACGTCGCAAATGCGAGTCCGCGATTCTACCGCCTCGGCCACTTTCGTCGAATTTTTATATCAAATATAAGCTACAATGAATTTGTCACCCCTGTTATGAAACGTAGGATTCAAATTGGTTAGGCGGATATTAAACCATGCATAGTTAGTTGTAGCCTCTCTCCCCTGGACACACATACTCCACTCAGCCATGTGATATCCTTCATACGTATATGTAACAATGTGTGGATACTGTCCATACATGTCGGTTAGAATACATGCATGGCAAATCAAAGCTACACGTCTGTAAATTACTTATCAACAAAATATGGCGTTTACCTCTCTATGCTAGCATGCGAGCCCCACATTCATGTATGCTTATTAGTGCACGCTTTTCAAATACAGAGTCAGTCTTTGTCGTGATAAAGCAAGCGTAATTGATATTGAAAAATTATAGCTTTATTGAAAAGAATGTTAGTCACTAATGAATAAACAAAGGCCCTATGTATTATTGATTAAATTTTCAAAATATAAAACATAACTTGCATCACAAAGCAGTGCAGCTATCGACTCTTCTTTGATGAATGTGTATTAACGAAGTGGTAATCTGATAATAGGTTCTTTTAAAAACTAGACTCCGAGACGCTATATCCCTATCTACTACCATCCATCTCATTCGCGATGTACCTCTATCTTAAGATTTCGTTGGCAGATGGAAGGATTGGGGGGATAAGGTCACCATGTTGATTACCATCGCAGCAAATGACCGCCTTCTTGATCAAGTCACTACATTATAAATCAGCCCTTCACTTGTAATCACAAGGCTGAATACATTTCCCAAACTGAAAATTCAACCTGCAATCCTGTCCATAGTCATGAAACTAATTATTGTACAATGGAGACAGTCTTATAGGTTCATATTACTAGAAGAGATCATTCAGAAGATAATGACATAACAATGATCTAAAATCTACTAAATATACGGAATTATAATGAACTAACATCTTAGATACCATCTATAAACAAATACATTTTGGACAGTATTAAAATAATATACTGTAGCAACGGGTAGAGAGTGTATATGATAATAATGACAAAAAGTTACTATTATAAACTGTTTAATTATCGTAATCTATTTTTTACTTCCTCTGCCCGTACAATAGGTACTATAAGTAGAGGAAGTATTGTTTTCGACCCCAAAATTCGAAGTTGAGTTTTTAGCATATATACACGTTTCAAGGCCCCCTGAATCCAAAAATACTATTTTTGGAAACATGTCTGTGTGTCTGTCTGTCCGTCTGTCTGTGAACACTCTAGCTCCAAAACGGAAAATCGTATGAAAACGAAATTTCGTATTTGGGTCAGGTACCTTCTGAAGATGTGAGGATAAGATTGGCGAATATTTTCTCTTATTTTTAAGGGGACTTTACATGAAGAAATTTTCGTTTGTCGCGATTTTCTTGAAAACGGCTCTAACGATTTTCTTTGAAATTTGCACATGTGTTCCTTTTACTGAGAGCTAAAATTTTTATTTGAAACTTTTTTTCGAAAAAATTCTCTGAGGGTAGGTTCAAGCCACCCACTGTTCACCCACTGTAGAAAGTTTGTCTTGCGTGATGAACAACTGAATACGCGCTCTTTCACGGCCTCTTATTCTATATAAGAATGTGAAGTGAGAAACATGTATTGTTGGCCATGCATAGAGTAAAGAAGTATCTGAGGGAAATATTCGATAAATTTCGGAAATTATATTTTACGGCGGAAAGTTCAATAAACGTCTGCAGTCACTTGTTTTTGTTTTTTTTTAGTTTGTTATATAGCCTGCGCTTTTAGTCGCATCATTGAAAGAAGAGGTATTTATAGGATAATTAGCGTAAAATTGTGTCTTGCGATTCTGTACAAGGATATGTGAATACTGCTAACTTTTATTTGGGCAGAGGAAGTTATGTGACTTTCACATCAGATTTTTTCTATTTAGGCTAACTGCAACATCATGGCTTTTCCTAAACGTGTATTTTCGTTCCTTTTTTACTTTCTCGCATATACGTAGTATAGAGAAAGTATTGTGATCGTGACAAAAAATCGAAATCGAGATAACACCGGGAAAGCATGTTTCACGATGCCTAGAAATAGAAAAAAGTTTTTTTGTAATGACGTCTGTCCGTCTGTCTGTCCGTCTGTCTGTCCGTCAGTCTGTGGACAAGCACAGCGGATAAACGGTCCAATGTATTTATTTCATTTTTTGAATCAAGGACTTTTTCGAAATTTTATCGAACCGCCCAGAATTTGGGTTTTATAACTGAAATATTAAGGGGACGTTTCAGGAAAACTTTTATTTTTATTTTTGAAAAATTGGCTCTAACGATTTTAATAAAACTTTAAAATTGGAAACTCTTATATATGACTAATGACATGGCTATATCAGTTTCTCTGCAAAAATTACTTAGGGGGTACTTTACTCGTATCCATTTTCAATTTTTCTAGATTATCTCCATTACAGAAGACGATACATGAAAACCTACCACAGTAAAGTTGTAGAGAAAATTAAAGAGAACATTTTTTGTTAAATACATTTCTTTATAAAATTAATAGGTACCAAGATAAAAACGAAATAACATGACTCAAATGCGAATTTTAGAACATACCCTTTGATTAAAATATGAATATTCTTTTGTAGCCCATAGTAACAAGAATACTATAATCTAGATATTGTTGTGGCATATAGTTAGTTCACCACAGTCGTAATGAACACACCAAAATCAGTTAGAGCGAGGTGGTATAGGGTAATACAGAAAAGGTCCTGGGTTCAAATCAACCTCGTGGCCACCCAAATTTAGCAGTAGGCTCTTTGTAATAACTCATTAGTGCAGCATTTGCTTCTATTGTTCGGCTATATCTCAATATATTTTGCGTTTTTGCCTTTGAGATTGAGGAAACCATGCAAACCCCAAGTTATTCTTATTCTTCTTCTTCTTATTATTCTTATTATTATTCTTATTATTTCACGGT
This sequence comes from Ectobius pallidus, assembly GCA_964059195.1. Classification (NCBI taxonomy): domain Eukaryota; kingdom Metazoa; phylum Arthropoda; class Insecta; order Blattodea; family Ectobiidae; genus Ectobius; species Ectobius pallidus. Next base: position 95,198,835 of record CAXKWD010000003.1, on the reverse strand, counting down.
AAAAGCACTGAATATAAAGACCGACCCTGATGCTTTCCGTTCTAGTTACTTATTAGTTTTCTGAAAATGCAATAAATAAAATTTAATTGTCCCTATAATTTAGTATTTTCTGTGCTAGCCTTTAACACGTATATTCGAGAAAGTTTGTGCAACATATTTTTGCACCATTTATTTAGATAAGTTTGGTCTCATAGCAACTTGACTATAATCTAATATATAAAATCGAATGTGGGTATGTGGGTGTGTGGATGTGTGGGTATGTATATTCCCTATACAAATCTACATTTCTTAACCAATTTGCAAGAAATGTTGCATACATACCCACTTCAGCCCGGGAAGTAACGCGGTCAATATTAAAACTCAAACAAACCACTCCTTCCCTTGAAAATTTATATAATTTCTGAGAATATATTACTGAAAAAATGAAAGGCAATTCAGTTCACATGATAACAGTGTATTGTTTACAGTGTTCACATAGGGCTTTGGGAACTACACAATACTGGGTTTTAACCAATTCTGATGCTATCCATGAAATACATTGGTGAAAATAATTATAGAAGAATGAAATCCACGAAAGTAAAGCACAATGTGATGCAGTCACATAACTTTCTCTACCCTCGACATGGAAAATACTATTTTCTCACACCACATTTTGAAGTAGAATGCTATCGATGTAATACGTTGGTGAAAATAATTATTGAAGAATGAAATCCACGAAAGTAAAGCACAATGTGATGCAGTTACATAACTTTCTCTACCCTCGACATGGAAAATATAATTTTCTCACTTCACATTTTGATGTAGAATAAGAGGTCGTATTGCAGGAACAGCTTAAGTGTTTGCCAATGAGTATTTAACTTATATCAGAAATCGGTAAAATATATATATATATATATATATATATATATATATATATATATATATCCTACCCATTGATACGTTATTCATAGCTGTAGGCTTTGTACAAATTGAGAAATAGGTTGTTTATCACAGGCCCTAAGCATCTAAAGGAAGACAAAATAGAAAGGAACATTTTTAGCTCTATATGCGCGCAGTGTATTATTATGTCCCAGGATTTTGGAGAGGAAAGTATGAAAGTGATATTGAATTCCTTTTTTATTTCCACCCCGAAACGGCTGTATGGTAATATGAGAGGGAGAAATAAAATTTTCCGTAAAGACAATACAATATTATATAATCGGAATTTCTGTTTCTTCTTATAACAACCCCTCTCTGGAATGGCGTGTAGAAGTAACGGAATGCAACAATCGACATCCTCTATGAGCCATAGAAATCTATATCTAGCGTTTTCTGAGGGAACAGTTTGAGTGTGATAAGTCGTTCTTCCTGATTTCAAATGCTACATACATATTATACAAGGACCTAGAGTTTGAAAATCGAAAGTCCTTCATAAGTTAATTTCAAATTACAAAATACAAAACCTGGGCGACGACGCCGGGCCTTTTAAACTAGTCTAATACATAAGGTGTGGATGCGGGTATTTGATGTAGAATAGGCCTAAGAGGTTCTATTGCAGGATTAGCTTATCCAGTTGAGTAACTTATGTGCCAGCGAGTATGCTATATCAGAATTCTGTATAACATCTATCCACTGATACGTTATTCCTCGACGTAGGCGTTGTACTAGTTGCGAAATAGTGATGTTTATTGTAAGCTAATCATGTTAAAAGATATAAAATATGTACGAACACTTTTAGTCTTATATCCCAGTCAAATTAGATAAAAAAAGATGGTTTTGCTGCAAAAAATCATGTAGTTCCAAATGTTTCAGGAATGTGTAGTGGGAGGTCCCCTGAACAACGCCTAATGTTTTCCCGCCAATTTCAGGTGCCGCGGGGGGTGGGGGGAGGCTCAAAGGTCCCTTTTTTCAGTTTTTGGCTCAAATCTCGAAAACAGTGCATCGTACAGAAAACATTATGGTATTCAAAATTAAAGCTTATTAAATTCCCGACTAAACGGTATATTCATATTTATCTTCATATGTTACCGTCTCCGAGAATGAGCCGGCGAAAATGGAAAAACTTCAGAAAAATTTGTAGCGCCTCACGTTTTTCGTCGAACTCGCCCTTCCAATTCTTTAGTTTTCCATTTTACAAGAAACTTGTAAGAAAAGAAGTTGTAGAGAATTACATGTTCTTCAAGAATATACATACATTTGATAATCTATCTTCACGTAGTCAAAAGTTAGACCGTTTTTAAATTTCGGGGTCGATTTCGAGATTCCGCTAGTAAACTGCCCATCATTTTATTTCCGTTTTCAAGTGCTTTAACTCTCTTTATCACTTTATGTATTGTTTATGTAAACATAAATGGTATTTATTACCCATATAACTAATATATATATATATATAATATGCATGTGAGTCTTTATACCAGTATGTATAAAATGTGGACTTTTATGTAGCCTACGTTATTTATTGTTTACATAATCGACGTAGTATACATAGTTAGTGTACGACGGTTTTAACTAAAATACTACTATTTCCAAATGTTGGTAAGACTGTGGTCTGATATGGCAATTGAAGTGACACTGATGCGTGACATGAAAAGTGAAGGTGGACTTACACGAGGGAGAGGCATGAGTGATTCTGTGTTGGGAAATGGGTTGGAGGGGCACGCACAGCTACAGCTATATGTTCTTCATTAGAGCAGTTTGCCGGCGTCCATTCTGTGAGTGGAGATTTTTTAATTATTATTATTTTTTTAAATTTTATTTGACCATAATTGACCCAGAGTCCCACAGCCGGAGGCTACACTACTGGGGAGAATACAGATAATACATAGACTAATATTTACATACAGTTTGCTATCTTGGTTTCAAGACTTCGGTATAAATGTAGATGATGATGATGTGAGTGATGAATTAGCGAAGGGTGAATATTTACAACATGGTACAATGGCAATAAATCAGAAGCAATCAGTACATATGTAGAAGATGACGATGAGGTGAATGATGAGTTAATGCAGGGCGAATATTTACAACACACTAGAATTACATAAACTGGGAGGAATCAGTGTACATATAGAAGATGATGATGAGGTGAGTGATGAATTAGTGGAGGGTGAATATTAACAACACAGCATGTCGACTTTCGAGCATCACGAGTTAGCAGAAATGACCAAGACAGAAGGAAACTTGCTCAGTGGTTGGCTGATCACCCGCCATTTTCTGTACGCGATTCTTTGATGTCCCTTTCAACCGGAGTAATAGGAACCAATAACATCAACTGTTACCAAGCAATGGAAATCGGAACCCGTACAATGGAAACTTTTGTTGGAATGAACTTTGCAGAAATGAAGCAGTGTAAGAAGAACGCTATGAGCAACACTGTCAAACTGGACAACGGAGTGGTGGTGATCGAGCCTTTAATGATTTTCCAGAGGACCATAATTACCCAGAAAACTAAAGAGGATGTAGAGGAGCTGTTGAAGTGTGAGTTAGCCCCATACCCCATGACTCTTTTCGACGAAGGGATCATGAGGAAAACGAAAAAGTCAGCTCTCTACGATGCCTTTCCTTCAAGCAATAAAATGGTCAACTTGAAGAACAGTTTCACGGTAATCGATGGCGGCTTCCTCCTTCATAGAGTAAAGTGGAACAACAACACCAAGTTCGCCTCCATCTGCGATCAATATGTGTCTTACATGATCAACCGTTACGGCTACAACTCTGCTGTGGTTTTTGACGGTTACGAAGACACGAATTCCACGAAAAGAGCCGAACACCATCGAAGGGCATCAAGTAAAACATCAGTGAATATAGACTTTGATGAGAACATGGTGGCTACTGTCCAGCAGGAAAACTTCCTTTCCAACGAAAGGAACAAAACCAAGCTGATATGTATGCTAGCGCAGGCCTTGGGCGCAAAAGGTGTACAAGTCATCATAGACAAAGGAGACGCTGACTGCAGCATTGTTAGGTGTGGACTGGAAAATACCTCTCATTCAACTGTGGTGGTAGTTGGCGAAGACATAGACCTGCTCGTCTTGCTCGTGGCACTCACACCACGAGACACGAATGTGTTTTTTATGAAGCCTGGACGAGGCAACACAGAAGACAGGTTGTACTCCTCCCAACAACTTCAGGCCTTGCCATTCAGCCCATACATTCTGTTTATCCATTGCTTCACTGGATGCGATACCACTTCTGCGATTTATGGAAAAAGTAAAGCAGCCATACTTAAATGTTTCCAGCGGTTTCCTAACTAAACCAAAAACATCGCTGAAGTGTTTTACGACTCCACATCCACGCCAGGAGATATTGCTGAAGCTGGGGAACAAATGCTCCTACTGATGTATCAGGCCCCACCCAACGAGCATGACCTCAATCATCACAGGTACATCAATTGCCACGGTGCTTGCACTAACAATGATCCCGTTCAAGAGGACTTGGAAGAGTTGTACAATGAGGAATATGAGTATGAACAGCTTTAAATGTGTGACAGTATGGAAGGGTGAGCGGAAATTAGGTTGTGGATAATAAATAACATTTATGTTCACATAAACAATAAATAACGTGATACAGAGAATTCTAGCACTTGAAAACGGAAATAAAATGATGAGCAGTTTACTAGCGGAATCTCGAAATCGACCCCAAAATTTAAAAACGGTCTAACTTTTGACTACGTGAAGATAAATTATCAAATGTATGTATATTCTTGAAGAACATGTAATTATCTACAACTTCTTTTCTTACAGGTTTCTTGTAAAATGGAAAACTAAAGAATTGGAAGGGCGAGTTCGACGAAAAACATGAGGCGCTACAAATTTTTCTGAAGTTTTTCCATTTTCGCCGGCTCATTCTCGGAGACGGTAACATATAAAGATAAATATGAATATACTGTTTTGTCGGGAATTTAATAAGCTTTAATTTTGAATACCATAACATTTTCTGTACGATGCACTGTTTTCGAGATTTGCGCCAAAAACTGAAAAAAGGGACCTTTGAACCTCCCCCCACCCCCCGCGGCACCTGAAATTGGCGGGAAAACATTAGGCGTTGTTCAGGGGACCTCCCACTACACATTCCTGAAACATTTGGAACTACATGATTTTATGCAGCAAATATCTAATTTGACTGGACTACTATGTGCGCAGCAAAATATTATGTCGCAGGATTTTGGGGAAGAAGGTGTGAAAGCGATATTGATTTTCATTCGATTTTACCCCTGAAATAGTTGTATGACAACAGGAAAAATGGGAAATGAAATATCTCGTCAAGACAGTAAAGCGGTAAGTTCCTGGAACTTTTATTTGTTCTTATTTCAACCCCTACCACGCATGGTATGTAGAAGCAACGGGTTGCAAAATAATTCTAAGTTTTCTATGAGTGATAAAATCTGTATCTAGCGTTTGCTGAGGGAATAGTTTGAGTGTGATAGGTCGGTTTTCTTCGCTTCAAACTAAAGATACATTATTTAAGGACTTAAAAATCGAAAGTCCTCCATAAGTTAATTTCTAATTAGAAATTAAAAACCCGGGCGACGCCGGGCCTTTTAAGCTAGAAGCAGTATAAAATTGAAAGTGTGTGGCCAACATAAGTGGGTATGTTTGTTCCTCATACAAATCTACATGCTTCGAGCAATTTCCACGATATTTTATACACATACCCAATTAAACCATAAAAGAAAGGTAGACAACATTAAAATTCAAACAAACCATCCCCTCCCTTCTATAATTAGACGCTATAATTTCTGAAAATATTATACTAAATTCACCAAAAGCAATTCACAAATAAACAACTGCGTGTACAGTCCCCATGACAACAGTATTGTTTCTAGTGCCCACGTGTGGCTTATGAAGTTGCAAGATAGTGGGCTTTGGCAAAGAAGAGTGTTTAGCGGAAAAATTCATTTCTGTAAATCAATAACGGAGAATGAAATGCACACAATTAAATATCTGATGTGATGCATTAAATAACTTTCTCTATCCTAGGCATCGGTAACATTTTATCAATTCATATGTTTATATAGAGGAAGAAGTGGTATTGCAGAGAGGGCATATTCAGTTATTTTAACTTGAGTTTGTGCAAATGATGGTAACGAGTATGCTACGTCAGAAGTCGGTAAAAAACATCCTATCCACTGATACGTTATTAATAGCTGTAGGCGTTGTATTAATTGAGAAATAGCTATGTTTATTGTAAGCCCTAAGCATGTAAAAAGATACAAAGTACGATGGATCGTGTTTAGTCCTATGTGCGCTGTAAATTATTATTCCCAGGTTTTTGGGGGAAGAAAGTGTAAAAGTGATACTGATTTTCTTTTGAATGTAGGAACATGAAAATGGGAAAATCAAATATCCCACATATACAGTTAAATTTTATAAGTTACCGGAATGTATTTTTCTTCTTTCAACCCCTACTAGGCATGGTGTGCAGAAGCAATGGATTGCAAAATTCTGAGTCCTATTAGAGCGGTTTCTGCGGGAATATTTTGAGTGTTATAAGTCGTTCTCCAGATACTTATATCAGTAAAAACCAGTAGCCCTCTATAAGTATTTTCGAATTACAGGCAAAATACAAAACCCGGGCGATTCCGGGCCTTTTAAGCTATTTCTTTACATTGCGTATGTGCGAGAAATATAAGGTAGGCTATCCAATGAAGGAGATCAGAAAATTACGTATTGCTTCGGCAATAGGCAAGGCAAGCTTTGGCAATAGTTTTGCGTTAGTATAAATTGTATGTTATTTCGGAGAATTCCATTACCGAGTTTTAGGTGTTTTAGGTTCTGCAGCTAATTTAGCAGTTAAGAGTATGACAAATTAATCTATTATTCAAATACTGTATAGTAATTTTCACCATATAACGTTAAACGGAACTGAAATGTATAATCTACTAGGTAATTATAATATAATTAACAAAAAGTTATATGGAACGAAACAAGTTTTTCTTACGCACGTGGAGCAAAACTTGAATTTTCATCAAAGGAAAATAGTACACTATGCATTGAACCTAATATAACGTCATTTTAGTAAGATACGAGTGTCTTAATTATAGTATAGGCAAGTTGCATACGACTGTGTTTGTTCGGTCATAATTTATTCAATGTTTAAGTTTTGAGAATTTAGATTCATAAAAAGAAAAAAAACGGCTGATCTCTGCGATCAGCTGTTAGACTACTAAGTTCTCGTAGTTCTTGACTTCTGCGATAGATGGCAGTTCATGGCGTACGGTCTAGTGCTAGTCTATATTACGTAAAGTTGAAAGTGTGTATTCATGTATGTGTGTTTTATGTTTTATATAAATCTACGTGCGTAATACAATTTGCACGAAATTTTGCACACTTACTTTTTTAACCAGCAGAGAAACGTAGGCTACATTAAAATTCAAACAAACTATCCTTTCTCTTTTAAAATTACATAATTTATAAAATATTTCACTGAATTACACCAAATGCCATCACACTGAACGTACACAGTCCCATGACAACATTAAGTTATTGTTTTAGTCGATACAAGTGGCTTGGGAATTTGCACGATACTAGAATTTTACGTAAAAGATAAAATTAGAGACACTATATTCTTCTTCTTTCTCTTAGTATAATCTCCCCCGTTATAGGGATGTTTACGCGACCCATGCCGCCTGGACCTTAAAGGACCGCGACCTATCGGGGCAAGGAGATTCTATGGATCATATAGCCTACATATATTATTGACCAGACAAGGGCTTGGAGGGCCTCCCTGGATGAGTGACCAGCCCAACTCCGATCACAAAAGGCGCGATACAATATTTGCACACACATTGATAAAGTCGCTGATGGGTTGAAGGTGATAATGACGGCCAATAGAAGAGGGCCTAAAGTTCTCCGGAATTCTTCTCACAGGTGAGGAAAAACCCCGGAAAAACACCACATAGGGAACTTGTTCAGACAGGAATCGAACCCGGGCCTGCTGCGCGAGGAGAGTGAACGCATCCTCTACGCCATAGAGGTGGATACAGAGACTATCGATGAAATTAATTCCTACAAATCAATTTTGAAGATGCGTGGTAGCAATATGAGATTGTGGAGTAGTTCCGAAGCAGTAACCTCACGCAGGTCATGATTCATGTCTAATGTCATCAGTTATAATTTTTTCTATCCTGGGCATGGGCTATATAACTTCCTCTCTTCACAATTTGATACAGAATAAGAAGCGGCATTGCGGGAAGTGCATATTCAGTTGTCTCAGCTTCACGCAAATAAAAACTTACAGCCCGAGCTTGTGCCAACGAAGGGTAGAGAGTGTGGGATGTCAGAAGTCTGTATAAAATTATATCCACAGATTCATTATTCGTGCTGTAGGTTTTGTATTAGTTGAGAAATAGTGGTTTATTGTAAGCTAACCATATAAAAAAAAGATGGAACATTTTTAGCCCTATATGCGCAGTAAATTATTGTGTCCCAGATTTTTGGGGAAAAATGGGTGAAAGTGATTTTTAATTTTTATTTTAGCCCTGAAATGGTTGTATGGCAACATGATAGTGGGAAATAAAATATCCCGTAAAAAACGTTGTATTATCGGAATTTATGTTTCTTTTTATGTAAACCTCTACCATACATAGTGTATAGAAGCAATGGGTTGCAAAATTCTAAGTTCTCTATCAGCGATAAAATCTATATCTAGCGTTTGATGAGGGAATAGATTGAGTGTGATAAGTCGGTTTTCTTCGCTTCGAACTCTAGATACGTATATACGGACTTAAAAATCTCAAGTCCTCCATAAGTTCATTTCGAATTACAAAATACAAAACCCGCACGACGCCGGGCCTTTTAAGTGTTCGCATCAGCGTAAATCAAAACACAAGTTAGATCTGTTACCATTGATGAACATTTAGAACATGAACGTTTAGGTGACAAATTAGCACCACAAATCTCTGCAATTATAGCACAGAAGAGTCAGTATAAACAAAGGCCATATGTATTATTGATTAAATTTTCAAAATATAAAAAATAACTTGCATCACAAAGGAGTGCAGCTATCGACTCTTCTTTGATGAATGTGTATTAACGAAGTGGTAATCTGATAATAGTGTGTAAAGTGTTCCCTATTACAGGCCATGGAGGCCTAGAGGGTTCCAGGAGGTTGAGGCTCCCAGATTTTTAGACTCGGCACATGAAGGTGGTAAGGTTGTCAGCCTTATGCACCGGCCGCCTTTACCCCCAGGACTGATCCTGGTACTCATTTCTGTTAGAGGCTGAGTCGACCCCAGGGCCATAGTTCCCCCAGAAGGATTAGGCCAATTGAAAAACTCCAACGACCTCATCGGGGATCGAACCCGCGACCTTCTGGTTTAATCTGATAATAGGTTCTTTTAAAAACTAGACTCTGAGACGCCGTATCCCTATCTAACTATAGTAGTCCAAAGCAGAGTACTTCCCTGAGGGGTGCCCTGCTGATTAGAGGGGCAAGGGGCGATATATTGCTCCGGTGGAGAAGGAGGAGGTGAGGGGTACCATCACAGGTGGCTAGGCAGATTCTTATTGGTCGCCGGCATGCTTGCGCGCGCAACGGTCACATTCCTTGCATTCCTCACAGGGAAGTTCTTTGCTTTGGAGAACAGTACCACCCACATCATTCGCGATTTACTTCTAACTTAAGATTACGTTGGAAGGTGAACGGATCGGGGGATATGATCAACATGCCGATTACCATCGCAGCTAATGACCGCCTTCTTGATCAAGTTACTACATTATAAATTAGCCCTTCACTTGTCCTCACAAGGCTGAGTGCATTTCCCAAACTGAAAATTCAACCTGGCCTCCTGTCCATAGTCATGAAACTAATTATTGCACCATGGAAGCAGTCTAATAGGTTCGTATTACTAGAAGAGAAGGATGTTTATGAGCTAAAAAAGTGGAAAATATGACTATAAATATGTCCTTAAAAATTACTAAATATGACTCAAAACCCTAAATATGACTTAATAAAACAACGTATTTTCAAAAAGTAAAGGTTCCAATTTAAAACGTTTAAATACACTAAATTCTTACATCGCACGAATTCAATCAGATAACTTTTTAACAATTTTGGTGATTTACTGCTTTACTTGTAATAATCTTCTATTTTTAAAGTATTTTCTACTGTTTGCTCGCTTAATCAGCTCAAAATACTCCTAATATTTTGTAGACCTCGCGAGTACCTATAAAATATGAACAATTGCTTTAATTTTAAATTTTAAATTACCTATTAATTTGGCATAAACATTTAATCAATGAAATAAACTTCAAACTTAGCTTGACCAAGTAGTAAATACACTGCATAATTGTGCTCCTTTACCGGATTTTATAACTGTAATATGACATTAAATTACAAATATGGCCAAAATATGACCAGTAGCACAAAAATCACCAAAATATGACTTTATATGCCAAATGAAAGCGGTCCAGTTAGAATAATAAGAGCGCAATTCATGTTTAATTTGTGTTTGCGGAAAGAATGGAGGTCAGGATAAAAATATGACATGTCATAAACATCCGAAGCCTAATAATGACATAACACTGATCTAAAATCTACCAAATATACGGAATCATAATGAACTAATTTCTAAGATACCATCTCTAAACAAATACATTTTGCACGGTATTAAAGAATTGTATTAAGTTATAGAAAGGTGTAGAGAGTCTATTATAAACTGTTTAATTATCGTAATCCAACTGGTGTGACCGACGATCTTTATTTTTTTTCTATTTAGGCTATCTGCAACATCATGGCTTTTCCTAAATGTGTATTTTCGTTCCGTTTTTTAATAATGAATTTCCATATTATGCCAAATACGTTTAGTCGCATAGCAACTTGACCATAATCCCTATAATAGCCTATAAAGCCACATGACTGACTGACTCACTCACTCACTGAGACTAATGTTTGCTCTCTTCCATATGAGCTAGAAACTTGAAATTTTGTACACACATAGCTTTTAGGCTGTAAACCACAGGAATATTCCAAAAAGTTTATTTTTTTTAAATTTTTAGCTCTAAAACCCCCCGTAAAAGGGCTCGGTTTCCATGGCAACGGTATTATCAGTGTTCACATAGGGCTCTGAAAGTTTAGAAGTAATAAATTATTTCCGTAAACCTAACGGGGTGGTCGAGAATGTAACTCTTGGACTCTCATTCTGGAAGTCCCAGGTTCATAATTAATTAAATCCAATTAACATTTTTTGTCTAGAAATAACAAAATTTTCTTTTATCTGTTAATTTTGCAGGTTTATTGTGGCAAAAAGGTAATAGCCAATGCAGCAGACTAAATACACGCACTCCATCTCCCATATATCTTTTAAAAAACCTTTCCCGAGAACTTCAGTGGGGGTTTGGGGGTGGAGCCCCCAATGAGCGAAACAAGTCTAATATACAAAATCGAAAGTGTGTATGGGGGTATGAGGATATGTGGGTATGTACAGTGAGTCCCACGCAAGAGTTGGCCAATGACGCGGGTTTCTGCGTCGCGGCTGGCACAGCTCCAACTCCCGGGCGATCGGGTGAAATATCCACGCAAATAATGCCGCGGTCGGTGTAATGATTCAGGTTCTCACATTTACCGTTAAAATTACAATGAAAATAACCACGTACCTCATCACAAGATATGTTGGAAATGTTCTCCTCTTGCATCCACACAATACTGGCACCTTTTTAGGAAATTTTCTTTCACGCGCATAAGTTCAGCTTCCGAGATAGAGTTAATTTCTTTTGTGATATTGTCTTTAAGTTCTTCTTAAATATGGGAAATTGACCTATACACTTTATTTTTCAAGTTTCCCTATAAATAATATTTACATACTGTTAGAGGAACTTAAAGACAGTATCACATAGGCCTATCACAAGAGAAAGTAACTCTGTCTCGGAAGCTGAACTTACGCGCGTGAAGAAAATTTCCTAAAAAGGTGCCAGTATTGTGTGGATGCAAGAGGAGAACATTTCCAACATCTCTTGTGATGAGGTACGTGGTTATTTTCATTGTAATTTTAACGGTAAATGTGAGAACCTGAATCATTACACATACCGCGGAATTATTAGCGTAGATATTTCACCCGATCGCTCGGGAGTTGGAGCTGTGCCAGCCGCGACGCAGAAACCCGCGTAATTGGCCAACTCTTGCGTGGGACTCACTGTATTTATGTATGTATGTATGTATGTATGTATGTATGTATGTATGTATGTATGTATGTATGTATGTTCTAAGTTTCTTGACCAATTTGCATGAAATTTTGCACACATATCCAGTTAAGCCCTGGAAGTAACGCGGTCAACATTAAAATTCAAACAAGTCACTCCTTCCATTGAAAATTATATAATTTCTGAGAGTATTATACTGAAAAAAATGAAATGCAATTCAGTTCATATGACAACAGTGTATTGTTTACAGTGTTCGCATAGGGCTTTGGAAACTACATAATACCGGACTTTAACCAATTCTGTTGCTATCTATGTAATACACCGGCGAAAATAATTACTGAAGAATCAAATCCATGAAAGTAAAGCGCAGTGTGATGCAGTCACATAACTTTCTCTACCCTGGACATGGAGAATATCATTTTCTCACTTCACATTTTGATGTAGAATAAGAGGTCGTATAGCAGGGACAGCTTCAGTGTGTTTCAATGAGTATGCTATATGAGAAGTCTGTAAAAAAATCCCATCCACTGATAAGTTACGTTATTCATAAGTGTAAGCTTTGTATTAGTTGAGAAATAGGGATGTTTATCATAGGCCCTAAGCATCTAAAAGAAGACAAAATAAGATGGAACATTTTTAACCCTATATGCGCAGTAAATTATGTCCCAGATTTTTGGGGAGCATAGTAAGAAAGTGATACTGAATTTCTTTTTTATTTCAACTCCGAAATAAAATATTCCGTACAAGTTTATGTTATCAGAATTTCTGTTTCTTCTTATTTCAACCACTCCCAGGCATGGTGTATAGAAGCAATGGGGTGCAAAATTATAAGTCTTCTATGACACATAAAAAGCTCTAGGCCATCAAGCGTTTTCTGAAGGAATAGTTTGAGTGTGATAAGTCGTTCTTCCTCATTTCAAATTGTACATACCTATGTAAGGACCTAGAGTTTGAAAATGGAAAGTCATTCACAAGTTAATTTCTAATTACAACATATAAAATCCGGACGACGCCGGGTCTTAAGTGTCCGCATTAACGTATATCAAAATACAGATCTGTTATCATTGATGAACATTTAGAACATGAACGTTTTGATGACAGATAGCAAAAAATTAGCACCACAAATATCTGCAATTATCAATTTCATTGAATATGAATTACTATTACCATAAAAATACTCCATGTGACTAAGAAGGAAAGACTGATCATTCTTTAAGTATTTAAATACACCAGTTAATAATAATGTAGGTGTGGATTTTAGTTCAATAAATCACTGTGTTCGAAAACTAATCTGACCTGTCCGCTACGTGCCTGCGAGTTTTTTGTTCCTGTCTTGATCCTTCGTGGCTTGACCCGCGAATCATTCTCTGACGGTTAATGTTGCCCCCTGTACGAAAAGTTTGGCAACCCCTGCTATTCGTTCACAGTATGAATCTACAGCTTCCGCGGTAAATAAATGAGCAATATAACACTACAAGTGATAACTAGTGTTCGGATGTTTATGATCTTAAAAAGTTGGAAATATACAAGACAATATGACCTTCAAATAGCTACATATTACCCAAAAAATACGAAAACATATTTAATGAGTTACACGATATATATATATATAACCTCAATATTGAGTTAGATCATGCTATTTTAACTTTTTTCTCTTGTAGTGCAGCAGTATTAATTATATGACCAAAAAGAAGAAAAATGACAAACCAAAGCATATTTAATGAGATATTTATATATAGGTTATAATTTCAATATAAGATCATGATATTTTCACTGTTTTTTTCTCTTGTAGTGCTGCAGTATTGCAATATATTACCAGACGAATTTTCAAATTCTCAGAGAATCTTTTCTGGTCGTCAGTCAAAATACAGTAGAGTCCCGCTATTCCCAAAATCCGCCTATTCCGAACAAAGTTCAGAAAAAATACTGATTTTTTAAAACTTAAAAATAGGAGAAATTAAAAGACGTTAGTGAAAAAAAACGTACATTTTTTGTTATACAAAGAAGTTAAATAGAGACATACATACAGTCTAAGCTTGATGAAAACGCCTGAAACCAAAATGGAATGAAAGCTGGTTAGTTACAGCACGTCATGTCGGCTGACACTAGCAGATGTCCCCGCACTTAATTTACGCCTTAACAAGTTAATATCTTGATATAATTCATGAAATCCGCCTATTCCGAATTCCGCTAAACCAAACAGTATTCGTCCCATAGCGGGACTCTACTGTAGTTTATCGTGAGAACCTCCTTTCAACGTCACAAACGTCATCATGGGGCCAATTTGAACAGAGTTAATCCACTGCAGTCTGAGGGTCGTCTACATCCATAACAACTTAATCACCGCTAAAAGCGTCACTGATTTTGCACATTCTTGGAAATCCGAAACATTTTTTTCTCAAAATATCAACCATTTAATGTTTCTCATTATAAGATCATGTCCACAAACGTAACTGTAATAGGCCTATGACCTTATATCCTGAAAGTATGCACAAGATGACCAAGATTGTGAAAATGATCTAAGTATGGAAATACATGAGATGTAAAATATATCTAAAAGTAATCAGAAATGTTCAATTCTTGTTTACATAAAAGCTATGACTGAAATGAAAGACATAGAAAAAATATGACATGTCATAAACAATGAAACCATAGTGATAACTAATTACAAAAAACTTTTTTTTACACGCTCTTTTTAGTGAACCATCCTGATTATATCAGAAGGTGCTTGCACGTTTTGAGATGAATATGGACTACTTTTATACTGTTAATACAATATACATTTGATGTCAAGTTAAATCGCAATTCTAGTAAACAAAACGGGTCAACTGTGTTCCGATGTTTTGGGGCAACAATGACATATGGCAAGTTATTCCAATTTTATACAATTCATCTCCATTGAAAGACAGGACCTCAAATCGTATGTTCTTTCGAGTTTAAGGTGCAAACTTACACCGACACTCGTCTGTTGTTGTTGTTGTTGTTGTTGTTGTTCTGTCTTATTTTACGACAGCGTTGGTGACTTCATTGACCTTATACCGTCGGATTAGGGGTAGACTACTCTGAGTTTCACATGTACTTTGTTCCGTTATGCTTTTCTCGGGATTTTTATAAACATTATTAATTATTTGGACAGCTCAGTAAATATTATGCTATATTTCTATGGGTCTTCAGAGTTTCATCTGGCATTTTTTGGATCCGCTGAAAATACAGTTTGTGCACCCTTCGTGTATGAAATAATCTGCACGCAATTGTTTGAATTGCATGATATAGTTGTGTGTGTGTGTATGTGTGGCGGACTCAATGACATTAGCAGGGCACTGAGAATGAACTCATGGAACCGTGGACATTGATGTGCGCGTTCAATCAGATCCACGGCATGGCCGGTGTGGGGTTGTCTGTGTGCTACCTATAATGGAACCAATTTGGCTTGTATGGAGTTACTCCGCACGGTGAGGTTTAATCACAAAACTATCCATCCCACACACGCGAGTTCTCTGTTCCACCTTAAGGGCGTGGCTCAGTAAACACCTATCAGCATGTGTTACGCCAGTTTTTCCAATACCCGATAAGTAATCAAAAGAGATATCGCCGTCCACACAGCAATTTACACACAGTTGGCTCTCAACAGAATCTAATAGATATTCTCCACTGATAGCAGTGTTCGGTGATAGAGGCAAACAGACTATAAAGAGTATGGCCAGTATCATTTCACAATAAATTTCTTAATGTAGGTATTTTTCTGTGAAATAGACTAGAAAATAAAGTAACGATTCTTCTCGCTACTTTCTTTTCCTTCCAAACTAGACACTTTTATAATTATTCGCTTCATCAGACAAGTTTTTCTTTCTTTCTTTCTTTACCGTAGTTTCACCTCTCCCTTTTAGGATTTAAGCGACCCAAGCCGCCCGGGCCTTACAGGGCCGCGACCTGTCGGGAGAGGGATTATCTTTGGATCACATACACACTTTTTTGACCAGACAAGGACATGGAGGGCCTCCCCGGATGAGTGATCAGCCCAATGCCGGGGCCACCTCCGAGACAACACGAACACATAGGACGAGACACACCATTCACACACACACTCAATCCAAACAAGGCGAGGATGGGATGAAGATGATAATGACGGCCAGATGATATCTGGGGACCACAAGGGCCTAAAGTTACCCGACATTTGTCTCAAAGGTGAGGAAAAACCCCAGAAAAAACCTCACTTAGGTAACTTGTCCCGACCAGGAATCGAACCCGGGCCCGCTGCGTGAGAGGATTGAACGCATCCCCTGAGCCACAGCGGTGGACCAGACAAGTTTTAAAAAATGAAAAAATAATGAGCCAAGTAAGGGTACAGTATTTTACGGACTATAAGACGCACCTCAATTTTAGGATGGAAATTTAAAGAAAAAGAAATTTAATGTGATTCTAAACGAAACATTTTAAAGGGAATAATATACTTCATTACGTAAACAAATTATAACCTTGTACAATGGAATCGGTATCAATCACTTCTAACTTAAAATCTGCATTGTACGAAAATCTCTCCTGTACAGGTGACATCGGGTAAATTTTAATAACTGAACTGATTTCTCATGAAAGACTGATAATACTTTTACACCCTCTAACCCTCAATTCAGCACATGGCAAGGATAACGGGACAAGGCTGTTTAGAGGTCGTTGCATTTATTTAAACCACCCGGCGGATACAACTCCTTTTGTATAAAATAACTCAATATTCCTTTCTTTCGCATTGTATACCTGGCTTCCAGCTACCCTCACTGATGTACAGTATGTCCCAAAATTTGTAACTATCTTATCATTTACAACAATATTCTGGCAATATTTACCATAATTTAAATTTTTTAGCGTACTTCGGACCATTAGACGCACCCCTTTTAAGGCTCTGTTTTCAAGGTAAAAAAGTGCGTCTTATGGTCCGTAAAATACGGTACATAATTGTTATTAAACATATAACTGATATTACTGAAATACTTTTAGAAGCATAGCTTAAGAAATTAGTAAAATTCCTTGTTTTTCTTCGCAAGAAATAGACCTAAGCCTACTATAAAAGAGTAGAGGTCCTCTAGCCCAAACTTATCACTTTCAAACAAATGTGTGTTGGTCTATGTGTTTGTGAACATCACACAACAAAAAGAAAAATCATAATTAAGTAAAAACTAACTCACTGGCAATCAAAAACTAGAGCATTCAACATTTCAGACATCCGGATTTCGCTAAAAAAAATGATTTCATATTAAAAGTGAAACTTCCCAATGTGATAGGCCTACACTAATTCAAAAAAGTTGAAACAGTTAATTATAGCTCTTAACAAAAATTACAAAATGACTTTCACGGAGGCAGTAGCCTACATGAACAGAAACACGAATAGGCCTACATATGATATCATAAGCAACGGTCTATGCCCACATGGGCAGTAAATCCTAAGAGCCCATGTAAATTATGGAATATGGTAAGTGCATTAGAGATGTAGAAGTGTTGGATCGTGGATATCCCAGCATTGACGAATTGCGTGTGGAAAGTGGGAAATTTTCCGAATTGTGTGCCTATGCTTTCTAGGGTGTAACCGAGTTGCATGCCGACGCATTCTAGGAGGTATCTAAATTGCATGCTCAGGAGCAGGGCCGTAGCAAGGTCCTTCTGCGCCTTTGGCGAGTTTGACAATCTGCGCCCTCCCAATACTGGGGTCTGAACAATTTTTAAAAAATTTATGTAAAATTGTTTTTTATATTAATATAAAAACACTGTTATTATCAAAGAAAACCTAAACCTCAATTTCAAAATGAACTAAGTGTTGGACTTTCAAGGTACTAAAACCTTATTCTCAGACGATTGAACTACTTAAAAAATAATAAAATCATAATATCTCGTATTAAAAGTAAAGTACATAATAGGCCAGGGGCCTACTAAAATGTTTTAACACATTAATATAGGTAAAAGTATTTTTTTCGAATAGAAACTTTTTAAAACAGCTTCTGCAACATGCAATGAGAAAATGAAAAATGCATAGTGTTTTTTATTAACAGTTAAATCGATGTGTAGGCCCGGGTTCGGATTTTTCTGAGGGAGGGAGGTCTGGAACGGGTATAGGCTACTACAGATAGTTCAGGTGGAATAATTTTTAATAACCTGAAAGATTTCTTCCATTAACATGGAATATTTTTTTTGCTTGATAAATTGCACTAGTAAAAAAGGCGGGATTTTTCATGAGAAATGTACAAGACATAAAAATAATTTATTAGTTCCTCAGACTGAAAAATTCAATGCCATAGAGCAGCGGCACGAAGAGCCGAAGATCCTGGTTCAAATCCCGGCTATGGCATTGAATTTTTCAATAAGAGCAGCGGTACGGAGAACCGAAGAGCCTGGTTCAAATCTCGGCTATGGCATTGCATTTTTAAATAATAGCAACGGCATGGAGAGCCGAACACCCTGGTTAAAATCCCGGCTATGGCATTTAATTTTTCAGTCTGACTTCACCTTTCCACCTTAGCCTACACACGTCCAGTGTGAAAGAATTACCATTAGTAGCTACTGTTGGTTACATAATCCAATAGTCCACATTCCTTTACTTACTACAGTATAAGTCAAAATAAATCTTGTTTTCATAAACTGTTGGAAACTATTTAGGCTTCAGACCCCACGAAAATTAGCGCCATTTCCAAGGCACTTTAACCTTTATTGTGTGTCACCTTACTTGCTTTTTTCTTCTGCTCTGCTTACACAGTTTTACAACTCGATATCGTGGGATACTACAGCATACGGTTATAAAGGCCACCAAAAATACAGTGAAGAACAAATCTCTTCTACCACGAAGAGTGACGGATTATACGAAATGTCGGATGACCGAATGTCGGATAATCGAGACTCCACTGTAATTGAAGTATGGTTGTAAGAACTGAATACACGAGAGAACCCTACTAACAAGTTTGATGATAAACTGGTCTACCCAAAGCGGAACCTCTTTTTTCGATTCCTCGACAAACAAGTCACAATATTGAGAGATACAGAAAAGCAATGCCATTTTGAATACGCCACTGATGTGTACGTTGCTGGAGCTTCATGAGCGCGTGGCGGGTCAAACAACCAGGAGCAGCATCCATGATCCCCCAAACACCCCGTCTCCTCCCCCAACACCACTAAAACCCGAGCCGAGAGTTGGGCCCAGCTGTGCATCTATCCCCGAATTAACCTAGACACCAGGCGAGGTCCCTAGATCGATATAACACACACACACACACACTGCATGCAATAATTCGATAATCCCATGAAACGTTACAGAGCCCATCTCACCCTCCCCATCACATGGTGCTTCGCTACTGAAACAGTGACGAATTTATCCGCAATGCTTCAAATTGACATGTTGGTTAGGGTCTATGCTTTTTTTGTATTTTGTTTAGCTGTGATTGAATGCAGTGCCTTTATTATACATTAATGATCTGTTGAGACTTCTGATTTTTTTTCTAGAACAACGTAATAGCCTACTCGTAATGCCGATGGTTTATTGTGAATCTGACGTTAACTGCAAAAATGCAAGTTTTCAGGGTAAACGGACATTTATCCAGACAATGTAAACAAAAGTGCAATGTGCAAATTATAGTACATTCAAAATACTTTAACAAAATATTTTGTTTAGAAATTTGTGTAGGTCTAAATGTATTCTAATGGCAACCCTTGTAATACGACTCCAAAAATATCATACTTGTAATTTAATCTCTAACTTTGTTACTTTCATTATAAGCTCTTGTAAACTGCATTCAATTGAATAGCCGCCCAGAACAAGGTTGTAACCCACAAATATACAAATTTTCAGTAGGCTTACTAAGAAAAATATGATACTGTGCACTATTTACAACTTTGTCCATGTGAAGGTCAAATGTTGCAAATATGTTCTACATTTTCAGGAATGAGGAAAGTATTTCGTTGCGCAATATTTTTACCTTGATCCAGGTGATAAACCCACTTTGTATAAATCAGGGTTACAACCTTGTTCTGAACAGTTATTCAATTTTCACGCTCATTCGAGTGCGTTTTATTTATTATTATTTAATTGAATGCTTAACTTGACTCTAACCTGATTATTAGGCTAAAATTAGTGTTATTATTTAATATTATTATTATTAATAGCAGATTATATTCTTTCTACTTAACCGTCACTACTGTGTTTACTTCTGTCTAATACTTCCTAATTTATAAGTTTAAAAAATAACAGTATTCTTGTTATAACATCACAAGCAGCCAGTTACAAAATGCAAAATATGAATTACCTTTTACCTATCTAAGCCGATTTATAATTATTATAATAGGGGCCAATTTGAATTTTTGAAAACAGGTCGTTTTCACCCAAGGGCGGAACCAGAACTTGAAGGGGAGGCCAACATAAAGGAAAGTTTGCAATTGCTGAGGGGTATGGAAAATTTCAAAAAATTAAAATTAAAAATTAAGCGCAAAGTGATGAGTTTTAGGTCCCATTCCTCCAAATTTATCAGCAGACTAAAACTCTTCTTACCCAGAGTTTTAGTTCTGTTGAGAAATT
Source organism: Ectobius pallidus (assembly GCA_964059195.1). Taxonomy (NCBI): domain Eukaryota; kingdom Metazoa; phylum Arthropoda; class Insecta; order Blattodea; family Ectobiidae; genus Ectobius; species Ectobius pallidus. Next base: position 95,178,174 of record CAXKWD010000003.1, on the reverse strand, counting down.
TGCCGGTTGCACACAATATTAGGCTACATGAAAATTAAAACCATTAATCAAATATAAAACTTTTTACCTTTAAGTTACTGTTGATCTGAAATAGTTCACAAGAAAGTAATTAATACTTTATAATAATAATTAAATATAGGGAACTGAACAAGTCATGATTTGTCTATGCATTTGTCACGAGGGGTCTAGAATAAAATAATATTCAACTTGCATTTTTACAATCCTCAGGTTAAAATAGGACGAGAATATGAAGGTTATGTTTTGAGTTTGTTTTGTATTTAATTACATTTGGATGTTATTTTATTGGGTAATGATTTTCGACGAATACAAAAGAAGTCAAATCAATTTAAAAGAAAAACCAAGGAGGGCCGCGGCCCCTACCTGGATCCGCCACTGCTTTCACCACAGCAAATATTACGAACATAATAATATATCGATTACTTTTTTCATATTTTCATCACTACTTAGCTTTCGTCGTCCAGTTATAAAATGTTGGCTCTGCATTAACCAATAAGTGCCCGGTGATGCAAATAAATATGTATATTTATTAAGTGCCAGTATGGTACTTTATGATATTGTGTGTGGGGGACGAAAAATGTCTGTCCGTCTGTCTGTAGGTCCGTGAGTCTGTACGCGTCATAACTCAAATACGCTTTATCGGATTTTCATGAAACTTGGTATACGCATTTATAATGTCCATGGGAAGAACCCTATTGTTATTGAACCAAATCGGTTCACCGGTACCGGCGTCAAACCCAATTTAGTGTTTTTATTTAAAAGTGCCATAACTCAAATACGCTTTATCGGATTTTTATGAAATTTGGTATACACATTTATAATGTCCATGGGAAGACGTCTGTTGATATTGGACCAAATCGGTTGGCCGGTACCGGAATAATGCTCAATTTAGTGAATTTTTATGGTATTATATAACAAAAGGCCCCATAACTCAAATATGCATTATCGGATTTTCATGAAACTTGGTATACGCACTTATAACGTCCATGGCAAGAAGCTCATTAATTTTGGACCTAACCGGTTGAGCGGTACCAGAGTAACGACTAATTAAAGGTCACATGTTTTTTAATTTTTGTCTACCGGTATAATTTGACAGTTAACACTATTCCTTTACTTATGCTTATAAAACGACACCGTCAGACTGATTGAGTTGGCCAAATGGTAACGCCTTGGACTCGTATTCTGGAGGTCCCCGGAGCCGGCCGATTTGACATGGATTTATTTTATTATATTTTTTATTTTTATGTGAGTGCGCGATTGTCAAGGCATCACAAATCTGTAGTTCTGCTGACGCTGGTCGATTTTAATCTGATTAGAAAAACTTATTTTCACCATATCATAATTGCAATTATAATTGATTCAACAAAAACATACTGGCACTTTGTTGTATCAGTTTACCTGATTTTATTTATTTATAAGAATAGCTGTCCATAATTTAGTCTGATTTTCTACAAATTCCATATTACTGTTTTAACAGTACTTTTAAGTGGGAACACTCTCGGCCGCGGTTCGGCGGAGGGAATCACGAACTCAAGCGTTGTGATTTTGTCTATCCCGGATGAGGCAACCTCTAGTGTAGATAAGATCTGACCTCAGTTCATTTCTTCCGCATTATCTACCACGAAAAGGAAGAAAACAGCTAATTCCTTGGGTAAAGAAATGCAAAGTTGGAAAAGAGAAAAATTGTGCTTAAAGAAACACTAGGCTATTAAATGAGCGTGAAACTATGAGAAGTTGAAAAGTTATTAAGTTTATTTGTTTCTAATGGATATTTTATCTTTCATGAAGAAATTAACCTATCTTCGATAGCTGGACATAGACCTTGACTATCGTGTTATTTATGCTTTCCGCTCGTTATCAGGCTACTAACTTAGCTCGCCAACCCGTTCCGCAAAACACGACGGCAGAAAGCAAAACAATTCGCACTGTACTTACTTGGAGTAAGTAACTGATACTTCACGTAACTTATATTTAATGAATATTATTTAATATTTTCTTTTTAAATATACATTAGGTGTAACTCCCTAATTTGTATTGCCTGGTGCTCATAGGCCTATATTTAATGCCTACACCAGGGCATGTATAAACAAAACGGTACAATTAAATAACGAACTATGTTATTTATAATAGGTGATGTTATAGTGCTTTTCTGGCTAAAAGCGCCAAGCGATGTCTATGGATGCGGATAAAGAATTAATAAGTACAGTATATAAGTTATGGCGCAACGAGTCAATAGTAATGGGAGAAGCATCGTCCACCAATTATGCCAGATTATCTTTTCCTGATTTAAGTAATTCGAAAGATAGGTATGAGTAACTATTCTCCCAAACAGCTAGTCCGCTTACTAAATCAAAGTAATGCGTCTGTTTTCCTCTCTTAATCCATGTCCTGGGAAGTAATATTTCCAAGGCAAAGACAGATTCTCAATATAGTAACTCATGTAAAAGCTAAAACATGATTTTTTTTCCATATGTAATCCCACGAGAGTTTACGAGTTTATCGATAGATTCGTGACTGCGAATGTAACGAATTCTACAAATAACATTTACTTTATTACTTCGTTGTATAAAAACAAAACTAACAGCTGTGAGATCACGGCATACTATGAACCAACCATCCATGAATCGATTCGAGTTACCATGTTGTAACCAATGCTACCAATGATGCATATAGGGCATAGTTAACCTAATTCAGGTAAGCTAACAGTAGAACAGAATAAAAGCATATGAACTGGCTTGCAACGAATTTAAATTTTGTTTTTAATCTATGTACATTTGTACACTTATTAATTCTTTATCCAAACATTTATGTCGAACAAAATAATATACGTGTTCAACTGGCAGCATGTGACGTATTAAGCACGACATGTTGACGCCTTACGTGTCCAGTAAGAAGCTGAAGTTTTATCAGATAAAACCGCATCCTCATATTAATAGCAGCATTTGTTAAGATAAACGAACGAGATTGCTTAACGAGGAATTGCTAAACGTTATTGGTCAATATCAAATACGCGGCGTATGAGTGGAATAGTCAAATTAAAATTATGGCGTTTTAAATTCTTCTCCTTTAAATATCACTTTTACAACGAATAAGAACAGTTAACAATGTTAACATCCTATTGACCCAGTAGGCACAGGTTAATTAGTCTAACTTTAAGAGAAAACTCCTGCACCTATTATTCTGAATTGACGAATATCACCTAGGTTATACAGTTCTTTCTAAAACATGAAAGTTTCAGTTCTTAAACCTACTAAGGTAACATTTCCCCCTGCTACTTAACTGTAAATTAGTAAACAATAGGTGACTCTTATTAAAGGCCTAGAAGCAACACTGCCAAGTTTTTTTTTTCTTTTCAGACTGTTCAGTCCATTGTCTTGTATCGTGTTGCATAGTTGCAGGGATTAGCAAGCAATAAGCGATCCTCATTAGGAAGGGACTTACTGTGAAACCATTCCGCAAAGTTGGGCGGTGGAGTGAGACGAGGCTTTCATGTTTTGGAAAGAACTATAACATACATTTTGTTCCAATTTACAGATAACATTATCAATTATTCTACATCCTAGGACCTATAGAATACGCCTACAATATAAATATTTTTCACGAAAAATTTACAGTAGACCTATGTGCCATGCACAATATATTCATCGACTATCTAGGACTATGTGTGCTCTTTTAGAATTAAAATTTAAAGGCGATGGGAAGATTTTAACTAACTGACTTCAACTGCATTTTCAACTGCTAATTACTGCAATTAGTTGTCCACTTTATATAATGCTGTAATAATATTGTATTTGCGTATGATAGCCTGTATCATTTACTATGGCATAACAGTAAATTGCAGATAAACACGAGCTGTTCCGTTTTTTGTTCTACTGTATATACTGTATAAAAATGCTGGCTTTAAGAATTATGTCATCTTTGTAAAACACTGAACTGTGTATATAACTAAGTATACGCCGTATTATATGTGTGAAAACCCAGAGCGCGGAAATCAGTATAATCGTTAATTCGAATACGCCACTAAGAATAGTTCCCAAGAAATAAAGTCACCACCTGACTGATGAAAAAGGATACCCTTTGTCTTGGAACCTTAGGATTAAGCTTCTATCTATAGTGAGAACTAATTTATTGTCTTTTGGTTGAATTATAGACATATATGTTGTTTCGCGTGTATAAAACCCCGTGGCGCAACATCCCTGAAGGGACAAGGCCTACCACCCGACCGCTGCGTCATCTACCATAGGCAAATGGCAGGATTGGGGGCATGTGGTCAGCATGCCGACACCCATGGCCGTTAATGGTGGTTTCCATGACCGGAGCCGCTACTTCTATATCAAGTAGCTCCTCAATTTGAATCACGAGGCTGAGTGCACACCTGTTTCGCGTGTATAGTCGCCACCAATTCTTAAAAGCCTCGACTCGCTCCACCGCCCGAGGTTGCCTTTGAGGAATGGTGTCATAATGAGTCCCTTCCTAATGAAGGTAACTTATTATTCGCTAATCCCAGAGGCAGTGTATTTAGGGAGTCGCCGACCGCCGATGATCAGTTTTAACACCTGGGTAGGAAAAAGGACATATTTTCATTATGCAATAACACAGAAGGTGGAACTATTCAATACGGCACATGACGCTGTACTGAACAATTTCCAGAAAAGACAGGAACCTGTCAGTATTGCTTCTAATGCCTTTAATGAGGGTACCCTATTGTTCAATCATCTCTACAGTTAAGTAGCAGAAGTGTTATCTGGGTAGCTCCAAGAACAGAGGCTCTTAAAAACTTTTAACGTTCGAAATTCACTGTTGTAATATATTTACTGTACGAAACATACTGTTCCAGGTAGCCAGGTATTTTGTTCATACCCAAAAGTGTAAGCCTGAGTAGGCTTACATTAGTTGTTCGCCCCTGTACCAATTGCCATGAGTAGGCGCATATAGAGAAAGAGCACTCGGTCGCTCACTCAAGCTGTAATTGCGAGAGATGCATGTCACGCACCCCCTCCCCATACCGGAATACAATTTTAACCCTTCCCTAACATATACAATTCACCTACTCCCACCCTACTCACGGATTCAATCAAATCATCGCACCGGGAGATAAACTGGTTAGTGTACCGGCATCTGACTCTCTCCCCCTCGATCATTCACATGTAAGACCCACCCAATCGCATTACCATAACCCGGCTACCACATGCATACACAAAAACAGGAGTGGTGTTACTGTAGTACCGAAAGGATACGTTCTGTACATGAAATAGGACTTGACTCGAAAATACAGTAGGTATTATTAAAAGTACGCGTCAATTCCGACAGCGTCATTTGCGACAGTATTAATATTCCCCTCCACAACTTTCGTCATTTGCGACAATCCCATAATTTATCTTTCGTTACGATGATTTCAGTCTTACACTTAGGATCCAGCGACTCCACTTTACATCCGTACGTGTGCATAATTGGCGTCCTTACAGCCTGAGGGCGATGAAAGTGGCTGGTTGTTCATCATGGAAGATTCGCGTAACGATCAGAAAGTAATAGAATTCAACGACTAATTTATGAATCAGTGGCTTAGTAATGACTAATTACCCATCATTATGTGGAACTGTTACAAAAGAAGACATAACCAACAATTCAATTGTATCACGCGCGCTCACGAGGATTGAGATCGCTGGCGATTACAAAGAACTGAATTCGATCCGAATCCGAACTGTTCCTCCATTTGCAAAGAATAAGATAGAAAATTGTGTCATCCAAGAAAATCCACATGGTCCCACAATTCCGTGCCAGACGAACCCTCAGCAAGGGTATTTTTACCATGTAAAGCTGTCTTCATCATCAAATCACGGGACTTGACTACGATCACGTAAGAAAGAAATGATCTGCAGAATCAGCCTGATGAAATTATTGGAGAGCTCGTGGAATGATAGGGCTAATTCAATCGGATATTCGTCTAATGATCGAAGAAAACTTTAATAATTCCCTGTTAGGTCGGCATATAAAAATTATTTCAAAAATATATTTTAAAAATCTTTCTTTACCTGTTAAATAAAAGTTCTATTATAGAATAAATGTTATAATCAAATAATACATTATTACACATGTAAATGATTTTACAAAATATATTAAAATTTTAGTGTGAATATGCCTATGGATGAAGAAGTTGTAGCTGCAGCTTCAGCAGCCATCATAGTAGCTTTATTGGCGTAAAAAGATTTTTTTTTTTTAAATTGTGGATAAGAACGTGGAGTGCTCGGCGTGAGTTGAAGGAGATCCATGAAAATTTGATGCAAGAACTGGCAGTAGAAGATCAAAGGAGTTACATCAGTTCATTGTTTTTAGGATGGATGAAAAGATTGTCAAATTCTTAGCCCTTAAGAAGAATATATCTTTAATATCACTTTTAATATTACGCATTTACGAAACATCATGGTAGCTCCACGACTTCTAGTTACCGGAGAGGCATTGCGTTCAATTGCACGAAATATTTTACAGAATATAGGAAGAAGAGTCTAGCTTTGAAAAAACGGAAACCTTTATAAAAGTCTTACTTCATAAAAGTTGACCTATTACACTGCTATATAAAGTTCTTTGTCCAAGAATTTTTTTTATAAAAGTTCTAGCCTATGTGAAATAACATTTATAGTGTCATACCGGTTGGCATTAGGCTCAAACCCCAGACCTTTTGATACTCCAGATCAAGAAACGGCAAAATATTAATTTTTCACCAATCCCATATAGACAACACAACAGGCTCTACTATTTTTATTACGGAAACAGGAGTAGAGAGAACGGGAATGGACAACCCCTAAGTAGCCTACACGATACACACACACACACACAAACCTAATACAAGGTTCAATTTCCTATCGGCCCAACTTTTCTGTCGGGGTACTCTCAGGGATAATGTGGTTCTCTGTATTCAATGGTGCACTTATTTTCGAATCTATTACTACCAGAGAAAGAGAGATTCGTAGGAGCAGGGAGAAGTCGTAGAAGGAAGAGAGATCAAATTAGTTACAAAAGTTGTAGAAGGATATAGAAGTGAAAGGGAGTAACTTTTTGACCATTTGGAAGAGGGAGTCGATGGAAAGACGAGGTGGGTTACAAATAGAACGAGAAGAGAAATCGCATTAACTGTAATATAGAGACAGTGGTTCGCTGAAATTTCTGAATCTGCGAACTTTTAAAAAAAGGAATCGTCATACAGCATTATAGCTCCGACCTTAGTTTTACCAGTTTCATCAGTGTTATATTCGTCCCACTAAGCTATAATTATTATATTTAGTCTATACAGAGTTTCATTTAGTAAATACTGTATATTGCCATTTTAAGTTAAATAAACTACTTTTGCGTAGATCTAAATGAATCCTGAATTTCAGAAACTCCAATGTCCAATTCTTTCACAAAATTACTTTTCTCTGTAATTGTAATCTTCTTTCATCGACCTAACATATAGAACAGTAATCCCACAAATCGTCATATATGCGCAATATTGCGATTATATGCGCAATATTGCGATAAAATGCGGGAGATTCGAAATTAAGTGCAGGTAATTCAAAATCTTGCACCCGGTTTGGATTATCCGTGTTTACGATTATTCGTGCATGTCAGGGTCCCAGATAACACAGGTTATCGGGAGTTGGATGTAGTTACTCAGTTAATGTGTGTGTGATGCTGAAAGGTGAACTAATATGTAGGCTATTATCTAAAATTCTGCAAAGTTCAAAATTATTTTAACCTGAATATTTGATATTCATTTTTAGAAAGGTGTATACGATTTCGATTATCTAAAAATGTTAGGTTTATTAAAACAAATCTTAACACAAATAAATTGATTTGAAAAAAAAAATACGTGAAATATTTTTGTGCAACATATTTTGCTTAACGTATTGAGTTAGGCTTGAGCTAAAGAGTATTATTATAGTGACATTTCTTTTCAAGGGTTCATTACAGTACGCATCTTTTAGAGAACAAACCCATTACACCTTTACCCCAAAAACTTACCCTTTCAAACCCTTGGCTTGTTTTATTGTGAGGTCGTCACCACTGTACACTACTACTGTACATTATCTGTATATGTGCCTAATATCCCTCGTGTTTTTTCCTGTTGGTCACGTCTTGTTTCGTAGTGTTACACCATCAAAGTCCAATCATGAATTTCTTGTCGGTTCTATGAAGTAAATATGATGGAAACCTCAATACTTTCAGCCAGATGGCAATATAAAAGAAAGTGTGTCATGTGGGTTGTGTCATACCATTCGTAAAAACAACATCTCTCCACACAGCAAAATGTATGTGATTTTAGGCGTTTTATGAAGAGAAGCTCGTTTTAAAGTATGGGGCCTAATTATGAGACTTTAAATTCTACTTTTGAAATAAACAGGTATCATACCAGAAGGCCTAATCACAACTGAAAGTTCAATTGCCGAGCTGCAATTCACTGATGACTTCTTCTACAGTTACTGAAATTTCTCTGTGCATATTAAGATTCGTTAAACCATCCAGACTGTTTTCACTCATTGTACTTCTCAGATAAGACTTAATTCTACGAAGCTTTTGAAACGAACGTTCTGTGGTGCAGGCAAAGTGCAAAAGATTTTCAACAACTTGTAAACGTGAGAAAATGTATGTTTTATACAACAACTTAGGACTTCAATAGCACTATTGGGGATGTTCCTTCGTTTGCAATTTAAGTGTCATAGTTGAAATTCAGCTTCAAGTATCGCTTTATTGTACTGATCAAGATCATCTTGGTAAAATGTAGTTAACTCGTTGAACTCTTCTTATTTCTTTTCGTCTTGTTTTTATTGAAAAAAAGAGACAGAAAGTTCTTCAAGACATTTCTGTGATTTGCAAATCTTCTGGACGTGCTATTCAAGAAGGTACCTATCCAAGGGATAAATATTGCACGCCTATAATATTCTTCCTCATTGCTGGATGGTGTAATACAATAATGACTTTGCCTTGCGGTTGTCCTTGGTATGCTGACAGAAAATCCTTTACTTTTCTTCAACGCTTCTTGAAATAATTTTCCAAACTAAGAATCCGCATTATTTATTATAATTGAGATAAGTTTGATAAAATTTTTAACTTTCTCAATAGCAGATTCAAGTTCTATATCTGAACGTTGGAAAATTTTACTTAAGTTGACACTGTAGCTGAGTAGTTTCTCTGCACTCAATAAAGCAATAATGAAGTCAGAGTGTCTAATAGAATTCAGTAGAATATAAGCACCAGATGATGCTTCTTTTTCTTTCCATGTATTCGCTATCTCCTCGAGTGAGCTGGTTATTGGAAATAATAAGTATGTCATGATCAAAATAGCATCATTTGTAACAAAGTTGCTTGATTATTTTTACGGGGTTGGTTTCATTTCATCAATGTGCTTTATCAGAAGCAATTGCCTCTTTGAGTAGTTAAATTTTCTCAACTATTCCAAAACAAATTCGTATGACTGGAACTTCTGCTGAATTGGAAATGGCCAAGTTCAATTACGGGATACACAGTGTAGATATAGAGCAGTTGAATATTTTTTCTGCAATGTGTGCCTGCACTCCATTAAATTTTCCACTCATCGATGAGGCACCATCATGTCCTTGTCCAAACAAAAAACTATGTCTCAACGTGACATTGCTCCAGACTCTGAATGATTTTGTCAGCTAGGTGTTCACCCGTGGTGGATTCTAAGGGCTTAAATTGAAGAAAATGCTCACACATTTTAAGTTCGTCAGCAACTGCGTCTGCTTGGACATAACGAACACACAATGAGAATTGCTCCATATTTGATATATCTGTACTTTCATAAGCTAAATACAGTGAAACACTTAGCAGCATTGATTTCTTTAGCTATTTCCCTCTTAATTATGACATCACATGATTCAATAATTTCAGTTTGAATCTGCCAGCTGACATAAGTTGCATTACGATCACTTGACTGTAAATAATCTTTCAGAAAGTGATCACCAGCATCAATCCGATTACGCAACAGAGCTCGGAAATTTTCTTCACTTTTAGGAGGTTCTTCATTTACAACAAAAGAACCAGAATCTCTGTGGCTTCGTAGAGGTATTCCCTGCCTACCGCATAGTATAACTTTTTGTGATAGGAGCTATTTACTCACGATTCTCTGCTATTTCTTTCATATTGGCTTTACTAATAGGCACACAGCTTCCCCAGACACAACCTTCAGAAAATTATGAGAATGTAACATGGTTTCTTTATGATATTCTAATTCTTGGTTATTGTCAAAGCGCTCGGTAGCCATCTTCCAATTTTTAAATGCCATTCTTACAAGTGGTCTGTTGACTGCGACGCGGACATTCCCATTTCTTTAGTAGCGAACAAAACATAATTTTTTTCAGATAGCGTCTTCTGTTTTGGAATAGGCAAGCTACTTTTAATTACTTTGAAAGCGCGATAGCAGAATTTTCTTTTTTGGTTTTCGCATCCATCGCCAGGAAACTAAAATTGGCAAATGGTACCCATACATTAACCAATACTTCCATTTTAACTTCTATTCTTAAATAATGATATATTCATGTGGCTTACAATTTCAGAATGCACACTCATCGTTGTAAGTGTAGAATGCAGACGCCGAAATGGTCGGCTGAACTGCATATGGACTGTGTCATTTTCTTTTACAGATAGGCCTACTTGCGTATTCGTAATAATACTAACATCATTACCTTTTTTGAGGTCAGAAATATAGTTTAAGAGTTATTTTATTAATACTACTACCAATCAATTCAAAATAATATTATTTTAGTGAAAGTGAAATTAAAATTAAACCATTAGCAAACGATATTTAATATTCTATATGAATTTGCTCGCACACAGTTTTGTATTGAGTGTCCGTGCGTTCTTAAAAGCGATTTTGTGAAGCGCTGCAGCAAACTAAAAAAGAAAATAATCAGACAGTAAGCTGATTGTAATGACGAAGTGACCGAAAATTTGACATGTTTTGTTCTTGTTACTGGAATAATATACAAAACCAAACACAAATATACAAAACTTTCGTTACGACTTAAAAGTATTAACACAAGATTTTATAATGTTCTGTATTTTGGATCGCGCAGCGAACTTCGAACAGCGGGATTTGGACTCCATTCAGCGATGCTGCTAACTAATACATTTGAAATTGTTATCGAATTTCAGTTACGTACGACAAATCAAAATTCCAAAGGAGTGAAATGTTTAAATTATCGTAAATTCTTGTCACTAATTGAACTACAGTGAATATTAAGCATTAATTCAGAGTAGTATCATTCTAATCTGGAGAGCTTGGGGGGGGGGCTTCCTATGGCTGCGCCACTGACGCCCTATAAAGTGCTAAAAATATGCTTGTTAACGTGTGGTAAATCTTGTAACAAATTTGTCATACCTTGCCACGAATTCAAAATACGCCCTATTAATGACTCCTTCCAGGAGACACGGGTTCTAAGGAGAATCAAGGTACTTTCTATTTTTATACCGGCATCTTGTTACGAAAACAACAAAAAATTGCAGTTACTTACAAATAACGCTTAAAATTTCAAATTTTCTTGAAAATATGATCTATGTCATGTGTCATAGTGTCATTGCTATCACGCCATCAAATAGTAAATGCGCCCTGGAATGTATATATGTGCTCGCTTACTCCTCCGAGACCCTTTGAGCAATAGGTCTGAAATTTTCACGCCTCCTCAGGAATCTCAACCCCACGAAGTTGGCTATCTTCAGGTGACATTTTAATATTATAATGATAAACTAACGTGTTCCCTATGGCCTGGGGAGTATCTATTTAAAATTTCAATCTGATAGCACAATCGGTTCGGTCAAATTTAATTTTAAATTTCAGTTAAGGTTGTGTTTTAACCATGTTCATGGTATTAAAGTAATCATTACATGCTTAATTATTTAAGCATATTCGTTAAATAGCCACAATAATCAATATAACTCGAGGTTTGTATTCTCTCAAGGTAAATTCTTGCTTACTGGTGAAATTATCGATAAAATCTGGAACTCTCGTTAGGCTATATTTACTACTTATGATAAAAATTTCCAACACCTCTCCAAGCTGAAACCCTTTAAGAAGATAAGCTTTATTTCCGCTAAGGATAAATTTATCTCTGCACAGTAGCCAAGGACGTATTTAAGGGACGTATTTAAGTCCTGAGGCTCTGGACTCCCCAAAATATATTATTAAAGCATTAGTTAGAAAAAAAAATCAACGTTTTGTGTCACTCAGAAAGGAAAGATGTCAGTAATAATTTTTGGTTGATTAATCAGTTTAGGACGTTCCCAAGAAACTAATTTCTAAATACGGGCTCAACAATAGCCTATATTGTAACAGAGATGTATAATTATTAGATTTTATGCATATTTGTCATTAACCGTATGAAGACTTCGAAGAATGTGTAAAGTAATTATCACAATGAGAGTTTGCATTTTGATTGCGGAGAGATCCGTTAAATCGGTAATTAAATACATGCCATGAAAATCCATAAATAAAAAAATTCGAAATTGATGCTCTTATTTAAAAATTGGCAATAGTTATTAGCTTTACAATTCCTTCTGAGAAGTTCATGGTTCATCCTTTCAAAAGGTAATAAGTAATAACTAATAAATAAGTTGTCAGTTCATAGAGTATGACAATTACTATAAGAGGTATATTATGCTAGGGTAATTCTGACTAGTACTTGTGCTTCACCTATAGCAAGTTGCTCACTTTTCCCGCGCCACCTCCCCCTCATCGAGTTCAAGCCAATCCAACTAATGCACCATCCATGTTCAGAAAAGACAAGTTCTAAATTGTTATTCGACCACAGCGCCGCTCTGTCGGCAACTCCAAGAGACACTAGGGTATTGCCCACTCCTGTTTGCTTAACTCAAGGGGCAAGAAGAGAGAGGAAAAATAAATCATGATCTACCTAAAGTGACTCATATTGAGGAGAGGAATGATAGAAGCATGTGATATAAATTTATTAGTATATGCAGAACTAATAAGAATTCATGGAATCGTTTTTCAAATATGGCATTACATGAAAAGATAACACATTTCTCAGTATATAATGCCCCTCATTAATTTTTTTTTCTACTTTATCCCTTGGCTGTAAAAGGGATACGGAAATAATATGTTCGTTTACTTTCTCCCAGAGTTCAGTCCTACCTGTTAATGCAACGAAGGGACCTGTAACAAACAGATAGTCATCAAAGAGACTAAGATGTCATTTCTCTTGAAATAATAACGCATACAAATAATGACCGATATCTAGTTAATTTTAAGATATAAAGATATGACATTGATTCATACTCAATTTTCCAAATCTGATATCCCAATGCCTTTCTCTCAGTTAACTTCTCCAAATCCATGGTGTATTTCTAATTTTGCCCCTTCATTTATGTTTCTGTGTAAACGCTATATGAGTTGAACTCTGCCTTAGCTCAGTTGGTAGAGCATTGGCACGGATAGCGAAAGATCCTGAGTGCAAATCCCAGTGTCGGAGGAATTTTTCTCATATGATACTACCAGTTCATTAGTGAGCTTTCATTGTAAAAGTGAATCAATAGGTCTTTCAGATAAACGGTATATCGCTATATTATGTTTCTGAATTATGAATTAGATAAACCTTATTACTTTGAAATCTTTAATTTTTTCTTAATGAGAATTTTAAATAAGATTTTCATTAGAATATGCTGTGAGCTAAAAGGTCACTGCTCCGATGGAGCTAGTAGGCGCAGTGGAATATAAATTTTTGTTGTGGAAGATCTAGTTGCAGCTCACAGTAATTTCCAACATTATTTCTTTATTGAGATATTCATTGCCTCTTGAATTTGACTATTTTCTTGGAATTAAAATAAAATTTGGTCTCGTATGAAAACCTGATTCCTCTACTTTATAAAAATATATACTTTATGTATGTTTTCTAATGAATTGGTCCCATGCATGCGCTGAGGTTTTAGGGTAAACATTAAACTTTAATGTTTCCATTCTCCTTTTTATTCTTCTTTCTTTTCAATTTTCTAGAAATTGAACATAACTGAGATATCGCTGGTCATTTAAAACCCAAAATGAAATTAAATAATGTAGCTATGTTAAAGTAAGAAGGTATAACCAACAAATATTTTGGAAAAATGCACTGAGTCTGCAATTAACTTTTCAAAAAGGGAGATTTTGTGTAGAAGAAGAAATCACAATTTCTTTATGGTCAAATTCATAAATACTATACTTTTTTTGGCTTATAACATTCTGAATATAATCATTAAAATATTTTTCTGGGCCAATTAGAAGTTAAGTTAAATGTTTTCTAAAGAAAATTCAAATTCAAATTCTCTTTTAAGAGCTTATGTGTGCCCCTCTAATTATTATTTTCTTTTTAATTCAAAGTTTTGGCAATATATAAACCTAGTCGTAAATAATTTATTACAGAATTCAAATAAGAAGTACAAAAATTCAACTTAAGTGTAATTTTATCTAGTATTAACTTAATATGGTATGCCAGGGCACAGCTGGTTCATGTACTGACGGCTAATCGGAAGGTCGCGGTTAAATCCCCGAGGAGGTCTTCGGGACTTTTCAAATTACTTAATCTTCTGGTGGCCCTTGAGTCCACCTAGACTCAGTACCAGGTGCAATCCTAAATAATGGCTCCCAGTGCTTAAGACTGACAAACCTTTCCATCTTCATTGTTCCTTGAACTATTTTTTAATGGTTAATTGCAGACAGGTACATAATCATTGTTCAACTTTTTTAAATTTTCATAATTTTTATAAATAATTATATTTTGAAGTGAAACTGTTTTGAAGTGATACTGTTTGTCAGGATCTCAGTCTTTAGTGATATCTTCATCATCAGTTTCATTTAGGCATTCCTCTTCTAGCATAGACTGGGGTAGCATGGGGTCGAATGAACCTTCTTAGCATAACTAACTGCAAACTGACTCCTTGGCATAAATATTCTTGCATAACTGATTGAAGTCTTTGAACATAGAATTTGAAATTAGACATTTCTTGCTAACAGCCTTCTGATAGTGCCATCACTTGTTCTGCACTTTAACAAAGTAGTTTTAATCATATCTTCTGAATAACTTGGAATACCAAATATCAACAAACTTCTGTCCTTTGTTAAACATCCCTCTCCCCTCGGAATGCATTTGTGCGTATTGCTTCCGGAATACTTCAAAGCCTTAGGCAAATAAATAATAATGGTTAAGTTGTTTCACTTACAGTTCTTATTTGATAAAATTTAAAACAAAGAATTAGTGGCAATTCACAATTTGTAAGATATTTTAAAGTAATATTTAAGGTATTTTAGAGTAATAGACTTAGCTAAATTATTCATAAAAGGAAAATGTGACAATTTCATATTTCATTTAGGCTAGATGCGCAAGCACGTCTCCATTTTGTAATATTTTATGCATGAATGTACTTTGCACAATATTATGTGTACCATGTCACCCATTTATCTGTAAAACTAGTGAGTATTCAGATGGCCTCTTTTTGAACGATATGGGGAACGTCATTAGGAATTGAAATGTACTGTAGAGCTAACATAACTCAATTTTTTTAAATGGAAAAGTAACTTGGCATGTTTTTGTAAATAAACGACGAATGTTAACAATACAAAATAATACATAGACTGCTCCGTTTCCATGGAAATACGTGACACGGCCAAATATTCAAAATTTCTCTTCAGACACACCTTTTTTGGAGGAATGTATCAAAATTTTAGAAACGTATATACAAACGACTGAACCAAGATCAGTCAATAGAAAGTTCTTAGTAAAGAAAATAAATATTTACGACTGACAAACTCAAGAACCATAGAGCCAACAAGGAAAGAATGAACTGCGGAGAATTGTTAAATTTAGAACCAGAAGCAAAAAAATGAGACAACGATTTATATTACGAAATGCCTGTACGTTTATTAAAAAACAAAATTACTAATACAGAAATGAGCGCCATAGAAATTTTTCATTTCGACGAAGTAGGGGAAAACAAATGTCAACATGTGCCAAATAAGGACAATTCATACTCCAGCCAGAATAAACACTAAATATCACAGTGCTATAATTAATTGCTTCTACAGACCTTTTGCTATACCAGAGGCTGCAATGGACTCTTACAAGTATACGAACAGCACAACCTCAACTTCTGACCAAAGATATGAAATTCCTGAGCTTCTTGAAATGGTCGGAAAAACAAATATGCGAATGGGAAACGGCTTAAGAAGGGTTAATGGAATTTACAGAAGAGGTATGCCTTGTTTCTCTGTCTGCACAGGAAGTCCGGGTAACATGAACGGTGAAGATAGGAAAGATGCTGGTGCCGTTGAACATGATATTTGTACATCGGAAACTAATTCGATTGGGAAAGACATAGAATCATCTTTATCAACTTCTGTATTTTACAGAAATTCAATGCTTCAAGATCCGAGAAGGAACTGTTCAGATTCTAGTTCAGATTATGATAGAGGGAAACAAAACACCCAAATCACACATAAATACGATAAGCAAAGTGAATCAAAATACGACGAAGACGAAATGTTGAGGGTCACAGGAGGAGGATGTGATTGTGCTATCGGTTTAGAAAACTGCATATGTGAAAATATAAAAGAATGCGGAAACCACCTCTGCTCTCACGGGGATAAACGAAAACGTCTTTCCGTTATTTTGAAAGATGAAGTGGTCGTTATTGACCGAGAAAAACCAGTATTTTCAACTACTGAAAATGGGACAAGCAATAAATTAGGAAAAGGAACCAACGAAAGACAGGAAAATGGAGATGGACAAATGATAACAGATGGACAGAAAGGACTAGATGGGACTGAAATTTTATGGATTGATTACAATTTAAAGAGACAAGAAGAAAGATGTCGGGAAGTTGTTGAAAACGTGCCTGGATCATACTTCTGAATTGTTTCTGACGTGGAATGATATTATGAAGAATTTTGATATAATTGCAGGAAAGCTTAAAGAACTCAAAGACGAAGTAAATTATTTCAGTACTATTATTCGGAAAGGGGAAGCAAGAGAAATGTCAGAGCTAGCTTTACACCCGTTTAAATGTAGAAATCGTTCACGGACTAGTTTGTTCTGGAATTGTAAAATAAGAGAAGGAAGTTTGAAAAGTATAATTAGAAGGAAACCAAAGTCAACAGCCATAAATAACAAGGAAGAGACAAAACCTATACGAAGAAGTATCGGTACATTAACATTTGAAAAGGCAATCAAGAACGCCTTCTATGTTAGAAATAAATTTGAAGATGTTGACGACGATAAATATATCGACGAATTACAGAAAGGTGCAGAAAACAGCCATGATCAAGATGAAGGAGAACACATTGATGACATGGATCTATTGCCAGAAAGTGTTTTCCTGAAAACAGTCGGTGATGATGTACTATCATTTGCTAGTGGAAAAAATGCAGTTGTCGACCCGAATGTTGTACTGATTGGCGTTAATCGGCACCCAACTGAAGGAAGCCTTTTAGAGAAGCCTTTTTCTTCAATAATGAAAAGTGATGACAAAAGTGAGAGAACAAGCCGAGACGACTCCTTGGAGTTGATCATGGGCAGAAATATCACGTCATTGGATGAACGACTAAGTACAGATGGTTTACAAACTGAACCATCAACATCAATAACTGATGGGGAGTCTTATTCCGTAAACGGTTCATTTGGTGCCGTTGCTTTGTGTGATAGAAAAGTTGAGACAAAAAGACAGGGTATGACAATAAATACAATAAACTTGTCCAAGTCTCAAAACAAAAGGAGAGATAATAAAAGCAGTTTGTCCGAAGACGACGGCTTACTTAACGATTCAAGATGAAGGAGAACACATTGATGACATGGACCTGTAGTGGTTCTCCCAACAAGCTGAAGAAAGCGTCAACATTAAAAGAAGAGTTTTGCACCAAAGATCAAACAAAAATTAATTTTAATACGGATGGACTACTGGCTGAAAAGTCTAATTTTTATATATTGCCTGTAAAGCTAGCTAAAAAGGAAGAACTTGTTGCGTTAACAAATCCTCTGATATTTCGTACAGAAAATGACATAAATGATTTCCTTACAGACATAGGTAACATAAAGGGCAAACACGATCCAGGGAAATCGCAATTTCAAGATAAAACTGACATCGATAGAAAGTGTAAACTTTCTCTAATGAAGAAGTCATTGGACCAGAATATTTGTGAAAAGTATGAATTCAATGACGGCGTGATTAGAAATGATACGTTACCTGAAATGGTATTAAATACGAGGAATAATGACAATTTCGAATTGTTGAAAAGGAATGCTGAAGAAATGGGCAGAAATTCACTTAAGGATTCTGAAAATCCTGTTCCATGCAAAACTTCAGACTCGCAGTTAGGAATCTCACTAACTCTTGAGAGAGAAGGTTGTAACAATCTAAATGATGATAAAGCAGTGGATGTCATTGGCTATGAAAACACTGAAATGAAAACAAAATGTGACGTCACAAGAACTATGATATCTGAAAGTGGGAGCAAAGAAACAGCCGAATATCTAACAAACAATACAAACTGTATTGAATATAAAAGTGAAATACAATATAGTATTACTTCTCAAGTAGACATTCAAGTTCAAACAAGCACACCTACAGAAAAACGGGTCATAAGTACTACAACACTATATAAAGTTCCAGATTCACATACAACTTCAGAAGAAATTGAAGGATCTATTTCTGAATTTCCTTCAGCAGATAGTTCTAAAATAAATCTCGAGAATAAAGTAACAGAAAGCAAAACTTCACGCATAAGTAATTTTATTCCCACATATCCTGAATGCAAAGAGTTAGAAAGCAATGCCTCAAGATTAAATACTTTCATTTGTCTACCAGAAGAAATGCAGGAAAACCCCCATCTTACGTATACTAAGATGCACGTGCAGGACCAAGTTACATCAGTAATTGATTCAACAAATTCAGTACAAAACAGTGTGAATATCTTCAACAAGAATGCGCCCGTTTTTCATCTAACTGTACGACTGCCAGTGACAGAACCCGCTAGCAGCAATCATGATGTCAGTTTAGTAGAAAACTGTAACTTTGCAACCCACGATGAACAAGAAACACAAAATACCGCTACCCTTTTAAGGAAAAGGGACAAGGAGGAAACGGATGGAAATCCATGCACTATAAGAAATAGCAGATCAGTTCCTGAAAATAAAATGAAATGTATTAACGACTTTAAAATAGTTACAAGTTCCAATACAAAGAAAAGTAAGAAGAAAATGCAATGCAGGAATGAGATCAGGGCTAAAACGTCATCGAAAAAGGAAAGTAAGGTATATCCTAGAACGAAAGAGAAAATATTTGGACTTTTAACTCTTTGGAATACGAAAGCAATCAAGCCGGAAAAACATATGTTAGACTTAACACATAGAGATGACAGCAAGACTGCTTCAGACTTAAAACGGTTTGCTGTATCCTCCCCAGATGTGATGAAATCCTGCAGCAGTTAACTGGCTTTTTGAATTCCCACTACATACAAATAAAATGCCCGAACCAACATCGGAAGAAAAACAAGTTTTCAACACAGATTTGGATAATTTTCAAACAGTAAATGCCTTTTCAGTAATACTAATGCTCCAACGGCACATTCTAAAACAAAAAAATTGTCGAAATATATGTTTCCTCTTCCTGAGGTCTGTGTAATTGTGGTCCTACCTGTAGTGGTTCTCCCAACATGCTGAAGAAACCGTCAACATTAAAAGAAGAGTTTTCACCAAAGATCAAACAAAAATTAATTTTAATACGGATGGACTACTGGCTGAAAAGTCTAATTTTTATATATATTGCCTGTAAAGCTAGCTAAAAAGGAAGAACGTGTTGCGTTAACAAATCCTCTGATATTTCGTACAGAAAATGACATAAATGATTTCCTTACAGACATAGGTAACATAAAGGGCAAACACGATCCAGGGAAATCGCAATTTCAAGATAAAACTGACATCGATAGAAAGTGTAAACTTTCTCTAATGAAGAAATCATTGGACCAGAATATTTGTGAAAAGTATGAATTCAATGACGGCGTGATTAGAAATGATACATTACCTGAAATGGTTTTAAATACGAGGAATAATGACAATTTCGAATTGTTGAAAAGGAATGCTGAAGAAATGGGCAGAAATTCACTTAAGGATTCTGAAAATCCGGTTTCATGCAAAAC
This sequence comes from Ectobius pallidus, assembly GCA_964059195.1. Classification (NCBI taxonomy): domain Eukaryota; kingdom Metazoa; phylum Arthropoda; class Insecta; order Blattodea; family Ectobiidae; genus Ectobius; species Ectobius pallidus. Next base: position 95,157,992 of record CAXKWD010000003.1, on the reverse strand, counting down.
TTCAGACTCACAGTTAGGAATCTCACTAACTTATGAGAGAGAAGGTTGTAACAATCTAAATGATGATAAAGCAGTGGATGTCATTGGCTATGAAAACACTGAAATGAAAACAAAATGTGACGTCACAAGAACTATGATATCTGAAAGTGGGAGCAAAGAAACAGCCGAATATCTAACAAACAATACAAACTGTATTGAATATAAAAGTGAAATACAATATAGTATTACTTCTCAAGTAGACATTCAAGTTCAAACAAGCACACCTATAGAAAAACGGGCCATAAGTACTGCAACACTATATAAAGTTCCAGATTCACATACAACTTCAGAAGAAATTGAAGGATCAAGTACTGAATTTCCTTCAGCAGATAGTTCTAAAACTCGAGAATAAAGTAACAGAAAGCAAAACTTCACGCATAAGTAATTTTATTCCCACATATCCTGAATGCAAAGAGTTAGAAAGCAATGCCTCAAGATTAAATACTTTCATTTGTCTACCAGAAGAAATGCAGGAAAACCCCCATCTTTCGTATACTAAGATGCACGTGCAGGACCAAGTTACATCAGTAATTGATTCAACAAATTCAGTACAAAACAGTGTGAATATCTTCAACAAGAATGCGCCCGTTTTTCATCTAACTGTACGACTGCCAGTGACAGAACCCGCTAGCAGCAATCATGATATCAGTTCAGTAGAAAACTGTAACTTTGCAACCCACGATGAACAAGAAACACAAATTACCGCTAACCTTTTAAGGAAAAGGGACAAGGAGGAAACGGATGGAAATCCATGCACTATAAGAAACAGCAGATCAGTTTCTGATAATAAAAAGAAATGTATTAACGACTTTAAAATAGTTACAAGTTCCAATACAAAGAAAAGTAAGAAGAAAATGCAATGCAGGAATGAGATCAGGGCTAAAACGTCATCGAAAAAGGAAAGTAAGGTATATCCTAGAACGAAAGAGAAAATATTTGGACTTTTAACTCTTTGGAATACGAAAGCAATCAAGCCGGAAAAACATATGTTAGACTTAACACATAGAGATGACAGCAAGACTGCTTCAGACTTAAAACGGTTTGCTGTATCCTCCCCAGATGTGATGAAATCCTGCAGCAGTTAACTGGCTTTTTGAATTCCCACTACATACAAATAAAATGCCCGAACCAACATCGGAAGAAAAACAAGTTTTCAACACAGATTTGGATAATTTTCAAACAGTAAATGGATTTTCAGTAATACTAATGCACCAACGGCACATTCTAAAACAAAAAATTGTCGAAAAATATTTTTCCTCTTCCTGAGGAGATAATAAAAATGTCTAAAATGTCTTAAAACGGTTTGCTGTATCCTCTCCAGATATGATGAAATCCTGCAACAGTTAACTGGCTTTTTGAATTCCCACTACATACAAATCAAATGCCTGAACCAACATCGGAAGAAAAACAAGTCTCCAACACAGATTTGGATAATTTTCAAACAGTAAATGTCTTTTCAGTAATACTAATGCTCCAACGGCACATTCTAAAACAAAAAATTGTCGAAATATATGTTTCCTCTTCCTGAGGAGATAAAAGAAATGTCTAAATAAATTAAGTGAGTGTCAACAGTGTTTTCTTTTAATAATATATTGTTTTCTTACAGATCAGGTAAAATAATATATTACTCCAAGTCGTAACACGTAACAAACTTAAAGAATGCGACCACAAGGATATTTTTGATATGTTTTTCAGCATGTAATTATTTTTAAAATACATAGATACAGTGTGTGTGAAAGGACGTCATGCACTAGAAATACAAATCAGACTTTTTCATTATAGAAGTTCAAAATGTAAAGCTATTATGGTTGTAGTATTGTAATAAACATAATTATTAGTAGGGCCCGGATTTTTATGTGCTAAAAAACTTAAAAATATTTATTTTTTATGTGCTAAAAATGTTAAAAATATGTGCTAAAATTTTAAAAATATGTGCTAAAACTAAACAAAAATATTTTTCTGAAAAAGAAACAAAAACACCAGAATGTGTATTGAAACTCTCTAATTGCAGCTAAACATCAGATGTAAAATGCTGACTGGAGTTGCAGTGCGCAACAAATGTCATCTCCAGATTATGGATCACAAATCCTTGCCTATTATCCGAGAATAATGCCTTACATTCAGAAAAGGAACGTTCTACATCACACATTGTTAACCTTGCATGGTTGAAGAGGTGTACTGTATATCACTAACACACACACGATCAAGTTCACTTATGTTTTGGCCTTACAAAACTTGAGCGACTTTGCAGAGGGTTTGGTAGCCACCATTTTTCTCAAACATACCTTTAAATTTTGTTCTCAGAACTTCTATTTTCGAACCTGAGATAGTGTTAAGTTGCCTTTCAACATATTGTATTTCTTTAACTGAACTACGCAATGTTGAGATTGGGTTCTGTTCTTCCCCGAAAAGCAAGTGCAAGTGAATCACTCTCACCTCAATGCAAGTGAAGCATTTGTGTTGAATTCATTCGAGATACAAATTGTTGTTGTAAAATATTAAAAGAGAATGAGGAAAAGTACTAAAATATTTATTTATGGAGAAAATATCGAAAATATTTATTCATATAACTTTTTTTGTAAAACATGTATTTTTATGTAAAATAAAATTTAGAATTTGCTGTTTTCGGACCTTGATATGAGCATCAGAAAAAAAAAATTACCTAAAAAATCCGGAAAAGTACTAAAATATGTATTTATGGAGAAAATATCGAAAATATTTATTCACATAACTTTTTTTGTAAAATATGTGTTTTTATGTGAAATAAAATTTGGAATTTGCGTATGCCGGACCTCGATTTGGATATAAAACTTTGTTTTAGGAATGTACGCATCAGGAAAAAAAATATTTTTTTACATACAAATCCGGGCCCTAGATATAATGCGCCGTTCTCCAACTCCACAGAAAACTTACATGTACGTAATCAGAAATTACTTATAATTTAAATTGTCAATTTAGAAACAGAAAAGTAAGTATCATGCTATCGAGTTAGAATTTATAAATGCATAATAAATATTTTTCTCACTTCACATTTCAATGTAGAATAAGAGTTCGCATTGCAGGGACAGGTTAAGGGTTTGCCAATGAGTATGCTATATCAGAAGTCGGTAAATCTACTGATATGTTAATCATAGCTGTAGCTTTTGTATTAGTTGAGAAATCGGGATGTTTAACATAGGCCCTAAGCATCTAAAAGATGACAAAATAGGATGGAACATTTTCAGTCCTATGCCCGCAGTATTTTATGTCCCAGGTTTTTGGGGAGGAAAGTATGAAAGTGATATTGAATTCCTTTTCTATTTCAGCCCCGAAATGGTTGTATGGTAACAAGAAAGTGAGAAATAAAATTTTCTGTCAAGACAATACAATCTTATGTAACCGGAATCTGTTTCTTCTTATATCAATCCCTCCCAGGCATGGTGTGTAGTAGCAACTTATTAAACTCGTAAATTTATAGGCGAAATATAGACTATGTTTCGAAAAGTTATTTCCAGACGGGATGAAATTTATCCTCGATTTGTTGTGAATTCAAACTAACTCGTAACTCCGTGGTGTTATATCCCCGAAGGGACTAAGACTGCCATCCGACCATTGCATCAGTTACCATTGGCAATGGCAGGATTGGGGCATGTGGTCAGTAATCGATTAGCTACTCGGTTTAATCACGAGGCTGAGGGCGCCCATTCCAGACCTCCCTACCTCAGAAAAATCCGAGGGGGTATCAGGGATCAAACTTGGGCCTGCGGATCCGTAGCCAGCGACGCTAACCACGAGATCCGTGAATTCAAACTATTCGAGTAAAAACATTCAACGATCTCGAAATTGCGAAAAAGTAAAACCTATTTAGAACTGAATTCTCACGAAAATTTCATAAACACTCATTCGAAGAACGGAACGGAATGCACATCAGCCTTTGTTCCATTTAAAAAACTAAAATTAATGTTCATTTTATTAAGTACCAGAATGATATTTTTATCATTGGTGGACGGGAAAAATGAATGTCCGTATGTCTGTCTATACGCGCGATAATTCGAATACGCTTTATCAGATTTTCATTACGCTTAGTATACGCACTTATAACGTCCTTAGGTCCTTTGGACCAAATTAGTTGACCGGCACCGGAGTAACGACCAATTAACAGTTTAAAAATAGTAAACCATCATTATACTAAAAAGTCACGTGAGCAACTCACTCACTGACACTCACTTACTGTTTGTCAATTCCAGATGGGCCAGAAACGTTGGCATACTTAGAGTTTACAGTTTGTAACCGACGGAAATGTTCCAAAAGAACCTTTTTTTTTTCTTTTTTCCCCCGAAAAACATTCAAAATGGCGGTCGTAACTTTAAGGTCCGTGTAAACTTTCTTTAGAGTCTTATAGTAGCCAAACGGTAACTTAAAAAAAAAAAAAATGGTTGCACCAGCAGTATCTGATTTTGATAGATCTACAACTATAAGCGAAGAACAATTTCCGAACTTATGGAAGTAGAGTGAGGTAATTATGCTCCGTAATAGGCCTAGGGAAGATAAAGATCCACTAGGCCTATTATCGAAATACTAAAGACTTATCTTTCTGCTCAATGTTCCTGGTATAGTGTTAGAAAAATACTTTGCAGTAGATTGAAGTAGAAACAGAAGCAAAGGGGCAAGCATCCTAATCAGTAGGGCAATGTATTTGATGATTTTGCATATTTTTTATATGGAAGTTAAAAGATAGCTCGAATATATATAAATGTATATCACGAAATAATTTATTTAATAAGGGCAATTTGTGTTTGCATTTTTTGCTTTATTTTGCATTTTTTCGTCGTTTTCAAGTGATAGGTCTTTTTTTCATGTACAAATCGTTACTTTCAGACAACAGACAATCGTTTTTATTTGAGAATCTCCGCCAAGTTCATTGTAAACACCACAACGTTTTGTCTTATAGTAATAAAGAATTATTTTTCGTTCTTTTTAAATGACACATATTTGCTGGGGGCAATTTGATGGACATTCAAGTTGAGAAATAATTTCTTTTTAAGCTAAGGGTCTCCAAGTAGTATAAATGTACTTACTTCTTTATTAACAAAATAAGTGCGTTTTATATTGTAAATTTAGGCCTATACCTTATATAACGCACTGTCATCTGTTAAATTGCTTTTAGCAATTCATTACTTGACAAAAACCAATTATAAGTAATAATGGTAAATCTATTGGCCATTTTATTTTAAATTTTGTGTCATTTTTTCACTATTTTTATTGAATGCATTTTTATTTTGCATTTGTTCACTATTTTATGGTCATAAAATGCCTTGCTCTACTAATAGGTATATCTTCAGATCGAGGAGACGCTGTTGGTGGGTTAATAGATTCTGTAATGGGGAAATATGTTTTTGGAGTGTTCGTGGATATCTCAGGGGCGCTTCACAACCTTCGGTGGCCGGCCTTGTTTGGACGCCTAAGGGAACGCGTATGTCCAGGATAATTTTTCCGCACGTTCAAGGACTACTGCCGAGACAGATTCACTATTATTGAGTGCCCTGGAAATTGGACCACGACAAAACAAAGCAAGGATGCACACAAGGATATGTTTGTGGCGCCATTTTCTGGGATGTGGAAGTGGAAACTGGATTCTAAGGCAGGGTTCACACTCAGGCGATAAGCGATATATCGCGAGCGATATACGATACGCGACACGCACGGACAGATACTTGAAATCTAAAGGGAGGCGATAAAAAAGGTTCACACTCACGCGATAGCGCAACATATCGCAAGTGCTATATCGCTCGAAGTGCAGCATGCTGGTCGCCTGAGCGATTTGTTGCTTACGATATTGTAACTTTTGTAGTGAAGATTGTGTTCCCACCACATTTTAGGTAGATTTCGAAGAAAAATCTACCTATTGCAATCGATACCATGTCATGACTTTCGAAAAATTCTTTCATATCTTCACGTTTCATGCCTCCAAGTACGAAACCACCGCCCGTTCAAAAAAAAAAAAAGTGATATATATATATATATATATATAAAAAAGTAAAGTAATCCCTATACAGGCCATGGAGGCCCAGAGGGTTCCAGGAGGTTGAGGCTCCCAGATTTTGAACATTCGGCACATGAAGGTGGTAAGGTTGTCAGCCTTACGCACCGGCCGCCTTTACCCCCAGGATTGCTCCTGGTACTCATTTCTGTTAGAGGCTGAGTCGACCCCAGGGCCATAGTGCCACCAGAAGGATTAGGTCAATTGAAAAATCTCAACGACCTCATCGGGAATCGAACCCGCGACCTTCCGGTTTGTAGCGCAGCGCCTCAACCACTACGCTACGGCGTACCCCCTATATATATATATATATATATATATATATCTTTACACGCTAGCAGCCATAATTTTGAAGATATTTGAACCAAATTTTATTATGTTATTTCTAGGCCCAATAGTTCGGACAAGTTCGTTAATGACCAAATTTGGCCCCATGGGAGGGTCGGGGAGGGGTAGAAATTTTGAAATATGTATATCTCGGCTCCTATGAAGTATAGAGGGAAACTTTGTTTGAATAAATTAGAGAACTCCCTATGGAGTTCACAGTGACACCAACGATTCGGGAGTTTTGGTGGTACGAGTTGGGGTGGTTGGTTGGGGGATGGAAGTTCGAAATTTTTGAAACCACGTCTTATGGGGTATCGTTGAAAAGCGCTTGATGAGTACTCTACAAATCAGTAACTGGTTTCTCGACAGCTCTCGTATAAGGCGATATTTAGCACATCGAAATCTACCTCAGCCTGTAGGCCCGCCTAAAGGGAATTTTTATCGCCCAGGTCGCGCCGATTTATCGCTCGCTGTGTGAACCTTCCTAGCAATATATCGCCGCAACAAATTCCTTCCGATAAATCGCTTATCGCTTATCGCCTCAGTGTGAACGCTGCCTAAGACTGAAAGAATCTAGTGACCTAGTTAAAATGGTGGCTTTCGCAAACGATTTACTACTGGTGATTAACTCCAAGTCAAAACGAGAACTGGAATATAGAACAAACAAGACACTAACAATATTAGATATCTGGAGTACAGAAGTAAAACTAAGCTGTCACCATAAAAGACTACTTATATTTTCTTAAAAGAGAAACGTGAACGTTATTCAACGCTCAAGCTAAACGGTCAAAGCCTACAGACAAGCAGAACGATAAGAGACCCAAGGATTGATTTAGACGAAACACTTACTTTTATATCCCACATTCAAAGAACAAGTACAACGCTAATCGATTAATGAACAAATTTATCAGCCTTGGAATAAAAAAAAGTTTCATCTTTCCCTTAAAGGTGATAAAATTATAGCTTACCATGAAATAGCATCAATTGTGGAGTATAGAGCGGGCATTCGGGCATCGGTTAAAGAATAAAAAGCCAGCTGAGAAGCTTCGTGTCGGCTGCGGTGGTCTAGAGGTAGCGTGCCCGCCTCTAGATCCGAACGTCTCGGGTTCAAACTCTGCCGGGTTTTTCAGGACGTAAAAATCCTGGACACGGAGTCCTCCGGGAGGGACTTTAAGCTGGGGGCTCAAGCCTAAATTAGAGCCTCTGGACAAAATTTCTCGGCCCTTTCATGTCCAAGTAATACCTTAGTTTCCGGAGAGGGGTTAAGGGGCGATGGGCTTACCATCTCCCTCTGCCCTCTGTAGGAAAATAAGCGTAACAAAATTCACATCGGTAAACAGAAACCTTCAATTGGAGGCCCTTCGCCCCAACATGGGGGCATAGGATGAGAGAGAGAGAGAGAGAGAGAGAGAGAGAGCTTCGTAGTCTCCAGAGGTAAATCCTTTTAAGACTATCAGGAGCTTACAGAATCACAGCTACAGATGCTTTGACTATAGTTCTAAGGGACATGCTACTAGATCTCCTTATAGCCTAAGTCAAATAGGAGCAATGTTCTGGATGAAAAAGAAAAGGTTAGAAGGTCGTGCAGAATTCATGCTTAATTGGCTACTCGAGTTGAGACATGTAGAAATGTCAGGAATGTAATCTTCAATATGTGGCAACGAGAAGGGAGGAAAGAAACACAAGCGTAGAAGTTGCGACATTTGAAAAAAACCTATACGAAAGACTAAAATTACACCTACAGCCATCCCAAGCTTTGATCAACTATCTGACGGGATATGGACCCTATATGATCTACCTAAGGAAAAGGGTATTGCGAACTCTGACGCATGCGAGTGTGGAGGAATATTTACTCGAGCATGTGGTATGGGAATGCCCAAACACTACTGTCAGTTCAGGGAGTCCTTTCAGATATTACTTCAAGGTAGCCAAATTGAACCTCTACAGCAGTGGCGACTCCTGGTTTTTTAGTTGTGTAGGATGGTGTGGAGAGAGCGAATTAACCCATTCACTGCTATTGACGTACATAATAATAAATAATAATAATAATAGTTTATTTAACCTGGAGAAGTTAAGACCGTAAGGTCTTTTCTTCCACTTCACCAGGGACTAAAAGTATGCGTCGCCGTAAAAAATACATAAAGGCTGAGATGTAAATTTAATACAATAATGCTTTATCCTAAAATATGAAAAGATTTAACCATGTATGAAAACTGTCGTTTACGGAAATGAGCTATTCCGCTATAATTTTCATAGTTGATATCAAACTTGATATTACTCCAGGAATATATTGAAATATAAACAGCACTGTAAAGTTTAATAATAGCTAGGCCTATAATATATATCAAGAAATGAAATAAATAAATATTAATAAAAATATGATCACTCCCCTCTTAGAAAACAAGCTATCGAACGTGAGGAAGGACTGTGCTGTAAGACGTCCTCAACTTCCTCCACATGAAACTGGCTTCTCACCGCCTTTCTCTTCCCCTCCGACCCCTTCACTTGCCAGAGCTTTAACAACGGCATCACAGATATATAGAGAACGGCATGGATACACTGAGGACATCCTCACAAATACCAACCTGCTCCAAACAGAACCGCTAACTTCCTTCCCGAGTGCTCTACAAAAACGCTGTTTTGTCATTTTATTGTTTTAATTTTGACAATGAATGCTAGTAAACATTTATGTTGATCAATTATGAAGTGTAGGATGATCCTCACATCCTATATGGAATAATCGCCACTGCTCTACAGTAATTGAGAGAACCCCATGCATGGATGATATTGGATGAAGCAATGACCTTAACGAAAGTTATACAACTTGAATATCTACGTTTTGACAAAAAGAATGAACATACCTTCTTAGAGCTGCCTTTAATATCTAGGAAATGTGAATAACTCGTTTTCATGCAAAAGTGCATTTATCTATAAATAGTTCTAGTATTGAGCGAAATATTAATATAGATAATAACACATCGGTGCCATAGGCTATATTTATATTTTTGCGTCTGTCATTTCTGTCTTGTACATATCTGCTGGCTTTAATCCAAGTATTTTAAGTATGCAGTTCATTAGAAAAATAGTATTTACACCGTTGGTAAGCTCCTTAACTGCTGAATACTTTCTTTCACAGCACTTGATTAACCACATATTTATTAAAGTGGCAAATATGGCATACTTTAGGGCTATATAGTAACTAAAATTTTTAATATCAATTTGATTCTTACTGGATTCGTTACTCTAGTTTTACGTGAAGCCCCAGTACTAAAATGTTCTCGGCCATTCCTAAACATTAAATTATGCATCATATAAGTCTACTGACCTTAAAGAGCTTGTTTTAAAAATTCAAAGAAAGCCTAAAGAAACCTGCCTGCTTGCTAGCTGTGACACTGGCAACTTGCTTGCCTGGCGTTCAAGCGGGTATGGGCAAGCTAAAATCGAGATTTGTACACCTCTAATTGCAGAATAATAAGCACCCTTTTGAAATAGTTTTAATGAATTAGCTGGTATATGTAAATCATTCAAGTTTCTAGTTGTACGTCCATGTACACTGTAATAAGTTCGAAATTTATCAATATTATCTACCATATAACACATTACCGAGTATATATTTATTCCCCTGTGACAGTGAGGACTTCTAGTTTGCAAATAGTGGTTTACAAGATTCTCTTTTTTCTTTAATATTATTCTTATTGCACGTTTTTGTAATCTAAATATTTTCTCCCTATGGGAAGAGTTGCCCCAGAATATGATTCCCTATACCATTACAGAGTGGAAATATGTAAATTATACCATGAGTAATGCATCCTGTTGTAGTATATCATTCAAAATTCCCAAAGCGAAACACGCTGAACTCAGTTTTGAACTTATCATTTCAATGTGTGTCTTCCAGTCAAGATTTTGGTCAATTTGTAGTCCTAAGAATTTTATGTTGCTAATTTCTTCTATGATTTGTGTTTGGTAATTAATTATAAGGTTTGAGATTTGTTCTAAATTGAATAAAGTGGGTCCTTTCAATACTAAGTGTCATTTCATTCGCTAGAAACCATGTAGTTAATTCGTGAAAAGCTTTTGTAGCTATTCTTGATAAATGTTCCTGTGACTTTCCTGTTACAAGTACACTAACTACACTAGTACACTAGTAGCAAAAAGCAATACCTTTGATTCGTCACTTAAGTTATTTGGCAAGTCACTGATAAAAATTAAAAAGAGCAAAGGTCCCAGTATCGATCCCTGAGGTACTCCATTTTTAACAATCCCTCATTTAGATTCATTTCCATTTATTATTCAGCCATTTCATAATTTCAGGTGGGACATTCTAGCAAATTATAACAACTATTTTTGTTTATTACATGTCATAAATAATGAATTAGAACTTGTTCTGCACATTCTGTAAAATCTACTATGGCTTCTCCTTCGTTCTACATGCAAAGCATTATTAAAAAATTATTTTAAATATTTTAAATTTGTTTTTCAAAATATGTTACGGGTGGGACATAATTTGGACACTGATTTTAATGATGCAAAACAAAAGCTCATTTTCTGTTCTGCTATTACTGTTAGGGTTTTAATGTTGTTATTAATGAAGCTATGAGGGATTCAATACAAATTATAAACTGTTTCCAGGTTGTCAGAACATTTATTTAACTCATCTATATTAATAAAAGGAAGTGTCTGTCTTCCTCCGTCTGTCTGTCTGTCTGTCCGCGATGCCCAGCGAAATCTACTCAACGCAGAGATCTGAAATTTTAAACATAGGTGGACTGAAGGGTCGGAAAATGCACCTCGAAGCAGGAATTTTAATTTTCGCTTTCGTTCGTGAATTATGAGTGAAAAACGCGCAGAAAACGTGTATTTTTTTGCGATTTCGAAGCATCAGTTTCAGTAATATATTTCAATGTTAAATCAATTACAGATGGCTTTGGCTATTTTTGTCATCATACCTCATAGTCTACCTTGGAAATAAAAGCATCGCGATCGCTTGATTTTGTAAGTCCATCGTGGACGATTCATTTGTTTAGAGTGTCAAGGCCCGCAGATATATGAAATTTTCAACCTACACGTAAGAAGGATATCAACATAGGCCTAAATATGGTCAAACATTGTTCGATTTGAACGAAACTCACTATACAGGGGTTTTCTGGGCCAAGGAACTGGAACCTGAGGTCGCTTTTCCTACCAGGGGACGCTACCTAATCGTGGAATACCCTCCACGTGATTTAGGTGTTAATAAATATAATGATTTAACTATTATGCACTTAAGTTTTGAAATAATTATCGCGGGGGAAGCCGCGGGCAAAAGGACGTGTTTGTCTGTCTGTCCGCGATGCCCAGCGAAATCTACTGAACGCAGAGATCTGAAATTTTAAACATAGGTGGACTGAAAGGTGGGCGAATGCACCTCGAAGCCGGATTTTTAATTTTAGCTTTCGTTCACGAGTTATGAGTGAAAAACTGGCAGAAAACGTGATTTTAGCGCTGTCGAAGCATCAGATTTCAGTAATACATTTCAATGTCAAATCAATTGCAATTGGCTTTCGCTATTTTTGTCATACCGTGGAAATAAAAGCATCGCGATCGCTTGAATGTTGTAAGCCCACGCTGGTTCATTTGTTTAGAATGTCAAGGCCCGTAGACATACGAAATCTTCAACCTACACGGAAGAGGGATAGACTAATCAACATAGACCTAAATATGATTAAACATTGTTCGATTTGGACGAAACTCACTATACAGGGATTTTCTGGGCCAAGGAACTCGAATCTGAGATCGCTTTTACCAGGCGACGCTATCTAATCGTGACATGTAGTTCACGTGATTTAGGTGTTAATAAATATAATGATTTAACTATTATGCTCTAACTTTATGCTCTTTTTTTTTATCGCGGGCGAAGCCGCGGGCACATGCTAGTCTATATATAAAAGCCAAAACCCACTCACTCACTCACTCACTCACTGATCACAGTTTCTCAAAAACCATACAGCCTAGGAATGTGAAAATTGGTACACATATTGCTCCTAGGCTCTAGATGCGCACTAAGAAAGGATTTCTAAATCTTTGGCCTCTAAGGACCTCTAAGGGCCAAAATAGGGTTGTAAAGTTATGAAATTCACCAAAAGGAATTCATACTGCATGTACACAATCCCCATGACAACATTATTTTTTTTAAACTACACAGGTGGCTTTGCATGACACTGTGATTTCATGTAGACCTAATAGATATAAAATTATGAGAATGGCTACCAATAGAATTCCTATAAATGTTTATCAACTATTTTTTGACATGAATTAAATTTAGAAGATCCTGGGTTCTATTCTTAAGAGTTGAACTCTTTTCTTATAGTTAGCCTAGGACTGCATTGCGAAAGATAGTAAGTAAAGTGTTCCCTATTACAGGCTATGGGGGCCCAGAGGGTTCCAAGAAGTTGAGGCTCCCGGATTTTTAGACAGTCGGTACGTGAAGGTGTTAAGGTGGTCAGCCTTACGCACCGGCCGCCTTTACCCCCAGGTAGTTCATAGAATATCAATAGATATAATTTCCTGTAATTTCTATTTACCATATTATCTCTCTGTCTTTACCTTAGTTTTTACCCCTCCCTTTGGGGTAATTTAAACTACCCACGTTGTCCGGACCTTACAGGGCCGCGACCTGTCGGGAGAGGGATTATCTATGGATCACATACATACTTTTTTAACCAGACAAGGACATGGAGGACCTCCCGGATGGGTGATCAGTCCAATGCCGGGGCCACCTCCGATACAACACAAACACATAGGACGAGATATACCATTCACACACTCACTCTGAACAAGGCGAGGGTGGGATGAGGATGATAATGGCTGCCAGATGATATCCTTGGACCACTAGGGCCTAAACTTACCAGAGCCTAAAGTTATCAGACATTTGTCTCACAGGTGAGGAAAAATCCCGGAAAAACCCTACCTAGGTAACTTGTTCCGACCAGTATTTGAACCGGAGCCCGCTGCGTGAGCGGAGCGAAACAGAACGATTAAATTGTTTAAGACATAATCAGAATATGCTAAACTACGGGTGGAGGAGTATGTGGTATAGTCTACGTATGTGCACCGTGTTGGCTGGACAGCTGATGACTTATAGGCCTAGAAGTAAATCAAATCGACTTTAAATTGTGTTCACTTAACCTATATATACATAAATTTAACAATGCGAAGCATTGATGGGTCAGCTAGTCAATAATAATTTAACAAAACTATCACTGTTACGGGTGGGACAAAAATTCCCTTGTTTGTTATTTTACATAGTAATTAACCACACATATTTTTTGAAGTTAATCTTATACCAAATTGTACCTTAAGATGTATATTTTCTCAAATGAAAATGGACATAGCTGATTACTCTTGACTACTTGGTATTAAAGAGTGTTAAAATCATGCTATAAATGGCAAAAAAAAGTAACTCAACGCTATAAATAAGTAAATCAACAGATTCTACACATGAAACCACTTCAAATACACCCAAGTCCTTAAAATTCAGATAATTTGAGGTTTTAAACTTATTTTTGACCACCCAATTACAATAATTTTATAACTTCTCTCTTTGAGGGAAAAATTCCCATATTTCATGAAATGGCTGTATTACCAAATTGAGATGATGTAAGAATGCCATTCAAATTAAGATAATGTATTATGCGGTTGTACATAACTTTTACAAAAACTTTTGAAAATGAGGTTAAGAGCGATATAGGTCTATAATTTGATGTGTTTTTTTTTTTGTTGCCTTTTTTTAAAGAGGGGCTTAACAATAGCATGCTTTAGTCTTTCTGGAAATATTCCACATTCTAACGAATAATTACATATATGACTGAGAGGTTTACTAAGTTCAGATGAGCAATATTTTAATAACTTCCTACTTATCTCATGCCATCAAGATCAGCTTTTACTTTTGAGCTACTTGATTGTATCTTCAATTTCTAAAGAGGAAGTCAGCTTGATTTGAAATTTGTGGTTCAAAACTGTAGATTTTGTCAGTAGGTCGACTGCCTTAAGGCCAATATTATTTGTAGGAATGCATTTCCCTGCAATATTTATAAAGTGACTATTAAAAACATTGGCAATATCTGATAAATTATCTAGTTTTCTGTTTTGGTATGTACAACCATTGCTTTCCTTTGTTCTCCCCGTTTCGCTTTTTATTAAATTCCATAGAACCTTAACTTTGTTGCTTGATTTATTAATTACTTGTGAAAAATGCCTGCTCTTTGCTTCTTTAATTACTTTCTTCAGTATATTGCAATACTTTTTATAGTATTCCTTATGAGTTTGGTTGTTACTGGTTCTATATTCTAAATAGAGCTCTCTCTCTTGTTTGCATATGATATTTTAATACCAATAGTTAACAATGGTTTATTTCTTAAATTAGGTAAGTTAGCAATTTTATTTTTGGGAAAGTTGGCCTGAAAATGTCACGACACAATATTTAGGAATTCGTTTAGTTTACTATCTTCTTTGTCATAGGAAAACATAGATTCCCAATTTTCATTCGCAAGATCTTGTTTGAAATTTAAAATTTAAGCATCATTCATTACTCTAGTCATATTACTATGAGAATGTTTGTTGGTCGAATTTACTTTATTGCTGTTCAACACTAATATTTGTGCATCATGGTCTGACAACCCATTTAATATTGGTAGTACTTTAAAATTATGTTTTGTTTCTTTATCTATGAATATATTATCTATTATTTTTCTCGAGTTGTTTTGAATTCTAGTTTGAAAGTTTATTATGAAATCTAAATTATAACTACCTAGTAAGGATATCAGTCTGATCTTTTTTTTACTATTAATTTAGAAGTCTACATTAAAGTCCCCACACAGTATGATACTTATGTTATTATTATACAGAGAACTGATTTAAAATAATTTAAATTACCTGATGGTGCTCTATAAATGGTTAGTATTACAAATATATCATTGTCAGTCTCCACTCTGGCTGAGCAACATTCAAACTCCTGTTCCTTGCCAAAGAAACTGGTGTCTATATCACTAAAATTTAAGTTTCTTTTGATAAACATACTCACACTTCCACATTTTATGGAATGTCTATAAAAGTTTGAACACAATGAAAAGTTTGAATTTTTAATTGTTCCAGCTCTGTCTCTGGACAGTGGTGTTCCGTTAAACAAATAACTTGAATTTCCTGCTTATTAGAATTAATTGCATCCAAAATTGCTAAGTTAAATTCTTCAATTTTGTTTTCAAATAGCCTTATATTTTGATGAAATAATGCAAATGATGTATTAGTTTTGGCTGAAGGCCTGGATGTATTACATCAATCCCTCAAAATGTGAACTCATAACATTCGGAAACAATGCAAACTATCACCTGGAACTATTCATAAATAATATTTCTGTAAATAACAGCGAAGACGTAAAACTCCTAGGACTGACACTAGAGAAAAGATTTACATGGACTCAACACATTGACAATCTAAGCACAAAAATATCCAAAGGTCTGTATGTGCTACGATATCTTAGTAAACTTGTCCCTAAAGCGACTGCAAAGATAATCTATTTTTCATTAATAGAATCACACATAACGTATGGAATTGAACTATGGGGATCAACATCCTTAGCAAACTTTTCAAGAATATTCGTCCTACAAAAGAGAGCCATCAGATACATAGCAAAACTAAAATCTAGAGACACGTGCAAGCAAGCCTTCAAGGAACTACAAATAAATACACTAGCTGGTCTGTACATTTTCAGATCCATAATGCATATTAGGAAATACAATACCCCCCACAGAAATTTTGACAGACATGATCACGACACAAGAAACAAGGAAAATATTGCAGCAATTAGCCATAGACTAAGTTTGTTTGAAAAACTACCCAAGTATCAAGGTGCCACACTGTTCAACATGGTGCCACAGGAACTATTCAGACCAAAGGTGCTTCAAGGCAAAGCTGGCAAATTACTTAGTAAATAAATCTTATTAAAGTGTCCAGGAATTCATAGACGAAAAAGAAGCTCCAGGTAAAAGATCAAGCCATGCTCAGGATTTCTTTGATGTACTTAATGTTTTATGTTAGACTGGGAGGGTGCGGAGTGTATATATGATATATGTTGTGGTATGGTATATTGAATGAGATTTTGAGTGTCTGTATGATGTGTGGTTTGTATTATGTATAAGTTAATGTCATATTTGGTTTTATTTGATACTTATATGTGCAATGTTCTGAAATGTATTTCAACATTAGGCAGAGCAGCAATAAATACAATACAATACTGTTTAGTTGAGGTATGCATACATAGAAAATTAACTTCATCAAAAACCATAAGATAAATTTATAAAAAAGGAGTCTGGAGATCTTCATTAACATTATAGAAATCATTTTCAATGGCTTGCTTTGTAGAAGCTTCACATATTTATTACATTCAGTATTACTAAGAACGTGACCTGCAAAATGATCTGCTTATAATATTAAGTACTACAATTTGTGTATTGATAGGTTCGTGATTGCACAAGGCCGATTTCAAGGAAAACATTCAAATGTTACTGATGTGATAAGCCAGCAAGTTTGGAGTGCACAAAGAAGATTTAAAGTGAATGTATTGAGGCAGAATAACTGTGTGTCTCACTTCTAAGGGGGGGAGTGTAAGTTAAAGTACTGCAATTTTAAACACAATCACATATTATGACGAACTGTGATTAATATCTAGTTGGAAGTCATGAAAGTGGCCACGATAAATAAGTTTTTCTGTTAATTTAATATTCATTTGAAAAGAAAAAACAATGAACATATCTTCGAGACAGTGCAATTTCATTGCATATATGATGCGGTGATTCAATTGTGTGCCCTAAACACCCCCTTAAAATGATGGTGTAAAAATAATGCTTTATTAATTAAACGTTTAAAAGTCAATTTGTTTGAATAATAGTTAAAATTAATATTTCCTAAGCTTTTTCATTTTGAGCGGTCATTTTGACCTCAAGTCCATGATTAACTTTTTCTACTATGTAGCGCAAAGTTGGGTAGCATTTCAAGCTTAATTGTTATAACATCAATGCAAAGAAGACGAGAAGTATGGCGGCGTCCATGAGTAGAATTAACCTTGTATGTGGCAACTGGATAAAAATCGGACGATTTTATTACTGCTCACAGAATGGAATGACTTATAGTATGCAGCGTAACAGTAGAAGCTCAATCGCATGTACTAAAACGGAGCAGCCTCTGAAATATGAAAAGAAGTGGTTTTCAAGTAAGAGAAATGTCGGTGTTTACATTTGTGATTTAGGTTATGGCGGTATGAATAGAACGTGCACAAAAACAAAAATGTTGCACTCTCACAGTTTTGAAACATATCCGTGCATTAATTACCATAGGCAATACTCTGACGATAGAGGGCTTCCTAAAAAGACGTTGCCTAGCCTAATGGATTTCCCTGAAATCGGCTGGCCAAGTGTCATCAAGACACTCAGAAATTGGATATTAGCAAATTTAATAATTACTCCGTACTTTGATCAAGAGTTTCGTCTTGCAGATTTCGTATCTGGCTCTAAGAAGGTAGTTATAACAGTTTTATGCATGATTTAATGCTAAATACTTTTTAAAACTTGTGTGCAATAATAGTTACGGTCAATAAGAGGATGGAAAGGTACATGTCTGTCTCTTGGGTCTATGCAGGAAAGCAGTCTCTCTCTAGTTTATTTTATGGGCCGCCAGTCAATGTTCATCAAGGAGGCAATGAAAGGACGTAGCCAAGAAAAAAAACAAATGGGCAGAAAATAAAATATAAGTCGCCCCTTATGCTCCGCCCACTGAGTCGCTATAGCGACCACCCGCTTGCTCACTCGGCACTCCCGACTGTGCCCTCACTTGACACTCCCGACCATACCAAATACCAGCTACCAACCCTTGTACCAAAATGACAACCCGCTAGCTCACTCGGCACTCCCGACCGTACCACAATCACCTCTGCATATAGTCTAAATAATGCATAACACTTACCACATAGTTAAGTGCGTGAAGCGGAGGCAGCAGCCATAGCGAAGCGCCCTTGCATTTTTTAATAATGTATGATACACTGTTTGTAGGTTTTGAAAATCTGAAATATTATATCTCCCAGAGGTTAGTCAGCCTGTCACCTTTCGTCTAGCGGTATGACGTCACACCACCAACGTCCAATCACGAATTTCTTCGTAATATGAGGACAGAAGAATTCGCTTGATTGTGGTATAAAAGAAAGTGCATCGCGAGAGGAGGTTGGGTGGGAACATTCCAAGGTGCGACTTATATTTGATTTCTCCCAACAAATGGAATTAAACTATACAGCCAGCCAAAACATAATGGAAAACACTATAAATAGCCTATATATATAGACATGGAATTCTAATGTTAGAAACACTCACACGACTTTCTCTGCCCTATGTATTGTACTATTTTCTTGCCTATGATTCTTAGATTTTTGAACATACTTTCACTGCCCTAAGAATATATTTAGTACCTACAGAAAATAATAGCACATAACCCCATTCTACACAGGGGGAATAGTCTAATAACCCCGTTCTCACAGGTGACAGCTTTATTTTGCATAGCGACTTGTAGGAAAAGGATTACAGAAAAGGATTTTATCAGAACTAGCGCAAAAATCCGTTCTACTCACAGTTTAATTTGGCATAGGGACTTGTAGGGAAAGGATTATCAAAACTAGCAGGAAAAAACCCACTCTACTCATAGGTGACAGTTTAACCCATTTTACTCACGAGTGGTCCGCCGCTGTGGGTGAGTCGGTAGTGCGCCTGCCTTCCACTCCAGCAGCCCGGGTTCTATTCCCGGCTGGGTCGGGGATTTTTCAGTAGTGAAAAATTTCTTTCCCATGTTCAGGACTGGGTGTGTGTGTGTGTGTCCTTAGGTTTAGGTAGGTAGGGGACTGGTGCACCCCGGTAACAAATCCGCTGATCACCAGGGGTCGCTCGTGAACCTGAGGAATAACTTTTTTTTTACTCACGGGTGAGTTTTGTTTTACATACAGACGTGGTTATTGTCACCTGTGAGTAGAACAGTTTTTAGCACTAGTTTTGAAAATAGCCTTTTCTTTACAAGTCTTAATATCAAATAAAATTGTCACCTGTGAATAGGAAGGGATTATTTAACTAAAACCCGTGAGGAGAACAGCGTTATGTGCTAATTTTTGTTCTGCTCTCAAGTACCAGAGTTGGAAGTACAAACGGCCATCGTGATTTGTGAATCATGTAGGCTGTGGCAGACGACTCACACAGACCTCTTTTTAAATTACATGGTCGTTTAAGTTACACAGGTCGTTTGGTTTAACAATGAGTGCAATAGCTCAGTCTCAGCATATGTGCAGTGTATTTCCCCCTCATCCTTCCGTTTATGGTAAAGGTAAAAACCTTGTGATGTGATGTCTACTGTGGCCAACAAAAGATAAGCTCTTACAAAAGCCACTGGTACCCAGAACATACAAAATCAATAATAACTTTGTCAAATTTTTTACCTCCAAACAACGATGGTTCAGAAAGCATGAAGACTATTATTTTTGGTGAGTCTGTACGTTATTGGTTATAATCTAGGCTGCTGTATTTTTAATGTTAAGTTTACTTGCAGTACTTGAATATAGGCCTAGGCCTATAACAGAAGCATTTTTAGGGAGTGTACGGGCAAGCTGAGAGCAAGCGGACTGTACACAAGATTCATAGGACGTAGCACTTCTTGAAATAGAGACTTAAACTATAAATAGTTAAGCCAAACTTGCCCAATACATTTTAGATAGATTGCTCTGGTATGTAACAATTTATTGTCACAAACAACAATACATAAATCATGCTCAGTTTATAAATTCTGGATTCCTTGGACGTATGTAATATTATTATTCATAAACACTGATGAAATTGTAGATATCACAATGTTTAATACAAATTCCTTAGTTAAAGGTCATAAATATCTTTGAGATGGCTTAATCAGTTCGATCAAAACCACACGTATATTAGTTCAATGATGAAATTACGTCCAAATTGTTCTTCAAATAAATTAAGTAGTAAATGACGTACCTTTGAATTAATTAAATACCACCTTTTGATAGTTGTTAAAGATGTTAGCTTGAGATCTTGCGACGCCAACACCAAAATGAAGAAGACTTGATGAATCACACGATGGGTGATAATAGTATTTAGATCGTTAGTAGACTTCAGAATCAATAAGGCATATGAAATCTTAATGTGAATCGAAGAGCTGATTGCTTCAGCTATTGAAAGTGAACCACCAGATCTATCTGATAGGTAAAGATAGGCATTGATAAGCCAAGAAGAAAACTCATGTCTTTATGAGTAGTAGTTGAATTGATTATGAAGAAGAATAGGCATTTAAAGCCTAGAAGAACTAATGTCTTAATGAGACACAGTTGACTTGAATTGATGAAGGAAAAGAATGAAGCTAAAGTAAAGCCTTATTGGCTATCAAAACAATATGATAAAATATCCAGTCTCTGATTGGATGCAAGACAGAAAAAGAATATAATTTTGATATTACAATACCCATAAATAACAAACATTTGAAATTCATTTGTTCAATTATAAATAAAAAACAAGATAGCAAGCAAGGCCTGCTAAAAACGAATTACAGAAGCATGACCTACTACGAACTAAAACATAACGGAACAGGGAGGCCATTGAACATTTTTGCAGGCGAGCTCATAATTTTTTAGTTAGTCCTCTACCACTGTTTGGCTTGTTAGACGTTTCTTGCATTGAAGGTTGGCTTCATTTTAGATTCAAAGCAGTTATGACAAAAAAAAATTGTATTTAAATTTTCAGAACATATACTAAAGCTAGTAGGATTTTCTATAAATTTTCAAGTATACTCCAGGACTGTATCAGTTTTCAATAAAACACCTTTATAAGCAAATTTTACTGTTAATTTACATCCTTGATGTTATTAAATTAATTATTCAAGCATCTTTAACTTTTGAGATTGTGTTGATGTACAGTTCTTTTATCTGTATAAACTTAATAAGTTAATTTCCTTTTGTTTATAATGTAGGCAAGAGAAACTTTCTTACCTTTTTTTGTCATGGATGAAACAATCTAGAGTACACCTCACTCAATTGCCATTTTTATGTATAAATATTACTTTAGCTTACTGAGAAAACTGTTTGAATAACAAATTAATTAGATTTTCCCTCCATTAGTCAGCTGTTCAGGAAATCATTCATTTCAGTATTAAGAGGACTGCCAACTTAAGCATTTATTCTTCTAATAATTGATGTACTACAATCCTGTCCAGATTCAACTAAATAATGAAATTTGTTAAAATGTGTACTACTGCCAAATACTGCAATATATTTGTTAAATACAACACCACAGAAAATGTTTCCTTCGAAATCTTATTTTAAAATACATTTGTCCACTTTAACATGGTATGACTGTTAAACCCCATAATACAGATTACAGATTTTGTACTGTGAGAAACTGAATTCTAAAATTTAAACAAAAGAAGAATCAACTATGAAAGAACATCAGTGACATAATAATAATAATAATAATAATATGTTTATGTTGGAAATAATAATAATAATAATAATAATAATAATAATAATAATAATAATAATAATAATAATAATAATAATAATAAGGGACTTATTGACAAATATACATTGAGGATGCATCAGATTTTGCGCAGTCACTTACATGCAAAGAACAAAATTAAAGCTATAAATACGTATGCTATTCCAACCCTTGTTTATTCATTTGGAATTTTGAAATGGTCTGCCACGGAAATAGACAGCATACAGAGGAAAACGAGAACTCTGCTCACCACCTATAGATTACATCATCCAAATTCGTGCATGGAAAGGGTCACTCTCCCACGGAAACTGGGAGGCCGTGGAGTACTGGATCTTCAAGTCATGCTCCAGAATCAGATAAGGAACTTAAGAAGATATTTCCTTAAAAAACAGGAAACCAGCCTTCTCCATAAGGCTGTAGCACTCGCTGACAGGTACACTGTACTGCATCCATATAACGCCTCTGACCATCATACAAATCACCAAGTGTCCCTGCAGGAGAAAGAAAGATCCTGGGGAGAAAAGACCCTCCACGGAAAATACTACAGTAATCTAAACCAACAGAGTATAGACAAGAACGCATCATGCATGTGGTTACAAAGTGGACGCCTGTTTGGAGAAACAGAGGGATTTGCAGTTGCCATACAAGACCAGATAATAGCTACAAATAATTACAAAAAATATATCATCAAAGATACAAGTGTACTCTCTGACAAATGTAGACGATGCTCCATTCATCTCGAGACCATTGATCATATCACTGCAGGCTGCTCAGTACTTGCCTCCGTAGAATACACGAGACGGCACAATCAGGTCGCAGGAATCATACACCAGGCACTAGCCCACAAAAACCAATTAATTCAGGAACGTATCCCTTACTACAAGTACCATCCTGTACGCCTATTGGAGAACGAGTCATGTAAGCTTTACTGGGACATTGGTGTGGTGACAGACAAAACAATCAACCATAACAGACCAGATATTATACTGGTCAACAAGAAAACAGGGACAACGTTTCTTGTAGACATTGCAGTACCTAACGACATCAACATCGACAGGAAGCACCATGAAAAGATCTGCAAGTATAAAGAGCTCGCAGAGGAGGTCAAGAGGATTTGGAAGGCTAAGCTAGTACGAATAGTCCCTGTGATCCTGTCGGTCAATGGTCTCGTCCCCTACACACTTCACAAGAGTCTGCAAGAACTGGGTCTTCCACCGAACACCTACAAAAGCATGCAGCATTCTGTCATCCTATCTACATGCAACATTGTGCGATCATTCCTGTCGCAAGAATAAAGACATTAATTGAACTCTTGTATTACAATTATATGTAAATGTTTTATATTATTGTGAGGCACTTGGTGCATCCCGTGCCCTGTTACTACCCATATGTGATGTGGAGAAATGTAATAAATAATAATAATAATAATACAATTTAAGATACAAAAATGTATCTTGTATTATTTGAAGTACAGTAACTTATTCTA
The DNA here is from genome assembly GCA_964059195.1 of Ectobius pallidus. Lineage (NCBI taxonomy): Eukaryota > Metazoa > Arthropoda > Insecta > Blattodea > Ectobiidae > Ectobius > Ectobius pallidus. The sequence continues at coordinate 95,134,558 of CAXKWD010000003.1, read as the reverse complement.
AATTTGTTTATGCCTTAAAATAAATTTGAAAAGAATGGAAAAAATTTTATTTTTTATTTTCATTGTGCTATTTATATGTTAACTTTTCACCCCATATCTGAAAAGGAATTTTAAAGGCGGACTATTGAAAAAAACCTGCCAAATTATGCAGTTATTTTATTTATTTATTTTTATTTTTTATTTTTTGGTGCAAACACAATTTGAGGAATTTGTATGTTTATCTCTTATTTCCTCAAAACCATTTAATTTAATATTGTAACTTTCACCATTTTAAATATAATTAGGCCTACGTGGGATTTTGCATGGCTCCTCTTTATTGACCGAGCAACGAACTGTATTTCCATTTTCATCCTACCTCTAAAAGAAATAATTTTTTAAAAATTCTATGAAAAAAATTTTAAAAGATCAAACACATAAAAAATGTTTTCCTTCCTCTTGCAATGCATATACAGGGTGTCCACGCTAGAGGGATCGAGAGTAGTATAGAACCTGTTTCTCGGAGTGTTCTGTCCCATTGGAGAATCGCTTTATGACCAGGTGGATCCACATTCCACGTACGACGAACACGGCGTTGCATTCGAGTAACAGATTTCTCTTCTGCTAGCCATAACTCGCACTGAACTTTGTGTTGCGGTGTCCACATTTCGAGACAAAAGCTCTTGACGCGCATGCGCATGCGCGTGGAGCTGTCTGAAAACAGTGTTGCACAATCTCGGAGAGTTTCCCTTTCCTGTCATATGCAGAATGCAGCAATATCCTTATCTCGTTTTAACTGGCGAGCATTTATTTCTCGATCCCTCTAGCGTGGACACACTGTATTTTAACAAATCTGCTACAGCCTGTTGAAATAAATATTACATACAATAACAAAATTATTATTAAAAATGTTTCAAAATTCTGGGCAATCAATTTTTATACAGCAGTGTGGTTCAAATTTCACACTGAAAATTTTGAAATTAAAAAAAGCTCCAAACTTGAAAATTTCTTGATTACCGTGTCAGCCGGGCTTACCAATAAATTGGTACCTACATCATAAACACGACTACTTGCAGACTTAACTCAGCAGATGGCAGGGTAAGCATGCATTAGTATATCATGGATTCAGTACAGGGATGACAATTTAAATAAGTGTTAGTAGGAGTAACCATACAAATTATTAGAAACAGTGGCTTTGGACTTCTTGGTGTAACAAGCTTTGTGAAAGGTATGGAAGGGAAACAGTTGCTGCATTAAGATAAGCAGTGGCAGCCAGATTCTAGGCCAGTGAATTTCTTGCATTTTTTCATGTGCCACAATGAATCTCTTCCTGCATTGGGAAATTTCATTACTGCAATAATTGTTCCTCTTTTGTTTTCTGTGACTCGTAATGGCATGGTGAGTAGTGCTGAGGAAACCTGACTGTTCACTGGCAACGGTGTACTCATAAGTCATGAACAAAAGCAAAATTAACAATCCGGCTTCGAGGTGCATTCGGACACCCTTCAGTCCATCCATGTTTAAAATTTCAGATCTCTGCATGCAGTAGATTTTGCTGGGCATATCGCACAGACAGACAGACTGAAAGACAAACACTTCCTCTTATTATTATAAAAAAATTACTGTATCATTTACTGGCACCTGAGTTCCTTTAATATCGCACCTTTTATAATTACAGGCAGTGGAAGTTGTGTCTGGGTGTTTATCTAGTGGTGATTATACAAGCCTTGCTGAGTTTGTCACGGCTGAGGCCTTGGAAGAATTGAAGAAGAATGTGGCCACTTTCTCATTACAGCAAAGGCAGGAATTGGCGATATCATATGAAGATATATACTTCTCTTTTCCCTACCAAATAGGAGTAATGTTCAATGATGATGATAGTAAGTTGCATGTTTGTTGGTCTTAATAGTAATAATAATCGCCCTTAATTTCATTTATGTGCTCAGAAGGCTTACAAGAGTAAGAATCAACACTAGGGCCGGTATTCAGAGTCGCAATAAGTCATACTTATATCCATGTCGAACTTTAATCTCGTCTTAAGTTGAGTTTCTGACACAAACAAGTCGGACTTGACAAAGTCGAACTTATTGGTATTCATAGTCACTAAAGTATGACTTATTTGTCGAAATAAGTCGTACTTTATCAAGTCAAGGGTCCCCCTGACTTATTTCAGTTTAAGCCAGAACCATGGACAGTGATTTTTAGGATCTTGGCGAGGTATTAGAATAAACCCACGCCCCAAAGCGTTATTTGCGAAACATGATGAATCTATTCAAATTCTACAGTGATAATGAATTTAAAAAGAGATTTCGTTTCAAGAAGACACAATTTTGGAAATATCAATCGCCTATCTTTCATCGGCATTTCTCTCTGATGGTATTTCATATCGGCCCAAAGCTTCCTAATCTGTTTTGAATCTCTCTAAAACAATAATTAACATTGAAATAAATGCTTAAGCATACCGGTCTTAATTCTGAACAATGTCCAAGCTAATATATACACAGAATATTGTAAAGAAACTATTGATCAGCTTACTAACACGCTGCATAATATGACTGGATGAATTGAATTCTTTGTTTACAATGCACAGCGCCGTCTATATATTTTTATATCATGACAACGAAATACGTACTCAGACGGCTTTGCTTTACATAAAATCTGAAAAAATCTTAAACACGATTGGCTAATTCAATTGTTATGGCAGTGAACGCGTGATTTTTCATATTACTGAGTTTGACTTTAGTATGTAGAATAAGTAGAGCTTTATGAAGTCAGACTTAATAAAGTACGACTTTAAAGAAGGCTATGAATACGAAAAACAAATAAGTCGACTTGTCAAATAAGTTCAGCTTTATAAAGTCGGTTCTTAAGTCGGCGACTATGAATACTGGCCTAAAACAATTATATCAATTAAACCTGTTATTTTTACCAAGCTCTACTGACTGGAAATCGTTTTTGATCATATAAATTCAGTTATCAACTTGTAGCAGCAATGCATATTTTTTTTAAAAATTGAAAATATGTTTTTATTTCACACTATAATGATGTTAAAATTTAAGACAGTTTCTCTACAACATTTTATAAGATATTTTGTTGTGTTTTTATTTTAGAATTATAACAAAATGTGGCCTTCTGTTGTGTTAAAGTCTGGAAAGTGGGTTGTTCATCATGGGTTTCAATAACTTGTGTGAGTAATGCAACAGTTGACACGACTAACAGATCTTGGTTATTCAAACTCCTTACAGACATGTTATATTTTATTTATTGAACTTACTACCATATTGGCTTGCACAACTTACAAAGAATACCAATACAAAGTTGTAATGTCCTGCATCCGAGAAAGAGAATTACAATCCATACATTGAATTAAAATTATGAAGACAAAATTATGATATTTAAGCAATAAAATTTAAAATTATGAAGACAAAATTATGATATTTAAGCAATAAAATTTAAAATTACAAGATTAATTAAGATATTATTAATAACTTCAATTTTGCATTGATGGCTTCAATAAATTCTAAATTGTGCATGTTCTTAAATTACCCCACAGTTGGATCATATATTAACTTTTTATCATTGTCAGCATTTTGTGGTGGTTCAAGGGAGGTCTCAAAACATACTTGTAGATTTAAAAAGTAACTTGTTTGCTTTTTTGCTCAATGATTATAATAATATTCCTTCTAAAGATAGGGTTACTGTACCAGTAGTTGACCATTTAAGGCGTTTTTTTTCTTTGATAAAGACTATAATACACAATACTGCAAGAACTGAATAAGTAATTTATGTAAAAGAAAGTTTGAAAGCTGCTTTACAAAATGCATATAAAAGTTTTCAATATTAAACAATTGGTGTACTACTTATCTCAGTTCAAAAATAATTGGTTGTGATGTACCTGTAGTTGACCACTACTACCCAGTTCTTGACCACCGCTTGCACCAGTAGTTGACCACAATTTATATTAATGAATTTTGTTGGAAAATATATGAAACTGATATGTTTGCAGGTTGCAGAATACGTGTTGCATTTGGCAATAAAGTAGACTGCATAATGTCATTCTCAGAAGAAAGTTTAGACACATTGTATGTAACATGTGCCTTACAACCATTCGCTAATAGGAGGTTCGGAAACACAATTTGCTAACTCTCCACCCATGAAATCAACACATTTGCAATACAGGCAATTCATAATAAATAGCGCCTGTTATCTACCCATTTTTTGATCTACCAATTCCTTAGAAATTTAAGGGCCTTCATGTCCTGAATAGGAAACTTCCCCCCCCCCCCTTCCTTTTTCCACTTTTGGGGCAAGTTTGAAAGCCTAACTCGTTCACATTAAACATTCTTGAAGGATCTTTCAAAATATCCAGTACATTCTCTTCTTTTACATAAGCATGCAATTCATTGAACCAGTTTCTATTTCTTCCACATCTGCTCAAGCTGTATGAATACCTTCTAAATACCTTTCTGACATTATTGGACGCCATGTCATGAACGATTTGAACCAATGTCTATCTGGTTTGTTGTTTTTAAAAGGAATTTTTCTATTTGCATTTATCTTTAAAATCTTGTTTTACAGTTTCAAACATTGTGTGCCTTTTTATTGCCAGGCACTTCTTTTGCACAAGGAAATATCCCAAGAAACAAGTAAATTTTCCTAAATTTTTAATGGAACAGTACATTTTAGTTTAATTAAAAATGAAGAATGTGGTATGCCATATTTCCTTCCAGTTTTTCTTATGTTGGACCATAAATATCACTTGTAAGGTGCTAGTCAACTACTAGAGTAAGGGATTCCATTTGATGACCACTAGTGGTCAACTACTAGATACCCGGCCATTTTGGTGTTTCAGTAGTTGTCCAGCCTTTTCTTGCCCTAACAATCAAAAACTGGTTGTTAGCATTACGTCATTAGCATTAAGTAATGTGCATTTTAATCATATGAATTACAAAAGAAATGAATATGTCATTAATCAGTATGGCTGTACAAGAATAATAGAAAAATGCGCAGCTTACCTTCTCTATTAATATCTGAAGCAAGCCATGTTGCACCACCAGAAAACAATGCTAAAGAATGGCAACCATTCAGTAGATTCAGTACCTGATAATTGTATTTGGTGAGGCAATCCCTACTCTTTCAAATGACATATAATTTTATACTCTTTGGTTTAGCACAACAAAACACTGCCTTATTATATGCTGATTTGGTCAACTATAGGTGCACGGTCAACTACCGGTACAGTAACCCTATGTTACATTCTTGTCCCAGGCTATCACTAAAAATTTTACATCATTATTAGTCAAAGCATCCTCAACAGTTGTTTTAGGCTAAAAAGGAATAGAATGTATTTTTCTTTATTTAAAAATAATTAATATAAATATTAGGTTTATTTCATCTTCATTACAATCAGAGACTTTGGTTACATTTCTGCTTTACCATTCAGTCCCTTGAATTACTAAAATAAACATTTGTAACTATTTCTACCTATTACTTAAATACAACAAACATACATGTTTATATATTATTCATTACTTCATTTGAATTTATAATGTTACTTTCTTCGATTATGGCTAACCGTTTCGTTTTAACTATAAATAAAAATTTCCCCATTCTTTTTAAAAAATCCACATTCTTCGTTATGCACATTTTCTTATATGCTACACTTTTATTAATTTTTAGTAATTTACTATCAATTAAATTTCTCCTCTACATCTCCGTTTCCTTACACTCTAAAATTGTGTGTCTGGCATCCTCTTCCTCGTTACATAGTGGGCATATTCCTCTAGGTACCGAACCTCTCAAATAATGTTGTGTACAGTATCTTCTAGAGAATTGACAAAATATTCATTGAAGGTCTTAGTACTGGTAGAATTATGTGCATCTGATTTAAATGTATTTGCACCATTTGTTTTTCTAATAATTTCCCAAGTTACTTTACACTGATCTGGCGAATTATTTATGTAATTGACATTGGCTTCTATTTTAGCATTTGCTGCTCCATAATATTTTTTTCCTGTTTGTCAAAATATAAAACTGCCTATATTCTTCCATGATAGATTTATATATTTTCCACAAATTCATGAAACAGACAGTGTAATATACAGTGAGTAATCACTGGCTGTACAGCAGTAACTACATCCATAAATTTTTAAGGAATGGGTTATGGAAATAGCTGAAGTGACTAGCTTCTCTGAAAGTATATAATTATTTTGACATTTTAATTTTTTTTTAAGTGGTGTTCCATTAGCTAGAGACTTGGTTCTTTTAGATGCTAACCAATTATTATTTTCTGTTGCAGAAATCCAAAAGAGATTTGTAGAAATTACAATGTGTTATCACGTACTTCGAGGCCTAAAAGAACTTACTCAGCAAGGAGTGACACCACCTTTGAACATGGGCATGATGCCAGAATACAGGGACAAAATATTCATATGCAATTACCGTTTCATCAGGGAGTTTACCAAAGGTGTAGAAGATCAGTGGACAGTAAACGTTGTTAATCACTTCAAACCGTCAGACTATGTCAGTTAATGAGATAAGCATTGAAACTTTAGCATAAGATATTTGATAGGTGTGTTATTTAAAACAATGCCTTTTGTAGGTATTTTTATAAGTGTAAGTGCAAGAAGAGTGTTAAATAATTGGCATGAAGTGTCAAACTATACTACTTGCAAAACTCTGTAATTAATGGAGGAAAATTTACTTACAGGCTAATGAAGTCTCATATTTTTAAATCCGTATTAGGTATTATAGAATACATGTAAAAAAATTCCTAATGTTTAGCAAAAGAGCTGAATAATGTCTTGCAATTTGTACATTTTTTATACTTGATATTATTTTTTATCTATTGAAAATTTGTTTATTGGTTCATTGGGTTTAGCATGTGGTCCAAAAGCAGGTATGGCGTTTATCCATTAGTGTTGCCTGGGAGATAACAATTTTGGGGCTCCCTCTTAAATATTTTCTTGGAGCCCCTTGCAATACTTTTTAGGGTGTAAGAAAACTGAAGGATAAATTATTGCCTAAAATTTAATAACATTCGCTACTGGCTTGACGACAGTTACTAAAGTGGTTGGATTATTCGATGGCATATGTGAGTCAGCTTCACCAGCGGCGTTGCCTGTCTTACGCAATATCTCTGTCTTTGACTCTCTCACTGACAGTGCACACACTTCATGCGAGACAGTAAATCACTTAATACTTAAAACTCATCCAGACTTTAAACGCCGTCTTATCTTCTAATTCTCCATTCCATTAGAGGCTCAGTTGAAATGTTTGTCCAGGTGCTGGGTTTCTCTGATACATAAAATCGTATTGTGTTTTAAGTTCTGTCTTGAAAATACCGTGGTTTACTGAAGCAGAAAAATTCATGCTAATCATCGTATTAAATATATAGTGAATAATTAAATATAAAATAAAAATTGTGTGTAGTATTACTAGTTTATATACCGTACTTTTATTATTTCTTGTGTTTCCTTTAGTTTCCTTTTTAGAAGGCGTGAATGTGTTAAAATTATGTTTGAAGAAGCTGGACCTAGTAGTGACATCGATTTAACTATCCATCATTGTGAAGCCGCACAATATCGTGAAACCATTGATTTGTATAAAACTTGGGAGCTGACAGTGGAGGCTTGCAAAATAGGAAATGTGCATACAATATCTAGGATTTGTGATGAGGCAAAGAAACCAGTCTAGCAATCAAGGGCCCCCATTTTCAAGTCACCGGGGAAAACACAATAAGCCCAAGAGTAAAACAGATTAGGCTATTTTCAGAAGGACATCTTGCAAAGAACTATTATACAATTATAACATGAGGTACAGTATCCTACAGAAAAGAAAGAAAGAAAAAAAAAATTAACAATTGCAATGAGGGAGAAAATTGATTACAAGGGCTCTGTTTCTGTTTGGTCATTGTATGGCATTTTGAAAAATCTAGGATTTAGGTATAGGAAATGTAATGACGGGAGAAAATTTTTTTATGGAAAGGGCAAGTATTGTAGCAGTTTGCTTAAATTTCTATGAAAAATGCACAACTTTAGGGATCAAACCCAAGAAACCAGATGAAACTTAGGTGGTACATTTGGCAGGACAGTCACAGGAATGGAGGTTTGAAAGTCCCTGCAGGAATTGGTTAATTGTGTTAGTATAATAATGTAGGCCTATAGTAATAATAGTAAGTTGTATACAATCTATACCATCACCAGAAGAGAATGTTGTATGCAATCCATATTGTGACTGTTCAGGACTGCATAAAGCACAACAAATAACCTTAATCAACATTAAAAATTAAATTTTGACCGAACTGCCTGTGCTATCAAGATGAAATTTGAGGTAGACAATCTCCACTTAATGGGGAATATACAATGAAATTTGAGACAGAGACTCTCAAGTTCATGGGGAATATATGATGAAAATTTCAGGCCTCTAGGTCAAAGAGGCTCGGAGGAGTTAGCGAGCACATAAATATCCACTATACACACATCTCAGAGCACAATTAGTATGTGATATTAAGCCTAGATCACTGTATCCACATTTGAAAGCCTTGAAACAAAAAGTGTAGAATCTCCACTCTGTATTCTATTATATATATGCGCAAATATGTACAGCGTAACAAAGAGAGAGATCAGGTTCTTGTAACAGTTACTTGGTAGGTCTATCACTTCTGTATATTTATAATCTTTCAAACAAAAGAATGAAACAAAAAGCCTGTTTCATGAAGAATGAAAACAACTCTCACTCTATTATAGTAGAGACTAAACATATTCAGCTAAGCATTGGTAACTCTTTGAGATAAAACATACAGACATTTATGATATAATAATACAGTATTATGATGTACACTTTCAAGAAAAATTAAAATTAAATTCACTATCAATGTATGTTATTGCTCAGAGTTGTGCTACCTACATTTGAAGATGAAATTTCACAGTAATTTAATAAATGTAAAATGTTCTTTAATTTTAAATGTTCATAAATAATAGGTAAATGTTCATAAATAATAGGCCTTATATGATAAAAAAGATGGTGACTAAAATACAATTACGTGATCACAAAGAGATATATATTATTCTTTATGTGTATATTCTTTCATTAAATATTTTTATAAAAGCATTCTTTAAAAAATATTAAATTATAGTGATAAACCTATTAAGACAATATTGTAAGTAAATACGAGCCTGGTCTACGTCAAGACAAGTCTGATGCTCAAAGAGCCGGTAAGAGAGCTCAAGGTTCCTGCATGTTTTAGTGTGTACTTTATTCATTTATTGAATACCATATGGATTTACTAAAATAATTTAAGATATCCTAATAAAATAATGTGATACTGGCAAGGCCAGGTCTATCAAGCAGTGCTTCGAAGGTGTGAAGTCATTCTTCTACTTCCCCTCCCTTCGTGACCGCCAAATCATAGTGATTGGTTCAGTTATGCAACTGTGATGTCATTTCCATCCCTTTGTGACCTCCAAAGTATAGTATTTGGTTCATTTGTGCTTTGGAGGTCATGAAGGCAGGGGAAGCAGGGTAATGACTTCACACCTTCGGAGTACTGTTTGACAGGCCTGAGCTAGATTGACTGGGTACAGTGGTAATCAGTAAACAGTAATTTTACGTAAAATAACTTTTTCTTGTATATATTTTCACTTCTACAATAATGTGTACTTGAAGATAACATTCTTTAATACAAGCTGATTTTCTAAAATAATAGTTGTAATCTCATTTTTGAGGGAGTAATTAAAAAAGAATTGGAATTTTACTTTTCATCTCTCTTGTACATAGAATTTACTCTCAGCAAATATAGATCAGTGAAATAGGAGAACTGATTTTGTCAGAGAGATGGCCTTTTGCAGTAACTACAACAGGTGAGATGTGAGAATAGAAAAGTGTAAAATTGAATTATTTAAAATGGCCTCTGCTGAAACATATGATTTATACAGGGGTGCCCACCTCCCTGCAGCTTCATGACTCAACCCCCCTCTCCGTTTCATGAAAAGTACCCTCCAAACTCATGAAAAGTAACCTCTCTTACAAATAGTGGAATAATAGCAGGCCTACTCTAAAACTTCTTCCCATAGAAAAGGTATTACTGTATTTATATAATAAGAAGTGTTTGTGTGTATGTTTGTCTGTCTGCCTGTAATGCCTAGCTAAATTTAGGGAATGCAGAGAACTGAAATTTTTAAATTAGATGGACTAAGGGTGTCCGAATGCACTTCAAAACCAGATTTTTAATTTTTGCTTTCGTTCGCCAGTTATGAATGAAAAAATGGCATAAAACGTGTTTTTTTCCCCCGTATCGAATTACCAGTATTTGCTAAAATATTGCTAAAATATTTAAATTGTAAAATGAATTGCAAGTGGCCTTACTCTGCTGCCATAACAACCAGGAAAGAAGAGCATTGCCAAACTATATATATATTTTTTTCAGCATAACACATCAATTTGTTGATTGCTTTGATTTTGTTAGCCTGCTCGGCTAGATTCATTTATTCATAATGTAACGGCATGTAGAGTTTTAATCTTTTTTTTACATAGGTGGATGGAAGGGGGATAATGAATGTAGGCCTAAATGGTAAAGCATTCAATGATTTGGACGGAGGGTTTTCTGGCTAGGGAATTCTAACCTGAGGTTGTTTCTTTTCCAGTGGGTGCATTTTAATCGTCAAATGCACCTCCAAGCCAGATTTTTTGCTTATCAACAGGCTTTAAAACTTAGTGCCCGATCGAATATGTTAACAGCAACTGTACTGTACAGACTTTGCTCGGCGTATGCGCTAGCTACCATATGCTAGTTCACGTGATAGTAAACAAAGCGGATTACAGGTATAGGAAGACCACAAAATAACTTCTCATTCTCTAAACTCACATTACAAGCATGCAAAACGATATGTTCTCCTGTTTGTGTGTAATAGTCCCTCCCAAATGTTTCAATATATTTTTGAGTTTTAGAATACTTTACTTTCGGTATTCCGAACACGTATTATAAATTTATAAACACGCATAATGACAAGGTACACTGTTGACCAATTTGAGAGGCATCGTACTACGAGCGCATTGACTTCTCAGTACTACTATGAATGACTGTCTTATCAGCCTACGCAATCGCCCCCACCCCCTATACTCAGGTTGTTGGTAACTGGAATCATCTCCCTCTGTGGGTTCGGGCACTAAGTTTTAAAGCCTGCTTATCAATTATCAATAGTTTTAACTGTTTATCCATGATTTGCATGTAAGGGTAAGGTTCATGAATCTGTGATTCATTTTTTGTTTCATTTGGAACCTCTATGCCCATATGACAGCACAAGATTCGTTTTTGTCGTTTAATTTTTTATTTACTATGTCTAACAATATAATTATAATAAAATTATCTAATTCATGCAATTTATGTAAAAATGATGTCAGTGTTAATGAATATAACATTCTAATTATTTTTCTGTTAAAGAAATGATTTATATAAAACATTCTAGCAGTTGAACACACGAAACCACGGGCAGCTAGTATTTTCAGTTGAAAAAGTATGCTGTTTTTACATGATAAATACATAACTTATAAATAAATGATTACATACAGAATATATTCTAAGACAAATTTAAGAAGAACCAAATGTTTAAACTTCTTAACAGATAAGCATTAAGAAAGATAAGTAAACAAGAGTGCAGCAACACGACAGGCCAACAATATTTGAGGTTGCCCTTTCACATACAACTAGATTTCATTGGTGCAGGACTTGGTTACAAGCAAATGCATTTCGCTAACTGTGATACAACTTTAAGCCTACTAGTTGAACAGCATATCAAATATTTTATCCACATCTAAAGAGTTAGAAGAGGTTTTTATTATTTTTTCTTTTTGTTATAAAACTTTATTATTTTTTATTATTTAACAAATAAATTGCTAATTTTGCAACAGTGGAATATTCCCAGAATACATATCGTTCCTGGACGTTGTACGTAGAGGAGTTTACAGTTTGGAAATGATGTATAGGCCTATTAACTGTATATAAATATTATGCGATATAAGAGTGTATGACTGATAGACACAGGTTTAGGGTTTTTAAAAATCTACTTGATGAATTTCCAAGCTTGCTATTACTATCCCATAGCCTTTCTGCTACATCCAAAATCAAGTCCAAACATTGCTCCAGAGTAAACTAGGAGTTAGATGGTTGTATGTCTGGCATTGTGTACGAAATTCCTGATTCCAACTGTCTTCCATCTGGCACTAACTCATGTTTTCCTTTGATGAATGGTACGTATAACCAGTGGCGTACCAAGGCTACTTGGCGCCCGGGGCTAATTAGATGGTAGTCGCCTCCTAACACTAAAAGGTTCAAGGTTCAGTGAGTTTAATTTAAACACAGTTTAATGTTCACAGTTATTTATCTAATATATAAAGTCGAATGTGTGTTTGTGGGTATGTATGTATGTATGTATGTATGTTTGTTCCTTATACAAATCTACATTTCTTTACCAATTTACACGGAATTTTGCACACATACCCAGTTAAGCCCGGGAAGTATAGCGGTCAACATTAAAATTCAAACAAAATACTCCTTCCCTTGAAAATTATATAATTTCTGAGAATTTTATACTGAAAAAAAATGAATGTTGTTCAGTTCACATGACAACAGTGTATTGTTTACTTTGATAACATTGGGCTTTGGCGACTATAATTATAATGCTGGACTTAAACGAATTATGATTTCATCGATATATTGGCGAAAATAATTACTGAAAATGAAATCCACGAAAATAAAGCACAGTGTGATGCAGTCACATAACTTTCTCTACCCTCGACATAAGAAATATTTTCTCACTTCACATTTTTATGTCGAAGAATAGGTCGTATTGCAAGGGACAACTTAAGTGTGTGAGTATGCTATATCAGAAGTCTGTAAATAATCCTTTCCCCTTATACCTTATCCATAGCTGTAGGCTTTGTATTAGTTGAGAAATAGGGATGTTTATCATAGGCCCTAAGCATGGGGTGGAACATTTTGAGTCCTACGCTCGCAGTATATTATGTCCAGGGTTTTAGGGGAGGAACGTATGAAAGTGGTACTGCATTTCTCTTTTATTTCAGCCCGAAACGGTTGTATGATAACATGAGAATGAGAAATAAAATTTTCCGTCAAGTCAATACAATCTTATTTAATTTATGTTTCTTCTTATTTCAACCCCTCCCAAGCATGATGTGTAGAAGCAAAGGAATGCAGCTTTCGACATCCTCTATATGAGCCATAAAAAGCTATATCTAGCATTTTCTGATGGAACAGTTTGAGTGTGATAAATCTTTTCCTTCATTTCAAGTTCTACATACATAATTTCAAATTAAAAAATACAAAGCCCGGGCGACGCCGGGCCTATTCAGCTAGTTTTTAATAAGTAGTGTTACTTCAACACATTATAAAGAGAAAAATATGAATGAAATAAAACTGTATTATAAGGTTTGTTTGTTTGAAAAAAAAATAAAGAAAAAAGAAGTTTCAGAGTCATAACATTTTTTTTTTAAATGTGCCTTCCTAGCCTTGATAGATGAAAAGCTTATTTATAATAGAGTTGAAGTCTATAGTAGCAGCCACATCACGTTCAATTGATAAAATTACTAAATTTCGCCCGTCTTTCTTTCGCCCGTACACCGTAAACTTTTCCTGTGTGCTCAGCGCCATGACCTATTTCGGATTCTATAAATAGTTTAAAACAAAACGTTTATTTCATTTCTAAATAATGTTACTGCAGTATTTAACAAAGTAATAAAGAAAATTTGACCAAAGAAACCTTATATTTTGCCTGAAGAAATGATTTTTTCTTAAACTAAAAAAATACTTTTTCAATTTTGGCGCCCCCTTCTTTACGGCGCCCGGTGCGGCCGCCCCGTTCGCACCCCCCTTGGTACGCCACTGCGTATAACTACAAAAATTACTTTTTTATAATGTCCACAGCATGAACAAGTGGACTTGGTTAAAGCAAAGCTCCAAGTTTACAACAGTTGATTAGAATAGTGCTTAGCCATATACAATAAATATTTGCCTGACATAATGGCTTCTGACCTCTGCTAGTAAATGACAAAAATAAAATATAGACATTCACATTTGTCAGTTATTCGTAATTATTAGGAATTCTATATGTTTCTTTTAGGTTAATAGTATGAATCTAGACTGTTTTGTTTGAAGTAAGAGCAGAGTTTCAGGGTTAAACGTGTAAAAAATTCATAATATTGAGGAGAATCAATATTTTATTATTTAAGTTTGGATAGGTTCTTACCACTTATGCTTCTCTTTATGTAAAGTTTTCCATTTTCAACGTTTGGAAGTGGCCACCATAAAAGTATTGAGCTAAGAACAGACATCACAACTCTCAAAATTCAAGCTAAAATATTATGTAATAGTAATTATTATGTAAAGGTTGTGTAAGTGTTTCCTCTAATTATTTTTTTCTCTATTAATGAAATACCAATATTACTTTTAATTAGATAATAGTCTGACATTTTTAAATATTGAATTTAAAGAAAAAATGTATAGCTCTACTGTAACTGTAATTTTTAATATCATCTCATTAATATTAAATACAATGTTCTGGAAAATAATTTTGTAAGCGCTAAAAATTTACTAACTTTTCAAAAATATTTATAGAAATAAATTTTCTATTCATGCTTAAATAATGCTGAAATGGCCATCCTCTTCTCCAATACCTCAAAATAAATTATAATTTAAATAAAACTGTAATGAAGTAAATAAACAGTCCTTAAATATTATACCTATAGCACAAAAGTATAAAGTGGAATCATGATTTCTAGTTAAATTTTGGACAATTTTACTGATTCTTTCAGCTTCTCCTAAGAATTGCAGCACATTCAGGGATCACATCTAAGAAAGGATTTTGAAAAATTCTGATTTTAACTGCCAAAAATTAAATGTTTTTGAAAATACTTAACCCCTTTTTACACAGAATTATCCAAACAAATTCACAGAACATATTGTTGCCAGTTGTATCAGGTGGGTTTGGATTAAATGAAATGGATGTTTGACAAATTAGAGAAGGTATCATTATAATTCATATTATCTGTATTAATAAAAGGAATTGTCCTCGATGTCCAGCGAAATCTACTGAACGCAGAGATCTGAAATTTCAAACATAGGTGGAGGGTCGGAAAATGCACCTCCAAGCCGGAATTTTAATTTTAGTTTTCGTTCGTGAGTTATGAGTGAAAAACGGGCAAAAAACGTGCATTTTGTGCGTTTTCAAAACATAGGTTTTCAGTTATACATTTCAATGTCAAATCAATTACAGTTGGCTTTGGCTATTTTTGTCATACCTTGAAAATAAAACTTAAGCGATCGCTTGAATGTTGTAAGCCCTAAATATGGTCAAACGTTGTTTTATTTGGACGAATCTCACTATACAGAGGTTTTCTGGGCCAAGAAACTCGAATCTGAGGTCGCTTTTACCAGACGATGCTATCTAATCGTGGTATGTAGTCCACGTGATTTAGGTGTTAATAAATATAATGATTTTAGTATTATGCTCTTAATTTGTAATTTTTGAAATAATTATCGCGGGCGAAGCCGCGGGCACATGCTAGTGAGTTTATAAAACTGTAATCTTATCTGTAGTTTTGTGTGAATGTGAAACGTGGCCACATTGCAGGAGGAACACAAATTGAAAGCATTTGAAAATAAAGTTATAAGGAATATATTTGAACCAAAAAGAATAGGATATCAGGGGAATGGAGAAGGCTTTACAATAAGCTTTATAGTCTGTATCGTTCTCCTATTATCACGAGATTAATTAAATGCAGGTGGTTAGTGCGGGTTGAATATGTTGTGTGAATGGGGATGGAGGGGGGCATTGAACAAAATTGTAATGGGAAGAGCAGAAGGAAAATGACCATGTTAGTGATGGTTAGGATAGATGGGACAATAATGGGATGGGATAATACTGTTAAGGCAAGTTTACACGATGAAATTAGGTTTCGTAACTAAGTTCCACAACTTTTTTTACTTGAATGCACAAGCGCGGGATGTATTGAAGACAGTTAGTTATGAAACTACGCAGTTTCGGCTGATTCCAACTTTTCAGGAAACTATAATAGTAATTTTGATATTTTACGCATATTTAGCTTGTTCGCATTTTGTTAAATGAAGTGGGGAAGTGAGGAAATTGTGAAATGCCTGGATTCAAACGTGTATGTGGGATTTCAACAACTTGAACATCAGAAATAAGATGAAACGTGTGGTTGCATTGGAATATAAAATGGGTGTAATTAGTTTAACGAAATCACTTTCATGAAAGTGGTTACGAAATCTAGTGTCATCGTGTAAAACTAGCCTTTAGGATAGATAATAGTGTTAGGATAGATCTAAGAATGACTGACTAGAAATTCGATCTGGACACAGTTGACTAAGGACTAATAATTTCTGTATTATCCTCTCTTTTCAATTGATGAAAAATAAGAAATTTTAATATTTCCAAACATAGATATAAAAAAGTGCGTAAAATTTGCCGTTCTGGTTTGCATTTATAGCCTATTCTTTTTACTTTATTCTTTCAACTTTCAGGGGGGATATATCCCCTCGATCCCCCTCTCTGCATCCGTCACTGTATCTATCCATAAAAACATAACAATTTATCAATAAATTTAAAGGAAGATAATATAATAAATACCATATGTGGTGTTTTCATATGTATGATAGGCAGTGACAGGACAACTCAAGCAGGAATAGAAACATCCATCATCCTGTGTACAGAGCTTTGGAATGTGTGTTTGTTTTGACTCATCATAACTCCTAAACTACTTCAGATAAAAATGTGGGACTTTCATAGACTTTTTCACCATTAAATGCTCTATATATGAGGCATACTATTTACTATTCAGAAATAGGTTTTGTGAATGCAGATGAAAAATAAACATGCCTCACAACAGTGGAACTGTACAACCCTTCAGGGTTGGGCAATGCTCTGAATGGCTTACATTCACTCCTTAGCTTTGCCTTATCTTCCTGTATGTTTTAAGCCTCCTTTAGAACAGCAAGTTCTTGGGAATATTCCAGGGGCAAAGGTTACTCAGGGAAGAGCCCTTAGCTTTGTTCTATCTTCCTTTAAGTTTTATTCCTCCTTTAGCACAGTACGTTCTTGGGAATATTCCAGGGATAAAGGTTAAACATAGAAGAGATGTCTGGATGAAAACAGCAGTTCTTAATAGACTGTTTAACCCTTTTCATGGCAATGTGCTGAAATGACCCCTGGAATTTGCCATTCGACACCAAAGGAACAGTGTTCCATTCATCCATGTGCAGTATCAGGAGCACTTTCAGATTCAGCTATTGAATAGCATTGAAAGCATTGAAAGTATTTTAAATTCTAGATGAAGAAATCAAAATTAAAAAATGGGAAAGAATTATATCTAATATAGGCCTATACTTGCAGCAAGTGACAAAAAAGGCTTGCTCTCACAGGGCATTTCATAGCTGGGTCATTCTACAGAAAACCTGCATTTTAATGTCACAGGACAATATATTAGAAACTAGTTATAATATTTGCAATTTTTCAAAATCAGATATTAAAATACAATATTATCTATTAGTTAGTACTTTACTTTGGGGAAATTTTTTAAAAATTAGCTGTAAAAAGTTGTCCACAGAAGGTGATTTCTCACTTCCGTGGACTGTCACAACCCTCAGGTAGAGAACTTCCAAAGATCACAGATACTGTACTTCTTAACATTTTCACTTAAAAAGTATAGTATCTAGTCAGAAAATACTTCAGTTTAGCATATTGATGAATGAAATATTTTTTTTTTTGTCCCCACTGTCAATATTTTTCAACCTGAGTTCATGTCACAAGGTTTGCCATCACTTCTGTGGACACTCAAAAAATGCCTAAAATATTCACCCGTGTGTGTTAGTTACCTTTTTCTGAGAGTCAGCTGTAGAGGAAGGGCACCCATTTTGCAGAGTGAAGTGTCTTTGTTCTTCTGGATTGGATTTTGTTCATGTATGTATCAAGTTTCTATTCACTTTTTGCATGTGGCATAGCTCATGCAGTCACTTCTGTGGCCTTTATTAAAGTTTAGTTTTTAAGTTAAAAAATAATTTTTAGTACACATGACTTTTAGAATGTGATAATCTCAATAGCCTGAAGAGCTTTTGTTTCTGACCTCACAATGCAAGGCAGTTTGCAAAGAAACATAACTTTTTATCACTTCCGTGGACATGTGGATTCCATGGAAGTGATAACTGTCCACAGAAGTGATTTGATTCATTATTTTTAAAATTACGCACTTGTTGTGATGTATCCAGTTGACCGCTAACATTAAATTGTATAACAACATGCTGAATAAAAAAAATATTTATTAATATTTTAGTTCCTTACCAGTATTGTAACATTTTATCTTTCATAAATAGTTAAGTCTTATTCAATGAGTACACTATCATTAAATTGTCATTTTATTAATTAATATTCTACATTAGGCCTCTTTAGTGCCTCCTGATATAGGTCTACTCCTGCCCATCATAATTAATGGGATGGCTTGGGAGGCTACTTACTATATTATATCTTGAACGGTAGGTTACTTATTATTTTCAAAACAAATTATAGTTCATGTATTTGTAACAGCAGGGTTTAGAAGATTTCATGACTAATATCACTATAATATATATTATATTACCATGGACAAGTCTAATGTTCATTTTTAAAGCATAGATTAAAAATTTTTGATATTTGTACCAGAATGGCAAGAGTAAAGAAAAATTATTTGAGGAAGAGAAGGAAACGAAAAAAAGGAAATATGAGAAGAGCTAGAGTAAAATTGTATCAGGATTCAGCAAAGCATGAAGAAGAGAAAAGAAAAGATAGGGAGCGATACCAAAGGGGAAAAAAGCAGGAAAGTAAACCTGTGTCACAGCTGACACACAGGGAGAGAAGGAAAGTTCGAAAAGAGTGGAGAAAACGTTCAACGAATTACAGGTAGTCGAAAGAGCAAAATAATCGTACTAGTTGATT
This sequence comes from Ectobius pallidus, assembly GCA_964059195.1. Lineage (NCBI taxonomy): Eukaryota > Metazoa > Arthropoda > Insecta > Blattodea > Ectobiidae > Ectobius > Ectobius pallidus. The sequence goes on along the minus strand of CAXKWD010000003.1, from coordinate 95,115,584 downwards.
TCACTGAGAGTCATACTCCACCTACCAGTCCAGAAATATCGCCAGGCTCCACTACTACTCCTGATTTCGTTCAGTCACGCGATAAGAGCCTTTACATTTACCAGTTATAAAAATGAGGATCAAGTAGAAGAGAAAGGGGAGAGAAGATAGCAAAAATACAAGACAAGAGATTACTTGAAATTACAGAAAGGAAAAATGCGAAGCTTTGGCAGCAGTACCATTGTTTAAAAAAGCGGAAGAAAGGTAAAGAAGCTTTTAAGTGGTGTAAAAATTTTCCAAAGTTGTGGGGAAAAAGCTAATTTATGCAGAAGTGCTACAATCACAGATTAAGTCAAAATACACACAATAAAAATCTGTAAAGGAAAAGAGAATATTGAAATTAATTACATGTGGAAAATTTTTTGAAAAATATCAGTGCCAAGGTTATTTTATGTCACCTCACAATGGAGAACTACGCTGTCAAATGGACAAACTTTGAGAAAAATGAAACTGAAAAAGAGAAGAGAAGATGTGATAAGATTCTTAGAAAAAGATAAATCTAGCAGACGTTAACTGCAATAACTGTTCACTGAAAGTGACAAATTGTTTTCGTTTCCTGACATGCCTAAGTTTTTGTTTTATTTTTTAGTGACATCTTTTTTATGACATCTTGTGTATGTTATACAAGTGGTTACTCTGTGGCAGTAAATTAATTTCTTGAATAATAAACCTAAATCTGTTTTTCCTTTAGAAAAAATATTTACCGGAATAAAAAAAGTCCATTATTATAACCAAAAGTCACTTCTGTGGACATGCAATCACTTCCGTGGACAGCATCTTTCTTTTAGATTTTTTTTAAAGAAAACCAAAAAGAGATGACCTATGTCACTTAAACCACAGGTTAAATACTTTAAAACTAGTACTGTAAATATTTTTTTAGGCCATATCTGATAAATTCGTTTTTTTATTATTCTTGCATCAAAACTGCAGGGTTTCTGTAGAATGACCCAGCTGCTAATTTATTTCTGCCGGAATGTTTCTTATGATATATTTTCAAGAAAACTCTCTATAATCAACAATTCAACCTAACTGTTCTTGGATTCAAGAAAACTCTGCACAGAATTAAGGGTGATTTACTACACGAATGAATTCAGCTGAATATTGGGAGCCGTGGTTCTTTATTCCTTATACAGGAAAATGAAATAATTGAAACACTTGATGACTGTGTATAAGACTTCTGAAAATTATTATCACAAAACCAATGACCACATCAGAGGCTGGACAATGTTGTTCAAAGCTTGAAAAGTAAAGACAGTTCACAGAAATTAAATGCTCCAAGAAAGACTCTCTTCCCTCTCCCTACTATCAATACGACAGAAATGGATTTCGGAAATCCTAGGTATCAACAAGAAAGTAATGGAAACATTTAAGAAAGTTAAAGAGAGAAGAGTGGATTTTGGTACAAAACTCGGTTAATTGTGCTGAGAGTGGAATGATAGACCTATTATTTGTGAACTTACATAGGTCTAAGTTAACTAAGAGAGTACTAAGTAATTAAGGTACCATAATATTTTGAGCTGAAAACGGAACATCCCAAGTTGTTGTTATTATTATTATTATCACGAGGCATGTCCATAAAGTAAGTTTCAGTGGGGCCGTTTACAGAAACAAAACACAATGTCAAGGAAATATTTAACTTATTGCAACGTACTCAGCCAGTGTTCAGCTATTTTTCAGCATATTCACCACCGGAATTGAAACATGTGTCTTACCGTGGTACCAACTTTTGAACACCTGTGTCGTAGAAGTCTGCCACCAGGGATTTGAACCACTGTGTGACAAACATCTCCGCCTCCCAGTCATTTTTTTAGAAAAGATGGAAATCACCAGGAGCAAAGTCCGGGATGTAGGGTGGATGTTTAAACACCTCCTAGCAAGTCTCCTGCAGAAGTTCGGCTGGGATGTATTTAAACATTCACCCCAAAGCCCGGACCTCATTCCCAATGATTTCCGACTTTTCCTACAACTATAAACAGCCCCAGGGGAACTTACTTTATGGACGTGCCTTGTATTATTAAATTAATGTATTTTAAGAGCAGAAGAATACAGGCCTATATTTTGTATTAGCCTAATGCTTAATACGTTCTCAATTGTTCATGAGATGATGCACAAAAAAATCAAACATTTTTTTGGACAACACATTAATCACTGCCATACATAGTCAAAATAACTGTGTAATACCACATTTAGCACAAAATAAATCAATCTTGTGTGGGCCACTTAAGTGTTCTTCATACAAAAAATACCTGTACAGACATAAACAATATTGCTCCTGTTCCTTCGGAGTTTCAAGACCAACATGTGTATCATTTATGTAATTTTGAAATAAATAGATTGTCCTCTAAATAAGCTCATTTGCCAAACAATATGCTTTTTAACTTCACTGAAAAAGCATGCTACAATTAAAATTCCAGTCAACATATTTCAGGCATTAAAAGTATATAACCACGAAATCTAATAAGGTCTACAGAAATAATTTTAAGTCTATGTTCTATTCTCAAGTATGTTCGTAGATTTTCATAAAGCAGGACAGTTACATTTATTTTGGTGGGATGGCCAGAACGCACCTAATAAATGGGACTGTCCTGTTGAAAATGGGATGCATGATCACCCTATAAGCAAGCAAAGCTAGAGGGAGGACATGTGTAGGGAGTGCTGCTAATGGTTTATGAAAAGTGACAAATGCGATAATGGAGTTGATATAGCAGTGGACAGAGCCAGAATTGGCTCATTTGGTGCCAAAAGGAAAAGAATGAATAAAGGATAAGGTAAAAAAGAGAACCCGATTAATGTTTTACTTTATGCAATCATAATATTATGATTCTTATAGTGATTGGAGATAATGAGCTGATTTGAATGAGCTGAATATGCAAACAAACAAAATCTTGCTCAATTTAGGTGAATACAAAGAATTATAAACAAAGATTGCAAAAGCTTACAGAACTTCCTATGATGCATCATGTGTTATAGCTTGGTTACAACCTATACAAATCACATAAGAGGAAAAAGCATGAGTTTATATTCCAACAAAAGTTAACAGTAAACAATATGATGCACCTTTAGCAATATGATTCTGGTCTCATCCAGCAGAAATACCAAGAATTCAAGAAGTCCAACAGAATATAGCATATCCCATATTATAAATGATCAGCTCAGACTTATCTACATGCTACTGGGAAGCAAGACAGCTAATGGAAGAGCTCCAACAAGCTGGGCATTAGCAACCAACCAACCAACCATATTATAAATGATTTGGAACTTAACACAGTGAAGTGAATTAATATTTTATTAATATGAGTTGATTAACATACTTGAACTTCATTTACCAACCATTTGGTAGGATGTGTTTCACAGGCCATTCGCCTGTATCATCAACCACATGTCATCTCATGTTGATGGAAGTAAAACAGGAGATAACATTGGGGCAGCAGGAATTATAATTATGTGCAGCACGTGACCCATCAGATGCAGTTTTAATTATAAGTTGACTGCACCAATAATCAAGCCGAGAATATCGCCACATTGGAAACCCTTGAGAAATTAGAAGAATTAAAATATTAGGATGCCAGTACCAAGCGAGCAGCAGTATACACTAAACTAAGATAATTTCAGATTGTATGAGAAACAATTGAAGAGCTTTTAGCAAAAACAACCTTAGTTCAAAAATTTGAAAATTCATTTTTCTGTGTCTTTGGGTGCTACAACCTACTGGCCATTGTTTAAACTACATGATATGGCAAAATCTGCCATAGTCCCTCAAATATAGGATTACAAAGTTTACCAAGTTTAGCAAAAACAACCATTGTCCATTCAGTTTTTTGCAAATACCACCACTGTCCATTCAGTTTTTTGCAAATACCACCATTGTCCATTCAGGTTTTTGCAAATGCCTAATGAATTTGCTGATATCATGCAGAAATCTGTTTCTTAGAATCAGCTGTATCATTGTTGTGTAAAGCATTGTCACCTCTGATGATAACAGCAGTGGAATCGAGGATCCATGAACATCCTAGCTCATACAACACCTAATTTTGATGTCTTTCAATAACAGTAATAGTGTAGTGATTTTATATTTTTCTTTGCATTCTTAAAAATTTCTTAGATAGTGGATTAAAATTTGTTGGCAAAAACAGCCATAGTCCATGTCTCTTCAGCTTTCAGGTCTAGTTTCAGGGCACTAAAGTTACATATAAAGGAAAATTATTATATCAAAATATTTCTATATATGTTTACTTAAATATACAATAAATTTTTAATTCATGAAGTAATAACTGCCTACTGAAAAATTTGGTTTTTGGACTATGCTTGTTTTTGCTAGAAGCTCTTCAATTGCAAGCACAGTAGATTAATTGAACTCATAAACGACAAGATTTTTCTCTATAAACTTTAGATGGGTTAAAGGACATGCTAGAATAGAAGGGAACAAGCAACTTCAGAGGAAAGGAAATAGTTTATGGAAAAGTACTAAAAGTAGTAATACAATGAACGCCGGATAATGTTATCACTTTTATGAAGTCCTGCATGTATTAATACTGATACCTTGAAAAAATGCTATATACTGTAATCAAAGATTCGGTTTATGTTATCACATTTTCCTTTTTGCGGATTTATTTCCAAGTACTGTACGTATTCAATTTTTTTTTTTAAGGTTTTTGTTTCTAACTCAACTGTATTGTGTACTGGCAGTATCAATTCTGTTCCCAGCTCACAGGCTGACCAGTTCGAGAGGGTGGCATTATCTAACTTTCTCTTTTAAGTAAAACAAAAAAAAAAGTTTCACCCCAGAGTTAAGCTGCAGCTTTAGATTTATGAAGATAACAGTGTTGACATGCAGTGATGGCTAGTGTAAAATGAAAAGACTAGAACAGACAGGCACTAGATGTTTGGCTACGCAGTGTTCACCAGAGATCAGTATAGGCTTCCAAAAATACTCGTAACTTGTAATTGAGTAAAGGAAAGTAAAAACAATTAAAAACTTTGTTACTGGTTAAAAATCTATCATTATACCAATCTATAAAACGGGAGATAGGGTCGAATGTAATAACTATTGAGGAATTTCTCTCTTATCAACATCATACAAAATTCTATCTAATATAGTACTATCAAGATTAACCCAAAACACTCTCAGATTATGTTCTTCCCAACCAGGGAAGCTTAGGAAAATATTTGGGTCTAAGAGAGATGAAAATGGGGACTGGAGAAAACTGCATAACGACGAGCTTCAATACCTGTACTCTTCACCAGATATAGTAAGGGTAATTTAATCACGGAGGATGAAATGGGCTGGACATGTTGAGTGCATGGGGGAGAAAGACATATATCTCAAAAGTATTGGCTGGGAGACCCGAAGGATTTTCAAGGGATGATTGAATGGAGTTAGCACAGAATAGGGTTGAATGGCATGGCAATGAACCTTCGGGTTCCATAAAATAGATAATATTCCTTTAGCTTGCTGAGGAATTGTCTATTGCCATTTAGTAATTAAGTAAGTTACTGGTTGAAAAAATAGTTGCTTGCAGTCTATTACTGTATTAGCCTATAAGTGGTTCAATGATTCACAGTTACATTTTATTTTATGAATAAATATTTTTAATTCTGTTTTGTAGCATATTATCTTATATATGAATAAATAACCTTCATTCAATTCCTTCGGCTACTGTTATCAATTTTTTAATATTATCAGGTTAGCTGTGTCCCGAAGCAGGGGCGGATCCACGGGGGGGGGGGGGGGAGGAAATTTCCCGCCCCCCAAAATTTTTTACAGTTAACCTAAGCACAAATTATTCAAAATTTATTATTCCAATAAAGTTTGTAAAGACAACATAGCCCAAATACTTAAATTAAAGCAACGACATTCATTATTTTGAAATACATTTGTAATAAAATGCTGAAATGTTAATTTTCAATTGTGTACAGGGAATAATTAATTTTTATGAGTAAAAACTTCCCCCTCTACTTTGTTTCCCCCCCCCCCCAAAATGTATCTCTGGATCCGCTCCTGTCCCGAAGTGATCACAATAAGCAGTGTGCACTGTCAGGGCCGTATTTCTAAATAGGCTAAGTAGGCTGCAGCCTAGAGCGGCAAATTTTCAGGGGCGGCAGTTTGGCAATTTATTCAAAAGTTAAAATGAAATATTTCAGACGTTAATAATATTTTCCGTACGATTTTGAGAATACATCTTACTTAAAAATATGTTTTAGTCCTTTTACATAGTCTACTTTCTAAAACTATAACGTAATGCAAATTCACAGAAAGTAATCTTGTATTATAATTTTCTTGTAGTGCAACTTAATTCAAATGGAACACAGTTCTTCAATTACCCAAAAGATAGTCATTGGCATTAAAATATAAAAATATGTTTAAAATAGTGTTCACTGATCTCCAAGAACAAATTTATTAATTAATTTCAAAACCCATTTAATTTGTGACGAATCTTAAAAGAAGTAAAACAAAAAAGAGATAAATAATTTGATTACATAATTTATTATATAAACCATTAAAATTGTAGTTTTATCTTAACCAAATGAACATTTATGTTTAAAAAATATGAAAACACGAATGAACTCTATCCTTTTGTTATATAAAACAAATGTGTTAAGCAAATATGAACTATAGAGAGGGCGGCAAATGGACTTTAGCCTATAGGCGGCATACTCTTAAATCCGGGACTGTGCACTGTAGTAACAAGAGAAAAGAAAAACAGACAATGCATATGGAAACAAAAATAGAGGTTCATATCGAGGAAAGGAAAAGTGTCAATTTGATAAGAAAATTACCAATTTATCATTCATTATTTCTTCAAAGTTTGTTTTCTTTAAATTTGGAATTTGTGGGTTTGAGTTTTTACTGCTTAAATTAAGAGACATCAGATACTTAGCCAACTTCATATGAGATACGTACTTCTTGTCACATGGAAGCTTAATATTCCTGTAATGCCAGTTGCTAAAATATAGCCTATGTATATATATATATATATATATATCACTATGGGGCCATTAAGATAGTAATATTCGCTACTTTAAATTTATGACCCAGCTTCTCGGTGATTATTAATAATGCTAAATTTGGTTTTGAAATGTTTGTTTATTAACCTATAGTCTTCGATATCCTTAATCGCTGTGCAAAATTTGTTAGAGGTGGGTTAAATGGTTTAAACGTGAGGGCAACTTAAGGGAAAAGGGAGCTTCCCTCGCTCCAATAAATAAATAAATAAGTTAAAAATTACTTATGATAACAGGCTGAGAAACACATCAACTGCAAGGAAAGAAAGCTGTTATTCTCGTTTGATTAAGAAAAAATGTTCTTGTATGTCACAACTTTTATCAATGCACAAACTGCACAATAGTAAATTGCAGAATATTTTTATTTGAAATTCTAAATAATATGGGGAAAGGAAAAGATGTGGACAATGTGTATAAGAGACCATGACAAGCAGCTCTAAGCAAAAATGGCGCACAATACGAAGACGAATGACGTTCTAGTTGCGGGAAATGTCGAAAGCTGTAATATTCCCACCATATCAACAAATTTAAACCTATCATATTGAAGTCATAACTTGTGAAAATTGAGTTTCAATTCAATTTTATTTTGCGTGATGTAATAAGCATGTTCAAGAATAAAAAAAAATGTTAATTAAATAAGGAACATTTAAACAATTTCCTCAAACTGATAGGGTGGAGTAAGGAAACATCATCACTTCTTCTATGTATGTGTTCTGGGCATTATATGGCGCGCGAGCTTTGTCACCTTTAGTTTGTTATTACACTTTACAGCGCATGACGACTGCGAGAAGTTGAGACCGAGTAATACAATAACATGATAGTGGTGTCGTCGTGAGAAGGATTATGTAATAAAGCAAATCATTCTACAGTGGATTTACATTTATTTTAAAGTATAATGTGAACATGTAACATGTTTTAATAGTAGCTTAAAAGAACATATTAATGATGTTCTTAACTATTCTAAATGTTTTACCTTATTTAAAAATTAATTGATCTGTGTGTTGTTTTTTATAAGTGTTGTGATTTTCGTAAAATATTATCCAATGTTTTTGTTGTGTTAGAGTTGGTCATGTTCATGAAACTGTACCAGCAGATAGCGCGGAGATCTGTGTCAGTAGGTTTTCATTGGCTAGTTTCCTTACCTTGCAAGTCAAAACTAAAGCAGCCATCATGGCGAACCCAAGAAAATTTAGTGAGAAGATTGCATTACACAATCAGAAGCAAGCAGAAGAGACAGCTGCCTTCGAAGAGATTATGCGGGAAGTGTCGGCCGCAACTAGTAAAGTAAGCATTTATGGACTTAATTGTTTTCAGGACAGCGTGGTTTGTTTTGTGTCACAAATAAACAAGCCACAAACTAAACTAGCCTAAGTTTTTAAATTCATCGTAATTAATCTTATCTCATAAATTTGAAAAGATTTGGGAGTTATTACCAGTAATAATATGATATTTTTCATCAAGTACATAACAGAAGGTTTGAACGAATGTCAGCATTGTGCCTTTTTAACACAGACAGCTGAATGACACCTGTGTATGCTGTCTGATGGTAAAACAGTTATTCAGAAATTACTAGTTTATTTATAAATGTATATATTAGCAGTTATGATAGTTCAAATCGAATTCTGGTACTGAGTTTATTTTTAAGTTTAGTTTGTTTAGGGTTTTTAATTTTCTTATAAACTCAAGTCAAGGTCAGATGTGTTGACTGAATTTGTTTGATGTTTCTTGTGTATAGATCTAGGCTATGTTTAAACTAAACATACCCCATGACCAAGGCTCTATTTTGTTCTGTTTTAGCCTGTTATAAACATAAGCCTATCGAGAGGCTTGCCTATTATAATGCTTGTCACTATCAAACGGGTGTTTTTGTTGTTGTCGTTAAGCAAATTACTTTTAATACCATGAATTAACATTTTTGCGTTTTAAAATGCTGGGGGCAAGAGAGAGAAAGTTTTCTTTAGTATATTAAAATGTTCACTAGGCATATCCACTTGTAAATCACTAATAAAAAGTGTGAGCAGCTGGTAAATAGCTGAGAAATCGATGAAATAAAGATGCACTATTTTGTGTTCCACTAGAGGGCAGAGTTCAAAATATTGCAAAAATGACCCTTGCACATATCAAAAATACATTAAAGAATATGCTATTACCGCCGCCAACTTCCCTTCTCTACCAGATTTTTCATTTTGTGTATTTTTATATAGTGCAAGGGTCATATTCACAGAGATGCCAACTGCTACGGAATTTCCGTAGTTTCTACGATTTTCTTGAATTTTCTACGGCATTACGGAAATTGTACTGAATATTACGGATTTTACGAATCCCAATATCTATTTTTGAAATGTTTCGTTTCTCACGCGAACATAAAAAAAAGTTAATGTGTCAGCAGAGATGCCAACTGTTATCATGAGAAATAGTTTGAAAAAAAACTCCGTTGTGTTGGCGACATTGGACACTACAATTTTTGACGTGAGTGTGTGTTAACCAAAAAAAAAAACTCCGTTGTGCTGGCGACATTGGACACTACAATTTTTGACGTGAGTGTGTGTTAACCAAAGATGTTATATCTTACAGTTATAACATAATTGTAGTCATAACATCTTTGGTGTTAACATATTTCCTCTTTTTTATTATCACTGTAATGCTGCTGATGACCCCGTTGCTTGCTAGAAGTTTTATTGAGTGTTGCAGTGCAAGTAGAAACTCGAGTAAATATGTCGTGTAAACGTAAAACCAGTGACGAGTCTGATGGACAAAAACGAACTGCGGCAAATCAGCAATATCGAAACAGTAATACGGAAGAGTTTCCTTGCCTCGGACCTTCAAAAATATCACCGAATCACGTATTTTGTGAAACCTGTAATTGTTATTTTTCGGTTAAACATAGATGACTCACACTACTGATAACCACCTTTCAAGGTTGGCATCTCTGTTTTCATAATATTTTATTTTATTGTTTGGATTTTTGATAAGGTGCAAGGGTCATTTTCATAATATTGGCAGAGTTGGAAGATGAAACTGTCACCCATGAGTACCGGTAGGGATTCTCTTGCCCTCTAGCAGCAGAGTTGGAAGTACTAACGGCTCACACAGTCCCCTTGTTAATGAATTGTAATAGAGTAAGAACACCAAATAGTGCGTCTTTATTTCATAGATTTCTCAGCTATTTACCAGCGGTTCACATTTCTTATTAGTGATTTACAAGTGGATATGCCTAGTGAACATTTTATTTAATAAAGAAAACTTTGTAACCACTGCCAACTTCCCTCTCTTACCCAATGCTGGACTATGAAATAGGCTATTTTAAAAGGAGAAAGCCAAGTGAGGGTGAGCATCTAAAATGGGTTACCTATACCGAAGCTCTCATGTGGCTTTCTACATGAGGTGTTCCAAGGAGTTATGCAGGCCCTAACTTACATATACCAACACACCCATTGGCTAAAGATGAACTTTTGTCGGTAAAATCCTATTGTAGGGTAACCCAATTTTAAAACAGATTCTCTTCACAAAATACCTAATACCATACGTACCGTACCTTGTTATAGATTGTTCTGTGAAGAGATGATGTCTAGTGACAAATGATTTGGTCCAGCCACCTGCCATGAATGATACGTTTTCTTTTAGTGAGCATTCACACCGAAGTAGCATAGCATGCGAATCGCACTACCTGGATGCAGGCTGCACATCGAGTTGCATGGTTCACAGTTTTTCATTCATACCGAAGTAGCGAATGCGATCTGCAGTTTAACGTAAATGATATATTTCCACTTGAACAATTGAGAAACCCATTTAAAGTAATGTAATTTACCTAAAGAGGATATAGTTTCAGCAATTTTAATCCAGGCATTTTTCATACTAGTTTCGATTACCATATCGTATAGTCTACGCATGTACAAATTGTATGTTAAATAGCTCTTTTTCCAGCAGTTTTCATGACATCTTTGCCATAATCTAAAGCTACACAAGCGAATATGTGTTAAATTTTCTTAACAATTAGAAAACAGCTGAAAAGGCAACTGTACGCATGAGTCATCCCGAGTAGCGTCGCATGAAATAAGTCCAGATCTATCTGAAGAAATGAATGTCGCACTCTGCGAGCTGCACTATTGCCACGCTACTTCGGTGTGAAGACTTGAACTTGTTTATTTGGGATTTAAAATGAGTAACGTGCAGCGTGCATGTAGGTAGCACGTCGCAAGTGGCATGCTACTTCGGTGTGAATGCTCCCTTATAACACGATCTAGCGAAAAATAGCAAAATTTCCACCATATTTTCATCTCTGGCACATTTATGAAGCAGGAAAATTCATTATGCCCTACTAAACTAATATCACTGTTCATAACCTATCAACCTGTCACTAATCACCACCACAATGCAAGTGGAAGATATAATATGGCATATTTACAAATGGAAAAAATCAGTATGCATTACTATTCATAATCTAACTGAACCTGCCATTAAACACCATAATGCACGCTGATGATATAATATGGCACATTTACAAAACGGGAGAATTCAGCATGCCCCACTAATTAATATGGGCACGTTTTTAAAGTCATCAGTAAATCTGCCATTGGAAAAGTGCGATTAAAGTCAGACAAATGTATGATGAATGCCATCTGCCATTGTTTTACTCTCACTGAGCCTAATGAGCCGTTGATTTTACGAACAGGTTGATGGATTTCAGCAGGAGTAGGCTATTCGAATTGTATAATAATTATTGTACCGTATCATGGATTTGCAAGAAGTGAAAATTATAAAATACTAGCTGAAAAGGCCTGGCGTTGCCTGGGTTTTTATTTTGTAATTTGAAATTAACTTATGAAGGACTTTTGATTTTCAAACTCTAGGGCCTTGTACTACCGCACGATTTCTTGGGTGCTGGTTTTACGGGGAAGTGAGGGTCGGGGGGAAGAAAAGATAGCTAGTCCGCCAGTTTTTCTGCAGTGTTGTCAACCAAAGAGACCTCATTTCAGCAGAATTGCGCGTATGGTAAGCATAAGTGTGAGGTATGTTGACAAACAATTAATTGGATGCTGAATTGGATAATTACTGCTGATGAATCATCCTCACTATTTTATGTAGTGACATTTAATATACAACGATTTTAAAGCACTCCAATAATATAACATGTTGACGGTATTGCGTAGCAATTAATTACACGTCTTACGGGTTTGGTTATCAAATACGGGTAAGTCATTTTTCTCCGGGAATAGAATATTATATAATATAGGCTCAATATTTTTACACTGGATGACTAGTTTTAAGCATAAAGAAGAGTCTTAGCAGAACATGCTTCCCCATTTCGTGTTGTAAAACATAAGAGAGGTAAGGCATCTAAAAGTGGAGAAAACTATAGGCCTAATTTTAAACGAATTTAATACGTTTTGTGAAAAGTTCGCTCAACTTTCAGTCCATGAAATTGACATCAGAGTTCATGGGAGTGTCAAAAATTAGCACATACGGAATTCTTAAAAAGGTGAGGAAAGTGTTGGATGTACAATGACGTGTTTGTGAAATCAGCAGTTCGCAAAATTGTATGTTTTCCATGCGTCGCAAAAGATAATGTCAATAAATAAATAAGGATCCTGAGACAGAATGAAAGCTTAGTATTGAAGCCACTAGATGTCAGGGTGTATAGCGTACTTCATGTTTCAATGTTGTCAGCTCTACCTACGAAGTTGAACGAATCCTATCGAATGAGGACTAGGGAGCCGACCACCCAAGAAATCGCTTGCAGGTAGTATAATAACTTATAATAATAATAAATTAGTATTGCGCACAATGTGCATTGTGAGTGAAATCAGTCTTCGCAGCAGAAAGCAGTTAGAGATTCGCTTCGCCTCTTGCAGTTTAGTGCGTGGTACCTATCGCATGCTTCGCCACATTTAGTGCACACGCATCCCGCTCCTGGGTCGTGATAATGTTTAGTGGCACACAACTTAAAATTGAAACCGTGGACTGAGAACCTTGTCACAGCATGCCTCAGTTTATATCCCCCCTGCATCCATTCACGGTTCACAAATGCATCCGTGCTGTAGAATGCCTCCCATATAGTCGCCTTTTTTGATTTCAAGGCCTCCAGGGCATCTACGTACGCCTTCGTCACCGGCAGTAACATTTGAACATGCAGCTCCTCAATAAAGAAGGGTTCTCGTGCCAGTTCATAAATAAGACGTGATGGTGTATATTTCGACACACAGAGCACTCTCTTTAGGTATCCCGCCTTTACTTTCTCCAAGAGTTCCAATTGTTTAGCTCGTAGGTAAGGCCATACATTTTCTATGCCATAGGTCGCCACTGGTTTGACTTTCAGGTTAAAGAGTTTTATTGCCGTTCCAATAGATAGTTTGCCGGGATGGTTGATGTCGTTCATGGCCTTGTAAGCTGCATTTACTCTGTCGGTCAGGTGGAGGCTGAAAGTTTTTCCTTGGGTCTGGAATGTCACGCCTAGGTACTTGTAACTGGAGACCGCTCTGAGCTGGTTGTCTCCGATGTTGAACTGGCCCTGTTTCCCTCCTTTCCTGAATGTCATGGACACGGTTTTTCCTTCATTTACTTTCATTTCGTTCTGGAGTGCCCATCTCATCAGGTTGTTGAATTCCTCTTGCAGTTTATCTTGTGACCTAGATATCAGTGCCATATCGTCTGCGTACTTGATTAACGTTGTGTCCTCATTTATTGTTTCCATTACATCTGCAGTTGCGATTATAAAGAGGACCGGACTAAGAGGGTCCCCTTGTAGAACGCCTGTTGTCTGATGTATCCATTGTGAGGTGGTGATGCCATCGTCAATTTGAATGCAGTTGCTAGACAGGATGTCTCTGATGAGGGGTAGCAGATAGTGGTGTGTTCCTATCATTTTCTCCAGTTTGTCTATAAGGATTTCCCTGCTGATGGTGTCAAATGCCTTTGCATAGTCAATAAATATGACATGAAGCTTTCCTTTGTCTACTGCTAGTGCTGCAGCTATTTCATCCTGAAGGCACTGTATTGCTTGACTAGCCGACCTTCCCCTCCTGAAGCCAAACTGAGCATCTGGTAATCGACTGTCTACGATCTCCGTCAGTCTTTTACATATAAGGGCTGTCAGAATCTTCAGAAAGGTGCACTCCAGTGCAATGCCTCTATACATGTTTAGATCTGCTGTGTCTCCCTTACCCTTGTAGAGCATTTTTACAGTTGCTCTCTTCCATGACTTGGGTATTTTCCCTTGGCGCACGCATTCATTCATAAGGTTTACCATAGAGGCCTTCATGACCGGCAGAGCTGCTTTTATATGCTCATTGTATATTGAGTCTGGTCCACAGGCCTTATTATTCTTGGATTTCCGAATGACCCCTTCTATCTCCTCCACGCCGAATGAGCTGAAGTCTTCTTTTAGCTGTATTGGACGGTCTATAGGGCGGGTGTCTCTCTCTTGTAAGATTGATTTTAAGTGAGCCTCCCATGCCTCCATGGGGATATTCCTGGAATATTTTGGCTGTCGTGGGTTCAGTGCTTTGTAAGGGTTTTGTTCCGCTGCCTCTATCAGTCTTTCCTCTTCTAATTCGTGATAGCGTGCCTTTGCTTCCCTGATGACTTCTTTATATTCCCTTCTTTTCCTAGCATAGTACTCCAGCTGTTCCTTTGTCTGACCTTTCATGGCTTGATGCATGGCTGTCAGCGCGGCTCTGCGTGCTTCATAACATGTTCCGTTAAACCATTGCTTTGCCTTCCGCTGGCCACCTCTTAGGGGTTCAGTTGCTGCCCGTATAGACTGTGTTAATCTTGAGGCTGCTTCGTCTATATCTCCTACTTCTAGTGAGGCTATAGTTAGCTTGTCCTCTTCTTCAGTCAGCAAAGCTGGATTGAACTTTCTGGAGGCTCTCTCTCTTCCAGAGGCCTTTTCCCGCCAGATCTTGTTCTTTATCTCTAGTTTGGTCATAACTGGCAAGTGCTTCTTTCTAGGATCTAGTATCATTACTTGTTCCAAAAGTTCAAATTTTGAGTTGATGAAGACAAGATCGATTGCGCTAGAGCCGTTGTAACATATGTAGGTTTTGCGATAATACATAATAACTTATGTATGTAGAACTTGAAATGAGGAAGAACGACTCATCACACTCAAACTATTCCCTCAGAAAATGCTAGATATAGCTATTTATGGCTCACAGAGGATGTCGAATGTTGGCACACACTTAAGCTGTCCCTGCAATACGACCGCTTATTCTACATCAAAATGTGAAGTGAGAAAATCATATTTTCCATGTCGAGGGTAGAGAAAGTTATGTGACTGCTTCATATTGTGCTTATTTTTGTGGATTTCATTCTTCAAGACTTATTTTCACAAATGTGTTAACATTGATAGCATCAGAATTTGTTAAAGCCCAGTATTATATAGTTTCCAAAGCCCTATGCGAATACTGTAAACAATACACTGTTGTCATGATAATTGAATTGCATTTCATTTTTTCAGTATAATATTTTCAGGAATTATATAAATTTTCAAGGGAAGGAGTGGCTTGTTTGAATTTTAATGTTGACCACGTTACTTCACGGGCTGAACTGGGTATGTGTGCAAAGTTTCGTGCAAATTGGTCAAGAAATGTAGATTCTTTTCTTATGTAAACATGTGACTGCAGAACTCTCAGACTGTGCCTCATGTCACATTTCCGACATTTTCTGTGGATTTTCCAAAAATTTTCTTTCATACAAACCTTGTCCTGACAATTACGAACACAAAAAATAAAAAAAAAATAATAATAATAAATAAATAAAAAATATGCTAATTCGGTCTAGCCGTTCTCAAGTGATGCTGCGACATACATGTGGCAATTGATTTTTATTTATATAGATGTGATAAGGAACTAATAACTGAGTTTTAGGCATACCACTCTCATAAATCATGATGCTACCGAATCTCCTTGAAAATAATAATAATAAATAAATAAAAAATATGCTAATTCGGTCTAGCCGTTCTCAAGTGATGCTGCGACATACATGTGGCAATTGATTTTTATTTATATAGATGTGATAAGGAACTAATAACTGAGTTTTAGGCATACCACTCTCATAAATCATGATGCTACCGAATCTTCTTGACTCACTGCACATTGAGCATCTCGTTTCAGCTTGGGAAGTAATCGAGACCAGCCTTATTACCCAGAAAAATAGATCTTATGATGCTGAAGGAAAAAGGTAAAGAAAATGTAATTTCAATAATCAATATAGGAGATATTAACAAAGCAACGGCAGCTTTAGAATTTTTAATTAAAAGTATAATAGTCACAGTGCCTGTTCATCAAAGAAAAGGTTTGGCATGTTAATTACATCTGTAATAGACTACGCAGAACAATTTACAAATTTGTCATTTTACGTCACTGTATGCCCATTACTGTTCTTCGTTCCGTTTATCTAGCCCTGTTCCAGTCCATTACCGGTATGCAATATGGCATTCTCCCTGGGGAGGATTAGCGAAAACTACTCTTGAACCACTTTGCCTTTTACAAAAAATAATAATAAAAATCTGTCTAAGAAAACACATTGATTATCCAACTAGTCTAATATTTTCAGAATTTAATGTTTTTAAGTTTGACCAACTCTACAAAGTTTCTTTATTAAAATATTTTCACAAACATCGTGCAAAATACACATCCGGTGATCATGCATACAGCACTAGAAGAAATAATAATCTACTTCTATCAGAACCCAAATGTCTCACATCAGCAGGATTAAACCATAGCATTAATTTTGGTCCTCGCTTCTATAACTATATGATCAGTAGATACCCCGATCTCGCAGTTTACCCCAATTTTAAATTGAATAAGTATGTAAAACATTTTTTGTAATTTTATTAGCTTTAAGTCATTTATTTTTATTATTATTTATTGTATGTATTTGTGTTTAATATTTTATGTCTCCTTTTTATAAATTTGTCTTTTCTTTTTCTAGTTCTGTTTAACATTTTTCACCTTTTTTATAAGTGTGTCATTCTTTCTCACTTTGTTTTTTGTTTCTCCTCTTTCTCCACTCTGATGATCTGAATCTACACCCGAGCACGAGCAGTTTGCTCATTCGGTTGTAAATTTTGAAATTTGTAAATTTTTTTGTTTATTTGTGTATTTTTGTATTTGTATTTGTATTTGTACATAAGATTGTAAATGTAATGTAAAATTTAATTTAAAAAAAAAAAAAAACATAAGATGCTACACACTGCAGAAAAGGGCACTAGACTCACTGCGTCTAGGCCTGAACATGCAAACAGCCGACAATCTACAGAATTATGCAAATGCGAGGAGGCAGTAGGCTACAAAGAAGCAGTGAGACTTTCAAAACAGGCTCACCAAGACAAAGAGGAAAGGAAGTTAATATATGAAGCTTCGCAAAACCCCTTCAAAGCTCTAAATCCAACAACTCCAAGATTTCCCAGGCATATTCCAATGGATACTTGGGAGAACCGACCTGCTAAGGATACTGCAAGCAAGGGACACTTGCCCAGCAGAGAATTCATTCCAAAGCAATGAGGTCGTAGATGGAATACATTGGCTATCCATAGAGGAAGTAGTGACAGCCATAAACAGCAGCAAGGACAAGAAAACTTGTGACCCCATTGGGGTATATAACGTACACATAAAGAATATGACCAGCATACTAGGCGAGGCATTAACTGACCTCTTTAATCAATGTCTCTTGCAAGGAAGTAATCCTAAGAGCTGGAGACATTCCACCACAAAGATGCTGTACAAGGGAAAAGGCGACCCAAAAGACCCCTACAACTATAGAGGCATCACCCTCGAATGTACTGTATTCAAAACCCTCTCGATCTTAACAGAAAGACCC
Source organism: Ectobius pallidus (assembly GCA_964059195.1). Lineage (NCBI taxonomy): Eukaryota > Metazoa > Arthropoda > Insecta > Blattodea > Ectobiidae > Ectobius > Ectobius pallidus. The sequence continues at coordinate 95,097,722 of CAXKWD010000003.1, read as the reverse complement.
AGAAAAGAGAGAGAATCCCATATATTGGAAGCACAGTTCGGCTTCTGAAAGGGTAGATCCACACTTCAAGCTGTTGAGTGCCTACAAAAGGACACAGAAGCAGCACTGTCAGCGCCCAAAGGGAAGTTACACGCCATATTCATTGACTTTGCCAAGGCCTTCGACACCATCGACAGGAGCATACTCTTAGGAAAGTTGTTGTTTTCAAATGGTTGGAGCTTGGTTTACACCATTAGTCCTCTTGCTTCCCAATAGAGTCCCGCTAGATCTTGTTTCTTCTTTTTCTCGGGGTCTAATCACTTGCAGTGCAGCGGGTGTTCCTTGCTTAGGAGGACGCTTTCACTGCACAAGGAACATCCGTTAGTTCTGGGGACAGTTGCCATTCTATTAAGGTGGTCATCTAGACAGTCGTGGCCTGTTTCCAGTCTGAAGAGCGCTATTGCTGTTTTTCTGGGGAGGTGTTTGATTTTATCTGCATATTTAGCTATGTGTTCATATCTCCTCCCTTGGAGGTCTTTTGTACCGGTATTCTGTTGTCTTCTGTTTTGATGTATTTTGTGTTTAAGCTCCTGTTGCCTCCTTTGTATCGTTATCTCTTTTGCTGTTTTCTGTTTGATTTTGGAGCCTTTCTTTGCTAAACGGTCTGCTTGTTCGTTGCCCATCAGCCCCGCATGTGAGGGTACCCATTGAAACATAATGTGTTTACCTTGTGCTTCCACAATAATTTTATACATGGTTCTGATATCCTGAATGATAGAAGTGTTTTGTTGGTTCCCAGTTATTGCTTGTAGTGCTGACATTGAATCCACCAATATTACTATCTGTTTCCTTATGTTGGGTCTGTATATGATGTTTTGTAATGCTGTTGCTATCGCCTTCCACTCTGCCTCAAAATTTGTTGCTCCCGGTCCAAGTGAGTTAGGAAAGTTGGAAATGCTAATTGGCAATCAAAATTATCTGTTCAGGATTATCAAGAGCATTTTAGGAGAAAACTACACAGAGATTGACAATGGCCTCTCCCACTCAAAGCCAATAAAGCAGACAGTTGGAGTCCTCAAGGAGACCCTCTAAGCACACTTCTCTTCACAATGGCGACAGCAGATGTTACAAATTCAATTTTGGAGGATGTAAAATTGTATGCGTATGCAGATGACATGGTCATAGCCTCAACATCTCAAGAAGATCTCCAGACGTCCTGCCAACGGTTGGTAGATTAGGCAGAAGGCAACAAACTCTCCATAAACGAGAGAAAAACAATATCAATGACATTCAGAAAAGGTGGAAAACAAGCAGTTTTTCTCTGCAAATCTGGATCTCTAACGACCGTGACACACTTCAAATATCGAGACATATTTTTTCAAACTCTCGGCAACGTATTCACATTACATGTAAAAGACAGAGCAAATGCGGTGATAATGGCGATGAATACCATTAAACATCTAAACAAACTGTTGCATAAAACAGCCATGGAACTTTTCTGTAGGAAGATTACGCCCATAGTCACATATGGCCTGGAAAACATATGGCCTTATCTACAAAAGAAGCAGTTGGCAGTGCTTGAGAGAGTGAATGCAACTTTCTTGAAGAAATCTCTTTGCTTATCAAAGTTCATGATGTCCCGCCAGAGAAAACTTTTTCGTGGAAGAGCTCAGGCTAAACATGCTGCTGACACCTACAACTGGGTGCACGAGCTGATGACCAAGAGAGATGACATCTGGAGTGAGTTCTTCTCGACTGATGCCATGATGGTACAAGACTGAACAAGAGGAAACTACGACTTAAGACACTTGGTGACTAGACTGGCAGTGCACGGGTTCCAACACAAGATCTGCAAAATCCCAAGATTCCACCAACCAGATGAAGACTGTGTGTGCAAGCGTTGTGGGGAGCACTGTGAGAGATATCATGTTATGACATGCAACCAAAGACAGGAATCCCTGACAAAATTCTGCACTATGTAGACTTAAATCTCTTGCACATCGTGCGCATTTGCTATTTCATCCATAAATCATGTTTTAAGCATATTAAAATCCATAAAACATTTTGCATATTCAAATACAACAGGAAAGTATGGATAACCTATGCTGTCAGTTTCGAGATACAGTGAACACTGCTTAATGTAATAATGGATAATGCTATCAGTTGGGTAATGTTATCACTTTTATGAAGTCCTGTAAGGATTAATATTGTAAGATTGAAAAAATGCTGTTTATTGTGATAACTAGACTTCGGACTTTTATGTCTCTAAAAGTGCTGTTGTAGGTACCTAAAACAGGCTCTAAAAATGGGAAAATAGGTTCTAAAAATCGGAAAATAGTCTGTTATAAAATCGTTAAGTTGCCAATTTTCTGAAATATCTCAATTGCAATGCAGAATAATATATTTATTGAAGTCACCATTAATCAATAATCATGATAAAACACAGATATAGGCGTATGGTACACAGAATTATATAGACCTATTACTAGGGCCTGTATTACTACCATAACAGTGAAAACTTAATCCCTGCGCCTAGAAGCTACGCATGCTAGCATATTCAACCCCTTGTATCCCTCAGTGATTCAGGTAATTCTTTTTTGTTTTTTGTTTGTTTGTTTGTTTTGTTTTGTCACTGGATGTGGGAGTCTGGAGAAAAACGCTACATTTTCTTGGGAATTCCAAGGAATTTTTCTACTGAAGACTAAACTTTTTTGCTATTTTACTACGTCACAAATATGTCATGTACTGCACATTATGAGCTAAAAATTTAGTACGAACTGAAAATAAATGCTAGAATTTTAACAAAAAATAACTTATTTTGAACTTTAGAGGAAAAAAAGGGAAAAAAGCAATATTAGGCTCTAACGTAAAAATAGGCTGTTTTAGGTCCTATAAAAGTATCAGTTTTAGGCATAGTCACTTATGAAACATGCATATACAAGTTTTCGTTCATATATCACTTAAGGATTAAAATAGGTTTTTACCTAAAATTCGAAGTCTAGTGATAACAAATTCGGTTATGTTTTTAAGGATTTTGCTTCTAACTCCTGTGTTGTATTAGAAGTAAGGGTAGTGTTCCCAGCTCATAGGACGACCTGTTCGAGGGGATGGCATTCCCTAACTTTCTCTTTTAAGCAGTAAAACATGTTTCAGCCCTCAGTTTAGCTGTTGCTTTTGATTTGTGAAGATCACAGTGTTGACATGCTTTGATGGTAGTGTAAAATGAAGAGACTTGAACAGACAGGAGTCAGATGTTTTACTAAGTGGTGTTCACCACCGGTCAGTAAACTTCCAGGGAAAAAAACACTATGAGTATGAAATATTCGTTAATGGATTCCAAAGGGGAAACAGAAACAATAAATTTTTTTTATTGATTGTGAAAATATTTGTTTGCAGGCTATGATTCACAGTTACCTGTACTTATCTTGTATGTTTGAATAAATAGCTTTTAATTCTTTTATAGTGTGTTATGCGATTATGAATAAATATCCTTCAATTAATTCTTTCGGCTATGGGTACTGTTCTCAATCGGTTAATATTATCAGATTAGTTGCATCCCGAAGTGATCACAATGAGTGTGATTGTATTTGGAAAACGACATTAATTAATAGGTTTTTATGTAGAGTATTTTTTCTTTCTTTTCTTGTCATGAAACAAAATCAACTCATCATTTTCATTTTTGGAGGGCTCACACTCTGATGAAGAGCATTTCATTAGCTTTTGCACGAAAATAAACTCAATTTATTTATGGTAGTGACAACTGTCATCTGCTTCTCTGCTCTGCCATGTTTGTTATCTAAGAAGTAGGCCTATTGTGCTTTAAGTTCAGTGAGTCTGATTGCAATCGATGACTTTCTGCTGACAAACAGCGGTGAATTTACAAACAGCCTGATGCTTTCCCGGTGGATTGTCTGCTGACTTTACAAATAGCCTATTCTGATGAAAGTCCGATGGGATCGATGGAATCAATCAGTGACTTTAAAAACAGGCCCTTTCACTGTTTCTAACCTAACATTCCAGCCAACACACAGGACACCTGATAAGTAGGGGCCGTATTTTTTGGTAACAATGATAAGCGTGAAATTTTATAAAACAACCTCCCTTAGCTATATTAAGCTTTTATATGCTTAAAATACCAATATGAACCAAATTTAATCATTGAAATATCGTGAAATTTACTTGATTCCACAAAATGTGTCTATAAGCGCAAAATATGCCCCTTCTGTCCAAAAAGTGAGAAATTAGCACAAAAATGTGCCTTAAAATTACATTATTGTGATTGGTGTACTGTGTTTTTTATTTCTTAACAGCATGCTTTTTTTTCTGCTGTTTCTGTGGCTGTCGAAGATTTACCGATATATCGATATTTGTGATTGATTACAAAGATTGCAGAATTTATGCAAAATTGTCTGTGATATGGTTTGTACTGTTGTGTACACTCCTTTCCTGCTATCTCTTTGCCAAGTTAGCGATGCCTATGATCGATTACAGCAGAAGAGTGTAGAATGTTTGTTACTTGTATTCAACAGATTTCGTCTTTTATCCACAGTGGTATGGTTGGCACTTCTGTTTGCAAATGACTATCTATCTGATGGTGTTTAGTAGAAATTACGATAATATTTCTCGTCATTATGTTTGAACATTGACTCTAATCATGCCTAATTCAAAAGTTACTTCAGTTCTTACAAGGGCAGAAGAATATAGAAATGGGGGGGGGGGGGGTGTTAGTTCATGTAAATAAAGAAGCAAAGTTTATCATTGTGCAATGTTCCCAATGTAGTATAAAGTAATTTATTTCACGAAATACCCACCGAAATAGATGGAAGTTAACACCGAAATCAGCCATTTTATTTCACCAATAAATCAGGGCCCTACTAATAAATAATAAGGAACACTGATAATATAAAAAGCGGAAAATTTAGCTTTATTTTAAACCAACATTAACTGTAAAACTAAACTCTGCATGAAACAGGGGGGGATGAGGTATGATGAGTGGGGTATCCAGTAAATAAATAAATATTAAAGTGATATTGAGTGTTACTGTTCATTTGAATTGCACATGCATTACTTTAATTCCTCTATTTAAAACAAATGAGAAAGTAACCAGGATTATTCTTAGTAGGCATAGGGCCTACCATTACAAATAAGCATTAACGTTTAGCATTAAGTGTTGAAATATCTTACTTCCGATTCATTAACACATCTCTCGCCATAGCCTAATTGAATTTTTAAATTTATTGTTGTACGACTTGTCTTATAATATCTCTTTTTGGTCCAAGCAAAATGATCACAGACAGTCACAATGTGGGACCCAAGGACTGGCAGGAGATCCGTCGGAAGGCAGCGGGTACGATGGCTGATTTATTCAAGAAGATAGCGGGTGGCCAGTGGTCCAGAGTAGCAAAATGCCGTCGCACATGGATAGAGTTAGAGAAACGACTACTCCACGCCGGACATGAATAACGGACACTATACTTCAACAAACAGATGTGACAAGTGAAAGTGAAATCAAGCATTGAAATAAACACACAATGTGAAAGTTCAATCTGTCAGGAGTAGCTCCCCTGGCAGGTTCAAAAGTGAGCTCACCCTGCATCACAGCAGGAGGCCCTTGCCCATAAAGGGATGACACAGGCTTATTCTTATTATTATTCTTATTCTTATGTACGTATGTACTATTGAATTGACCTCTTTCAACCATTTACTTCCTCTACCCTTACCATAAATACTGTAGATATAGGAAGTAATATGCTCGACCATGAAATTGAATGTTGAGTTTGCAACATTAAAACACATTTGTAGATCCCCTCAATTCAAAAGTACAATTTTCAGAAATATGCCTTTGTGAGTCTGTCAACTCTTCAGCCTGGAGAATGATAACTCGTATAAAAACAAAATTCTGTTTTTGAGTTTTATCTTCTGGGGATGTGATATGAAGATCGACGATGACTTTTTCTTACTTTTACTACTGCTTTACATGACTGAAAAATTTCTGTTCTCGAAACGGGTCTAACAATTTTGTTTAAGTTTTGTAATACGAGATACTGACTGCCGGCGTGGTCTTGTGGTTAGCATTGCTGACTACAGATCTGTCGGTCCATGTTCGATCCCTGGTACCTCCTCGTATTTTTGTGGGGTAGAGAGGTCTGGTAGGGGTGCACTCTGCCTTGTGATTCTGATTGAGGAGTTACTTGATAGAGAAATAGTGGCTGTGGTCATGGAAACCACCATTAATGGCCATGGGTGTCACCACATGCTCCCCAATCCTGCCATCTGCCTATGGTAGATGATGCAGTGGTAGGGTGGTAGGCCTTGTCCCTTCAGGGATGTAGTGCCACGGAGAAAAAAATACGAGATGCTTCTTATATTATAGTCCTTTCACATTCACCAGAGGTTTCAAGGTCAAACCTAGCACGCCTATGATACCCCCTCTTACCGCGCTCATATGACATCATACCCCTCCAATGCCAGTCACATGACAAGCCAGTAGGGAGTTCCCCCTTGGTGTCGTATGAGTGAGTGCGACAGCGCAGCTCCTCTGCGCAAAGGGGAATACTGACTTCTGATCAGTGGGGGCATATTAGACGTGAGAAGTTGTGGCCTTGAAACCTCTGGCGAATGTGAAAGCATTATAGGAGCTAAAACTTTATTTTGAACATTTTTAAAATTAAATTCTCTGAAGTGTAGTTATAAGCCATTCGTCACACTTAAGTTTTGCCTCGTGAGTAATACTACTTTTAATGAGGCTGCACTACTGCAATAAAGCCGTTTACTGTATGTTCTAATACGAAAGGTAAAGGAAGTAATGTGACTGTTTCACAATTTCTGAAGCAGAATCCACACAAATGCATGTTAGAACAAGGCAGCCTTCTCTCCTACTACTGAGTTCCCAGGGTCACTGACAGCATGCGACTAGCTCAAGTGTTGACAATTGAGTGAGTAAAATAAATGGGAGTGTTCATCCGAACGCTGGCAAAAAGATACGAATGGTGCCGATCACCATTCAGCAAGCGTTCAGCCATCAAGAAACATGCAGACTATATTATTTTCCGTGTCCCTCTGCTCGGGTCAGGCTGAGAAGTGAGTGTTAACCTTTAAGGAAACATGATAACCCAGTATGTGCTGATGACCATGGTGGAAAGTATTGTAGATATGCCTTTGTATTATGATTTGGTGTCTAATAAGAGAGCACCAGATTAACAAAAAGTTGAATGTTTTCATATTTAAATAATAGAAGAATAAAGTTGGCCTAGTAATTTTGACAGTAGAAGTTTGATTTGAACATTCTAATTGATTGCCTTAATAGTATAATTATAAACTCGCCTGAAATGAAAGTGGGACTGTTGAACACAAATTATGATTGGTAGCTGTGCAGTTTAACTATTGCTACCCAGTTACCTGGAAACGCACAATTAACACAGTCTTTGCCCATGACATTAGATATCACATTATTGTCGTACCCTAATACACTCCATTCAGCTAACTTAGGAAGTGCTTATAAACATGCTGGCCTATGTGACACAAGGACAAACGAGCGGCTAAGAGGAGACACATACCTTACACTCTGTATGATAGCAGCAAACAGCTGACTATTTCTCTGTCTGTATTTTTGCACAAAAAACATAAAATAGCATACATTCTTGCTTCATGGCCTGCCAAATTAGAACATTTCTGAAAGTAAGGCTTAACAAATCACAACATTCTGCTGAAATTTCTGCATCCTTTAAGCTGCAATGATAAGAGTATCGACATCTGTTCACCATCATCACTGTCAGGCATTGGGACATGACACGGAGGTGAGATCTCACATACTGTGCCTTAAAATGCAGAAAATTGTAACTTTTGTTTAAAAAGTGGAATATATATAAGGATTTATTAAACACACTGTGTACAAAAATGGTACAGAGTTAGTCATTTGCATAATGCGATAGAGGCATTGTTCTTCTCTTACAGTCTATGATATGGTAAGTTCTGCACGGTAGACCGCAGAGCGTGCACTGGCACCTGTCGGTGATGTCATGGCGTCCCACTTGGTTACATATACGATGGTGGAAACCGTGGGCGGCTACTCTGGTGTACAGATGTCGCAGGTCGAAATTGGGTTGTTTCCATTGCTCGTCCATCATGGCCGGGGTGCGGTAGAAATCTGGGTCTATATCCCTTGCCTTCTGGTTCCTCTCTTCTAGGAATCGAACAGATGCTGGGGTATTTTCGAGCTCGTGCAATGAGATGAGATCTTCTATAAAGCTGTTCGTGTTTGCCAGGGCATATACTATTCTGATTTTTGTGTACTTTGAGACACATAGCATTCTTCTTAGGTATGCAGCTTTTATCCTATCCAGTTTCTTTAAGTTAGTGTATGTTAGATGTGTCCAAATAGAGCGTATGGCATAGGAGGCGATTGGTGCTATTTTCAGGAAGAAGAGATTAATGGCCGTTTTCACCGAAAGTTTTCTGAGTTTCGAGATTTCATATGTTGCTTTCATCGCTGCTACTGACTTGTCTTCCACGTGTTTTGTAAATGTACGTCCTGTTGTCTGGAGGGTTACTCCCAAATATTTGAAGGATTTAACGATCTCAATTTCTTGACCGGCGCAAGTAAATTTGTCAGACCGTGCCAGATTTCCTCCTTTCCTAAATTTCATAACCTTCGTTTTGTTCCTGTTAATGACCAGATCATTTTCTTGGGACCACACTTGTAATTTGTTAATTGCTTCCTGTAATACCTCTCTTGTCTCAGTCAGGATTATCATGTCATCAGCATAAAGTAGCATTGTGACTTCCTCAGATCCTACTGCCTGTATTACGTCATGTGTGAGTACATTAAAAATTAATGGACTTAACGGGTCTCCTTGTAAGGATCAAATAGACCTTATTTCAATCTAACTTATCATAATAATTCATAATCCATAAATACTTACTTTACACCAGAAAATCAACTGCGACATGAATCTGCCCTTTTCTGGAGAATAACCCATCTCCAAAATAGCAACTGTTGAGGAGCCTAAAAAAAAGTTTCATATACGGTGTCAATAATTAAAAATTCAAATTTATTCACTGTAAATTCTGTACAGAATTTTTAGCTTCATCAGAATAAAAAACATAGGAATGGAAGTATTACAAGTATAACATTACAGTATTTTTATATTGGTTTTTAAACAATAAAAATATAATTATTTAAGAAATACTTCTGGTAATTTATTGTATAATTTAACTCCCATCACATTGACATCTTTATCTGATATTTTCTTGTGTAGTGCCATCTGCATAAGAAATAATTTTTGTTTGGTTCGTTTGACATATATCATTTACATACAAGTTAAATAATAGTGGACTTAAAACAGTTCCTTGTGGAACTCCATATTTTGATGTATTTTTCTATTTACGTTATAAACCTTGTACTGTATCTGAGTTGACTTTTTTCTACGTATTAAATAAGTTTTAATCAACATGTTCTCTAGACCACACAAACCATACTTTTCTAATTTATTGATCAGAATATTATGATCAACACAGTCAAATGCTTTGATTAAATAAAATATTACAATACCTATTTATTTCATTTTTTCTTAAATTTTTTTAAATTGCCTCTTGGATAAAAGCATTCAGAGTTGTTACTGTAGAAAATCCCTTTCTGAAACCTTGTCGGTTATTTATGATATTTTTCTGATTAAAAATGTATCATTCTGTTTATCCCTCTCAAAAACCTTAGCCAATTCAGAAGTCAATGTGATAGGGTGATAGTTATCTATACGGTATTCCTTTCATCTTTTTTTTTTTTTAATCTTTCTTCTTTTTTTTCTTTCTTTTTTTTTTTTCTTTTTTTTTTTTTTCTTTCTTTCTTTGAATAATACTTAATTTAAGACACACTGGACAAATTTCTTTTACAATTGAAATATTTATTACATATTCTAGACACCTAGCAAGTACATATTTACATTGTTTTAAAACAAAAGGACTGATTTCATCCCAAGGCTAGCGTCTCATTCGACGTGCATGCGTATTGAGCGCAAGGGATGTGACATCAACCAAAGACCTGCACAAGAATTTAAGCAGCTATATGCAATGGCAGTAGTGGGAACAAAACTTATTTTTAACTAAAACAATACATGTTTCTGTCAAGACTACTTATGATCCTACATGGGGAATGGCTTTTAAAATAAAGAGGCCTCTTCTGCGTCTGATGAGGCCTCGAAAGATTATGCTGTAACAAAATATGAGAACTTTGCAACTGTCATAGAGTGTAATAGTTTCAGAATCTGTGCTCTGATTTTTTGGTCATAATTTGACAACAGTGGGTTTTTTTCCCTAAAGAAATCTCTTTTTGCTTTTGCTTTTTTATCTCCTGTCTGCTTTTTCCATCCTTTGTAATTTTGCTTTCCAATTAGCAAAACTCATACGCTTCCTGTAACTAATCATTCATAATTTAGTGTTTGTTGCTTTTTGTACTGCATTCTTGCTGCTTCTCATCTCTTTCGTTCTCTTTACATTGATCTAACATATAACACCTTTGTACCTTAGATTATGTAAATATTTTCATTGTATCATTAATTCTCTATTGACGACATTCTTTTGTTTGTCTTATATATCCTGTAGTCTATATAGAATTAATAACAAATGAAATTGGAATTTAAAATGCCATAGAAGGTTATCATAGGTAGGCTTAATATAACGAGGTCTGGAATTTATTTTGTGATAATTTAGACCTCAAGTTATATTTATTGATGCTATTTAGTGTATGAACTATGAACAGGACAGTCAAAAGCTTAGAAGTAGATTTTGAATAAGCCCCGGTATGTGTATGTGTAGGTGTGTATATAATGTTTGCTCAATATGTTTCACAAGATTCAAAGATAGGCTAACTCCAAATCCCACAGAACTAGTTCATCTGTGGGATTATTCTAGAGCTATCCTCCACCGTGAGAGGCCATTACCCGTATGGGATTCTTCATGGCTATTATTATTTTTTATTTTATTTAGTGAATACTTGCAGAATTAAGTATGTAATAATTAAAGCTACAAAAATGAATAAAACCCATCTGCTTCTGCCATTGTATTTTATCATTGTGAGGTCAACAATGTTATAATATATATGGATAGCCGATGGCAAGACAGTCAATGTATAATACTGCGATGGTCATGCTGCAGCAGATGTTAGCAACATTTATTATTTTGTAAACCGTTTTATTTGTAAATTAAACACTCTTGCTGCTACTAATAATAGGAGGCTGGGTCAACCAGTTGCAGCTTGCAAGTTTGACTGAATTATATCGACATCTTGGGGGATTGCCAGGTGGTGAGAAAAGGACTTTTGAAAGCAGTAAATTGTACTGTTGTCTTAGTCCACACTCCTCTCAAATTCAGTTTCAACATATGCCAAAATGTGAGGTTGCTTCAAAACTGTGTACCTGCAACTGACTGTTCGCTACTATTTCCAGTTTCAGATTTTCTGCCAGGGTCTTACTCACAAAACTAGACTGGCTGGCTGAGTTTAATATGCTTTGGGTGAGTTTACTTAACCCTGTGGGTCCCACAACATGTACTCGGGTTTTCTGTAGGTAGGTGAAATTCAGTGGGGAGACATATATTTTGCCAACCGAAGTACACTCTGCAGGAGATGCATGTAAAGAATGGCTAGCTTCCATACAAACACTGCTGTGGTGGTTCTTCTTGCAGTGTGAACATTTTGCTTTGTCTCTCTTGCTGCAGTTCCTAGCACTGTGGCCGAGGTTCAGACAAAGAGAACAGTGATTGTTCAGCTTCAGTTTATTAATTCGTTCCTGTACGTCAAAAACCTTCCTGCAATCCTGTGCTCCATGGTCTCACGACTCACAGAACATACAGAATGATTGAACTTTTCTTTGCCTTTACAACTTTCTGCTCTGGTTTTGTGGTAATTTGCAAGGTTGCAGCCATAGAATTGTACATGCCTAGGGGCAAGGAATCCCCTCTTATCTTGCTTGTAATCAGAGCACCTTCAACCTCCCCATTCAGGAAATCCATCAGCTTCATGATTTGATCCTCAGAAATTATCTCCCGCTTAGCATAAATAATAATCCTTCAACAACAGATATCATTGTGGAGCTAACATCTGGCCATGGTATCCACATTTTCCCCCAAAGGGTTGAATACATCAGTCACATCCTATATATGATGTTTTAACTGAATTGGGCATGTCAGAAAGTATTGACATCAACGCCTTAAGATAGTTGAGATGCGCTTGGATGATGTGGTTTGAGTCGCCGTATTGTAAAATCAAGATATGCTTGGTATCCTCGTAGCCATTGGCAGTCACAGTTAGGCTTTCCCTTGAGGTACCTTCGGAGAGAAACGTGTTTCTCAATAGTGTTCATAGATGGGTTATTATCAACAGAGGACTGGATTTGCTCCAAAAATCTAGACCACTTCTCAACATCTCCTGCAAATTGTTCCATTTTTATGGCAGGCAATTTTACATATTGTGTAGTAAGATGCTGATGAAGCTGGTACTGAGGTCGTAGAGGGCGTGATGATCAAGTGGGATGATCTTAATACCTTATTGGCCATACATTTCTCACAGTCTATGACGTTGGCTTCATTTTCAGGGTCAGATAAAAGTTCATGAATAGCGTCGTCGAGATTGGTGAATTGGGCCATTGCGTCTTGTATTCTTGTCTATTACTCCTTCTTCAGTTTTGTTTATTTCTGTGCTGAATTTTGTGATAGTTGACCTTATCATACCTCTTTTTTGTTTTATGCATGAAAGTCATGCTTCCATAGCGTCTCTTCCATGATGAAAGTATGACATAGTACGAAGGCGGTTGATAATAATTATATTCACATACCCTTACTAATAAAAGATGCTTCTGTTTGCATGGAACAGTTGTTTGGTTGTTCGCCGCACAAGTTCTACATAAGCCGTATTATTAATAAATGCAGCAGAACTGCCAAGGGTTACACCGGGTTTGAATGTGAAACGTCATTAAACACGTCACGCTTCTGATGACGTTACTAGCCCCTTGCTATGAAGGAGTGCAGAATGCCAATGTTGCCATCTGTCCAATCAGTGAACAAAGAGCAGTGTGTCATCTGCCGAGAGAAAATCTAGTTTCAGTATTTCATTATATAGCCTTCAGAAAGCTGTAATCATGGGTAAAATTATGGAAATATGTCCCGCAAACAAGGAGCAATGTTTATAATTCTGCAAAAACAGCTCAGAATGTTTCCCAACAAATTACCTTAAGAATGGTTGCATAACCTCAAAATTCAATTTCAGACATCTATGAAACGACCGGCTGTTGCAGATATCAGCCATTTTGATTATTTACATCAAGCTTATAGAAGGGGGCGAGGCTGTGTAAAGCGTTGCACACATTCAGCCTTATGCAAGGATTATTAGTACATTTTTCTCCTCAGCTGTGTTATTCCTGGTATAAATGTTGCAAGTGGATTATTAGTAAGACCAACAGTCTTTATGTGTCACAATTACAATACTTACAACCGTATTCAATGTGAAAGTTACTTCACAGACTTTTTGTCACAGTTTTGTCAGTTGTCAGTTTTTGTCAGTTTTGTCAACTTTTGTCAGTTGCGTGATCGTTGTCCAAAGTCCTGGGTTTCAGCACCAAAAATATGTGAAATTTAGTAGGAAAATTGTAAAAGGACCTTACTGAAACATAATCTCTTTATGTCATGTATGTCACATACATAGCTGAACAGGGGGTCATGTCAAGGTTGGGGCTATGACAATGTTGTTACTCCACAAGAGGCTCTACAGTAGAACTCAGTTATCCGGATTAATAGGGACTCAACCCGATTTGGAAAATCAAATATCAGTATAATTGGATAAATCATGAAAAATTACATTTCTTTTTTGTACAGTACTGTAAATACATAAAGTGTCACATCTTGAACTCAGTTATCCGGATTAATAGGGACTCAACCCGATTTGGAAAATCAAATATCAGTATAATTGGATAAATCATGAAAAATTACATTTCTTTTTTGTACAGTACTGTAAATACATAAAGTGTCACATCTTGAACACATCAGTCAGAGGCAGTTTGTTTTGCTGGCAAACTGTCCATTTTGTCAGCTAAAAGTTTTGCTTTTTTGCAAAGAATTGGTCCTGAAAGAGCATTTCCCAATGCTCGCTGCTGCAGAAACCACTTGAACACTGCCTCAAAGCGATCCGGATAGTTAGAGTTCGAATAGAGTTTACTGTATTCCTAAATTCTTTGTTAACTTTGGGAAAGAATTTAAAATTCTACCCATCAATGTTAAAAACATTAGCCTTTTGCCATTGAGAGGATCTGTACGTATCCTATGAAACAACTTAACGAAAGTAGTTAAGCAAAATTGTATCTTATCAAGTGAAAATTATATAAAACTATTATGTATTTCAGTCATGTAAACACTTTCCATATTTAAGACAAAATTGTATAGCTATCATATGTCAACTTGAAAAAAGGAAAGTGCTGCTTTGGGCATGCAGCAAAATTATAAAATGAACTTAAATTTAATTAGTCTACCCAGTGTCTATTGACTTTTTCTCTCAGACAATAAAATGGTGTAATCATTGAAGTTATTTAGAAAGGGAGTTTTTTTTTGGGGGGGGGGGAATTGACTGGTCATTATAGTTTTCAAAAGTTGTCAACCCTACAAGAGATTGAACTAGTAATTCACAGTCAAAAACATGGTAATCCCTTTGTACATAATCTAAATTTATAAATTTAGCAACCTGTAAAAGACGTTCTGTGGTGTAGTATTGATCAGTGCATAATTGGAGTTTGATTGAAAACTGCTGTAGGAATGTTACATATTTCTTGCTTTAACTGTTACATTATTACTTGTCTGCTTATTCTGTACTTACAGTCTTCTTGTAATGTAGGCTAATTTCTATTTTCTTCAGAGCTTAATTTCAAGTAGGAAAACATCAATTGAAAATGTCTAAATGCATGAAGAAGATTTTTCTTCATTTTTGCATGGTAAGAGCTTAAAAATTGTACAATTTCTGAGCCTTTCGAAATTAAGTCCTGTTATGCTATCACATTTACTACTGTGACTGTGTAAATGTATCTCTTAGAATGAAATCTGAATATCTATTGCATCTTGGCTGTTGTGGTTGGGTTTCTTCATTATTTGCATTTGGGCTTGTGCTTCTCAGTAGTTGTATGTGCTCTTGTGTTCTAGGTGCCTAAGCAGCATCTTCTCATTAACCAATCTCTTGGCTCCTACCGAGGTGGGTCGCTGCCCAATGTGAACCACATAGGCAGTAACTCGGTAGATTTGAAGGTAGGGGTAAATGGTGTGCTGTCATTTGCCTGCTATTTGCCCACATTAGGTGTTGCACGAATTGTGTCCACAATGCAAAATGTCGCTTTAAATATGGGGCTTGTGTATAAGCTTATTTGTATTGGCAGTGCTTTATTTAGTTGAGATTGCTGCTTTTAAAATTCAGACGGTAATCAATTGGAGTTCTACTTAAATTGCTGACTGTTTAATAGTCTCATTGCTGTATCTAGCATCATAGTAAAAGATACGTTGAGGTTTCAGTGATAGTGTTGGTAGCCTATAAGAAGCCCCTAAGAAAAACCTAGTTGCTTGTTTCAGTAAACAAGTCTTGTAATAAAAATCTTAGTGAAACACCACAGTTTAAGCAGTTCGTCTTTGGGTGTTGTAATGGGGGAGGGAGCATATGCAAAAGATGTGATGTGTTGTTGTATGTAGCATAGCTTTTCACTTCCCATGGAGTGACTCAAGGTGGGTAGCAAGAATGTCGAATCTGTTGGATCTAGCTAGTTTTGCGTGGACGGGTGTGCAGTGGTTTGTAGACTTACTGAACCAATTGCCTGTACTGTATGTCAGGGCAAGATATTTCAAGCCTGAATGCAGTAGCTAAACCAAGAATTCACAGGCCAACAAAAACATACTTTTTAAAAACTTTTTTAAAGTTAATGGCCTAGATGATTCTTATGGTCTTGTTGTTGCTGATCCCATATCTGACCTCAATTTTGTTCTGTCACCCTCAGTTTCTTCACAATGTGACTTCGTTACAAAAGTTAGAAAATTAGCATAACTTACTATAGGAATGAAAACTAAATTAATGTTACAATATGTAAAAAGCTTTTCTATAAGTATAAATATGAACAAATACAAGTAAGAATCAGCTTGAAAAATTTCATGTCATAACCGGGATTTGAACACGGATCTTCAGCTTAACGCGCTGATGCTCTACCATTGAGCTACCATGACAACATGCCAGTCTGACATCAAATTCCTCAACTGATTCAGAAGACAAGGCAAACCACAGGAGGTTTCTCTCCATTGAGAACACACATCCAAATGGCGTCCTACCCTTGTAGGTACTTTGAAGCCTAGTTATTATTTATATACTATTAATTAAGTGGAAGGAATAAGCTGAAGATCCGTGTTCAAATCCCGGTTATGACATGAAATTTTTCAAGCTGATTCTTACTTGTATTAATATCCCAGACATGGATTTAATGTCTATTTTCCTTTCCTTCCACTTAATTAATAGTATAAATATGAACAACCTCTTTATTAAGTGCCAGAATGGTACTTTCTGAGATTGTATGGTGGACGGAAAAGTATCTGTCTCTGTTCGTGTGTCTGTATGCACGATAACTTAATTATGCTTTATCGGATTTTCATTAAACTTTGTATACACATTTATAACATCCATGGAAAGAAGCCTATTGATTTTGGCCCAAATCGATTGAGACCGTACGGGAGTAATGCCCAATTTAGAGGCTATTTGTGGTAATACATTCAACTGAATTTATCAAATGAAAATCAATTCTCATGACAACATATTGTTTTGCAGTGTTCATATACAGCTTTGGAAGTTGCAATACAGTTAGCTTTGACAGTTGCAATACAGTTAACTTTGACAAATAACACTACCCACATGTTCCTTCACATTTGCTTACCAAACTTTAGACCTTTGTTCTTCCATAAGCCCTACTTAATGAATCGATGTGGAGCTTGACTCAGAAATCGATTACAAAAATAACTTATTTTCTGCATATCATAATTGCAATTATCACTGATTAAATAAAAGCATTCTGGCTCTTTGTTACATCACTTTACCTGATTTGATTTATTTATTATTTTTATGAGAGCTTTATGGTATAGCTTTTTTCTCCCATGAGATGCTTGCTGAACTTCTCGGTGAAGTGACCAGCACTAATCTCCTATCATACTGGTATTCCAGCAACCCTGATACCTTCTTTCCATCATTTTGATATCTTGAGGAAACACTCACCTTACTCTTCAATCACATCCCCAAATTGTGTGGAAAAAATGTAGGCGACTGTTCAAAAAGCAAACCTTTTGGCTCATTGAACATCCTCATGTTTCCAGCGTTTTGACAACAAAAGAAATATAATGTGGATCCTTTTTGTTGCCCAAGAACATGGTAACAACCTGATCGAGTGACCCAATCCTCCCTCTCACTGATTTTCATTTTTGTTCAAAGTTAGAATAGAACATGATTTTTCGGATTCATCAGGTCCAACAAACACACCATCTTTTAATTTTGCTTCTGATAAATGAGGAAAGTTCTCACAGAGATACTTGAAACAATGCCCCTCTTTGGGTAAGGCTTTCAAGAACTGTTTCATTAGCCCTAATTTTATGTGTAGAGGTGGCAGCAGAATATTTTCTGGATCTATAAGGTTCTTACACAGATCTTCTCTTAGATCTTTTTGCAGGCAAGTTTTTTCGTGGACCAATGTTGATCCCTTGCCCTACTGTCGTGATATTACTGTCCATATGCACTATAGACCAGTGCAACCACTGCTATCTTAATTTAAACCCATTTTGTCTATTTAAATAGTATACAAAGTACTGTTGGATTTGCTACTTCTTTAATTTCCTTAAATATTTAGTCCTGGAATGTAAAATGGTGGGTGATACAGCTTTTCTATCATCATATTTGGATTCAGCACGCTTAAAACCATAAGAATAAGGCAAATTCATCAAAAAGTTTTTTTTCATTGTTGGCCTGTGAATTATGATCACCATTATTGTTAGATAATATAAGTAGGGGCCGTACTTTTTGGTAACAACGATAAGCGCGAAATTTTATAAACAACCTCCCTTAGCTATATTTAGCTTTTATATGCTTAAAATATCAATATGAACCAAATTGAATCCACGAAATATCGCGAAATTTACTCGATTCCACGAAATGTGTCAATAAGCGCGAAATATGCCCCTTCTGTCCGTAAAGTGAGAAATGAGCACGAAAATGTGCCTTAAAACCACAATATTGTGTTCTGGTGTACTTAACTTTTATTTCTTAGAAGCATGCTTTTTTCTGATATTTCTGTGGCTGTCGAAGATTTACCGATATATCTATATTTGTGATTGATTACAAAGATTGCAGAATTTATGCAAAATTGTCTGTGATATGGTTTGTACTGTTGTGTACACTCCTTTCCTGCTATCTCTTTGCCAAGTTAGCGATGCCTATGATCGATTACAGCAGAAGAGTGTAGAATGTTTGTTACTTGTATTCAACAGATTTCGTCTTTTATCCACAGTGGTATGGTTGGCACTTCTGTTTGCAAATGACTATCTATCTGATGGTGTTTAGTAGAAATTACGATAATATTTCTCGTCATTATGTTTGAACATTGACTCTAATCATGCCTAATTCAAAAGTTACTTCAGTTCTTACAAGGGCAGAAGAATATAGAAATGGGGGGGGGGGGGTGTTAGTTCATGTAAATAAAGAAGCAAAGTTTATCATTGCGCAATGTTCCCAATGTAGTATAAGTAATTTATTTCACGAAATACCCACCGAAATAGAAGGAATTAATACTGAAATCAGCCATTTTATTTCACCAATAAATCAGGGCCCTAAATATAAGCATTCCAGCCTTTTGGAATTATAAAGAACTACTGTGCTTGTCCCATTTGTTTTTTTAAATGTAAAAAAAATATTAGCATATATTCATTTGAAATGTGCAAAATAAAAAAAACACAAATTGAACAATCCCCTATTTTAAAAAATGACGTTAGTTTGAATGTTTTGCATAGCACCAACTAAATTATAACAGATTATGAAAATTAAACATTTTCAAAATATTTCAGCCAATTGTAAGATTTAACGACTGTATGCCACCACACAAACTAAATAATTGTTTGTCACTATTCTCTATCCAACCTAAGAACTAGACTTCAAAGAAAGAAAACAATTTTATCGCTCCGCGATTTCCCACATCTTTCAGAAAACTGAGGAGAAAAATTATGCCGATGCTGACATGTTCATTGATTCACAATTGAAACAAGGCAGAGGAGTAATAATGGTATGCTGAATAGTGAATACTGTAATTATAATTAATAATAATCTACTTGCTCTACAACAACAATGCAAATAAACTCAGTTTATTCTTTGTTACTATCAAGAAGTGGGATGACTTGTAAATCGGAGTCTTCATTGGAATCACCACCCACGTTGATCACAAGATTGCATTCACTTTTCTTCTAGTAGCACACACACTTCACAAAACATCTCTCTTTCTTTTCTTTGATGGTGTTTGCACTATGCTGTCTTCTTTCATTTCTTTCCTTGCATTCACAATGTACTACTCAAACACCCCAATGTATTGTGATGTTAATTTAGGGGGCCCCGACCTGAACCAAGAAAACAATAAAATGCTTTATGATTAAGAATCAAAGTGATCTACAGCAATATAATTGAGATATTTGTGAAAATGGGACCATCTTACATGCCAGATGACTGAAAAAGGGCATTTCCAAGGTCAGTCCTTTTTTCAAAAGACCCAAACAGAGAGAGTGCTTTTAGAGATTTGGATGTAAGGAGTGATACCGCAGAGACATTATTTTGTTTTCAATGTAGGCTTTTGATAGCGGTTGCAGAAGTGAGAAATCTGATCCAAATAAGTCTGTTTTGAGTAATGATATGTGGAAGAAAGAATATGGATGGCAAAAGCTGTGTGACAAACTACCATCGCAGGAAAAGAGCTCTCACAGGAATAGTTTCACCCAATGGAGAGAGTTGAAGAGGCGGCTCAATGTAACTTCAAACATTAGCAGCTCAAATTCTGAATTAGCACAAGAACTAAATACGGGTCAGAAATATTTCAAAGATCGTTATCTGTAGTTATGTTTTGTTGAGAACGAGGCTTAGCTTTCAGAGGAGTCCCGCAAGGTGATCCCAAGAATAATAATTTTTTGGGGCCAATAGAGTTCTTAACTGAATTTTACCCAGTACATGTCTCAAAAATTAAAAAGGCTCAGGAAGAGGGGAAATGGCTTCAAGCGTGCTACGTATCCAAAGATTTTCAAAATGAATTTATTGAAATATCTTTTATAAACTTATGATAATTATGATTAATTCATAATTATTGTAAGTTGTCATAACACAGTTATAAAATAACTTTTCTTTACACCGTTTAATTTTTGTGTTAATAGGGTTGAAAACTGCATAATATATGCTGAAATGCATTCCCGTAACGACGACCTAAGAAGAAACTAGTGTCTAGGACAATTGGTTCAATTCAACACCAGAACTTAACCAGAAGTTACTTTTATTCAAGGAAAGTGCCCTTTCACGATTTTATTCTGAGCTTACATGTATACATTCCATGAAGAGATTTTTAACAACGGACGTCTGAACTTTGAGCAAATTATTGTGGACTTGTGACTCATTGCATTTTTTTCACTGTGGTTTTATACCACTAATTTTGTGTATATATATATATATATATATATATATATATATATATATATATATGTGTCTATAGGTTATTTTATCATTCACACTTCTGTGCATTAACTTTTCAGTTTTAATCAGCTTCATATATGTAGGCCTACATCTAGTAACAAGTTAAATTTTAAATATATCTGCAGGTCTGTGTACAGGCTTTTAAGTGAATTTGGTTGATTTTACACTCTGTCAGCAATCATAGATGTATGTTCATATGGCCTAATAATAGACTTAATTAATCTTAATACCTGACATTCTTGTTAATTCCTAGGCCTAGACTTCTTAGGTTGATCCTAAATATTTTATATTAACGGGGGTATAAGGTGGAACCGTTCATACTTTTACTGATAATAACCCATCAGAAAAGATGAAATTCATTAACGCTCCTATGAATGCTTAGAATTTCAACTAACCAATTGAAAACTGGCAAGCTGCACAATGTCAAACACATAGGAAGCAAGTAAAATTAAATTATAATTAAGGTACATAATGCTGGTTTTGAGGACTTAAAAATGAAATAAGATAAATGCCTGTGTTTCACTTCAGTGGAACTGCTATAGGTCCGTTTTTGTCTGTGTCACAACACTGTTCATCACTATCCTCATCAACAGTGTCATGTACATTCATAACGATTGGTTCTAAAATTTCATCACATCCTATTTCTTTCATGAAGTCTTGTTTTAGGCAGGATTCCCGGTATATTTCATGTTACCAGTTTCTTACTTTACTTTCATTTGCAGCTCCTTAGTTTTACCTGAGCTTATACCAGTTCAATAGGATTGCTCTTGGTGTTAGGCACACTTATCTTGTGGCCCATTTCATTAGCAAGAAAAGCCGAGCTCATTCATTTTGTTCTGATTTTTGAATGGCAGTACATTTTGTAATAACTCAGGTTCATCACCTCTTTTCCACTAACAGATTCTCTGAAGTAATATTACAATATTTTCATTAGTGTAAGTTGTTTTTTGAAGTGTGAATTCTTCCTGCACGGTAGACTAGAACGCAGCTCGGATGGGGGTCATCTGTATTATTGTGCAGAAAGAGACAGAGCTTCTTGGTTCACATGCATCCACAAGCCATATTTCGAGCTACGTTCTACTCCTAGAATGCTGCTATTGGATAAGAATGGTAGAGTCCCCACCCTTACTGTGCCTCTTGGTTCACGTGCATTCAAGTCCAAGCCGCCTTCCAAGCTGCGTTTAACTCTAATACAGCCTGACCATGGGAAAATACTTTGTGGCAACATTCCATAAGTTTGTTTGGTCTGCATATCAAAGCAAGCGAAAGCTAAAATGTTTGTCATTTGAAAAACATATTAGTGGTGTCTTCATTGTTATACAGGTTTCTGAATGAATGAATAACTAAAGAGAATCAATTATCTAAGTTAATTTTTTGTAGGGGTTTGTTACATTTTGAAGATGGAAAATAGTACGAAAAATGAAAAATGGAGAAATGTCTTTGTGACATTTTACTTAACCTGCATCCACCTTACCTTGATGCTTTTGCTAAAACTCTTATATCTTTTGAATGTTGGTGACATTTTATCAGTATATTACATTTTCTGTTTCATATTAATAAGCAGGCCTACAATCTAGAAAGACTGAAAATACTATATCCTGACTAACACAACTAAAACTACATAGTAGAATGCCAAACTAAATGCAGTGCTTTAAAAATAGCGACAAAAACATATGTTAATATTGTCGTACTGTATTTAAATCTGACTTGTAAAATATTTTAGATCTGTTACACTATTTGCCTTTGGAAAATAATTTTAAAATCTATAATCAAGATTCATATGGATGTCAAAACTTTTTTCTTTAAAAAACATTGTGGGCTAAGGTATTGTTGCCCAAGCCCTTCTTTACATCACGTTGATTTCATGCTAAATTTAATGTTTGCACTAAGCACAGTTTGCATGCATGAAATACTTTAATAGATGTGATTAGGCATTTATTTCATGGTAGGTACAAAACAGACTTGTGACAGGTGGGAACATGAAGACTCAAATATTGGCTAGATCCTAATGAAAGTTACCAGCCTTGTGATAGGCTGAAAGAATCTTTTCCAAGTTTTGTGTACGTTGGTCTGAAGGACTAGAATACTGGCAAGTTTCAAATAAAGTTGCCAGTCTTGTAGCAGGTTGACACAACCTTTTAAAAACTTTTATATACACTGGTGATGAAGATTGGCTAGTCCCTAATGAAGTTATTTCCTTTTATTGTGATTATGTACATCGCTGACACAAATGTGGTGTGGATTTTTTAAACTTTTTTTGTGTTTTATTTTTTTGTTCAGTTCCTTTCTACATAGGTATTGTTGCCTTTCTACATAGGTATTGTTGCTGTTGGAGTTTCTCTTCATTTCAGTAATAGACAGTCAGACTCATTTTTTCGTTGTGCTTGAATCTTTTTTTACTTTTGTTTTACAGTTGCAAGATGATGATGATGAAATGAACATCCTTTTCCAACAGGGAAGTGCACCTTCACACTGGTCTATCGAGGTGTGTAATTTTATTTGGATATAAACAAAACTGGTGGTTTTCTCATAATCTGAGTACCTACCTTCACTGTTGGCAAAATATCTTAAGACTTGCTAACTTAAAAAAAAAAAAAAAAATATTGTATAGGAGAGTTATAATACATACAGTAGAACTCTGGTTATTCGAACTTCAAAACTGAAACCTATTTTTATTGAAACACTTTGAAAAACTTTTTAAATATTTGACTTCTATCACTTAGTAATATTTCATGACAAATTTACATATTTATGATATACTATAAGTTAATACATACAAAATACAGTATTATTTTAAATGCATTTTTTTGCATCTGTAAAAGATTGTAGTGATTTCCTTTTAACCCATATATTTTTATAGGCCTACAGTATTGTTCTCTTAATCTTAATTGCAGTGATTATCTATTGATAATGTTGACTTTACTAGCAAGATTGTGTATTTGTTTTTTCTGCCCTACAGTGCTTCATTAAATTTTTATACTCTTAACTTGCGTTATTATTATAATTACTGTGACAAATAGAAATAAAAAAGTATAGTGATAACTGAAGAAACTTGGAATGTGGGGGAAAAAAGAGAAATTGTTAAAGATTCCTAAACATTGCACAATACTATAACATTTGAATATCAACTGTTTCAGATTGGATGAAATTGAAATCTAAAATCAAAGAACTTGTTCCAAAATACCAAACAGGAAAAGAGTGAAAATGGCACAATATGAGTCTCTTTATGTATGATTGAAATACCAATAAGCATGAACATTATTATGTAATTATTCTAAACTCTGGCGTTACATCCCTGAAGGGACAAGGCCTACCACCCGACCACTATGTCATCTACCATAGGCAGATGGCATATTCACTTTTCGAAAATAACCTCCATCCCATTGTTTTGGATAAGCTAAGTTCTACTGTATTCAAATCTTTGTGAACTAGGAAAGCTTATATTAGAGTCATTATAAAATACAGAATTCATAATTATGTTCATATAAAATGCTCGTTACTGCAGTCAAACCTCACTTACATTTATATTTTTGTATTTCTTTGATTGTAATTGCAATGCTGCTATCTGTGTTAATATATAGTAGTATACTTTTTCATTTAGGGTCTGTTTTACGTTGCAGTGCTGTAATTTTTTAGCCTCTCCATTAGCATCATAAATAAATGCTACATTAATTAAGCTAATCCAGCAACTATCTCAGTAAGAAATCTTTCTTATTTTGCAAAAAAAAAAAAAAGTTTATTACAAGGTGAATCTTTAATAAGTGTGTGAGAGTCTTGTAATAAGTATAAGAATCTGATTATAATCTTCATAAGCCAGCGTCAGCAGTCTAAGCCACATTAACAGACCACTTTCAGTCTTCAGTCCTATTAATTTACAGTTATTTTATATTTTTATTCTTTAATATTTCACATAGTGAAGGGAATCTTAAAGAATATAAAGATACTTGGACTATTCCATTCATATATGCTTGCAAGGAAGAGGGTTTACCAGATAATACCATCTCATAATATCTGGATTGTTGGCAGTGAACAGAATAATAATGCATTATTTTTTCAACATTATTTGTTTAGAAATCGAAACTACTTTATCTGCATTGATTAAAAATGGAATTTTTATTTGGTGCAAGTCACTTTGTGTCAGGGAGCTTTATGTTATCTTCCAAGCAAGTTTTGGAGAACATAAAATAAGATAACATGGCTTTCTTCCAGTTAGGTTTGCATTGTTAGCTACTTCTTGATTTTATACAAATAAGAAATTAATTATTATCTACTCTTATACAATTCAACGGCCCTAAATAGCGTGCTTGCTTGCTCGCCCGCTTCGTGAGACATCGGGTATACTCGGTGATGTTCGTCTCTCGCAGTGTAAACTTTCATGACGACTACAAAATTAGGAAAACCGTTTCTTTATTATATAAGGCCTAAGTGAAATGAACACAATGAACAAATATTCTAATTTTATTTTTACTTACAATTTTCATATCTCTGAACCACAAACATTTTTAATACACTGCCAGTGTAAATTTCTTTAAAATCCTGGAGTCAATTAATAATGGCGGGTGAAGCCACGGGCATCAGCTTTAATATATTGATAGTTTAATCCTCAAAGTATCGCGGACAGAAAAAATCCAAATCAATCACTCCTTCCCTTGAAAAATTATATAATTTCTGAAAATTACACTGAATTTATCAAATAAAATTCACATCATATTCATCTGTCAACAAACAGTTGAGAAACGATATGTATTATCCACTGCCGTCTCGAGAATTACGCACGAGAATTATACAGTTTAGAAGGCAGTGGTTCACAGTTATCTTTGGAACTGCATAATCGAATCTCAGATCGTTTTCCCAGGTGGCGATTTCTAATCGTGGAATGTACTCTTGAAGCCAGAATTTTAGCTGTTTCATTAATTATTAATGGTTTAGTTTAAGAATGATTCGCGTGCAAGTGTTAATAAATATACTGCTTTAATACTTATTATACTATTAATTTTTAATTTTTCAATTAATTATCGTGGGCGAAGTCGCGGGCACCTCCTAGTTTATGTGCAACATTACATATCAGTTCTGGAATACTTTTAGTAAAACCCATTCAAGTGTATGAGTTTCATAAGATAAATTTGCTCATGCTTCATACTTATGAATCGATAAACTCGTAACGTCTGATGGAATAACCTGTTATAAAAGCTTATAATAATGGAGAATAGCGCACAATGTGCAAGTATCGGTGTCTAGTTTTCTCTGGTGCAGAACTCAGTTAGTGAGACACTACGGTTTTTGCACTCAATCACATGGTATCTTCCACAAGTTCCTCCACATAGCGAGCATTTGCAATTTTCATTTGGTTCGTGAAAGCATTCAGTGCGGCATATCTTGTAGTGAAAGCCATGTACAGCGAACCTAGTTACCAGGTGTCTCAAAGTATAGTTAGCATTTTTCCAGTCAACTTTAGTCATGGCATCTGTGGTGTAAAAGTCTTCCCAGATTTGTGTCTTCTTGCTTTGGTGTTGAAGGATAACATTTTCGTAGGCAGGTGTAGATGGCAATTGAAGTTGTAGTCGTAAGTCTTCTAGTAACGGAGGTTCTCTGCTTAACTCATATACTAGCCTTGATGGTGTGAACTATGAGAGGCAGAGTGTGCGTTTCAGGTATGTGGCTTTTATTTTCTCGATATCTTTCAGGTTGGTTTTTGTGAGATGTTCCCAAACAATGTGCAGTCCGTATGTGATTACTGGCATTACTTTTGCTTGAAACAACTTCATCGCTGTCTGTAGAGATATCTGTTGGAGGTGCTTAATGTCATTCATGGCGATGACTGCTGCAGCTACTCTGTCTTTGATGTGGGCTGTGAAGACGGTTCCTTGAGGCTGTAAAGTTATCCCTAGGCATTTGAATTTCCGTACATTGTTCAATGGTTGACCTTCTAAGAAAATTGTGTCAGCCGCCGCCTGTTTACCCCCTCTTTTGAATGTCATTGTCACGGTCTTGGAGCTGCTTAGAGAGAGGTCATTGTCCTTCGCCCATTTCGCAAGTCGATTGAACGCTGTTTGTAGGCATTCCTTTGATGTAGATACTATGGCCATGTCATCAGCATATATATAGATGTTTACTGTCTCTGTTCTTATTGCCTGCACAACGTCATATGTAGCTATATTAAACAATAGAGGACTTAATGGGTCTCCTTAGAGTACCCCAGTCGTTTGATCAAGCGGGTGGGAGGTGGTGACAGAGTTGTCAATCTGTATGCTGTTGTTTGCCAGGATGTCAGTTGTTAATCGTGCTATGGGGTTTTCTCTTCCTATGAGGTGCTCGAGTTTCTTTAGGAGTGTTTTTCGATTGATTGTATCAAAAGCCTTCGAATAGTCAACGAACACAGTGTGTAGTTTCCCTCTCGGAGGTCTAAGTGCTTCATAGATATCGTTTTGAAGGCATTCCACAGCTTGAATTGTTGATCGGCTTTTTCTGAACCCAAATTGTTCTTCTGGGATGAATCTTTCTACTAGGGTAGTTAGTCTCTGTGTGAGTAGTTTGGTGAGTACTTTAAGTAGTGTACACTCCAACGCTATTCCTCTGTAGGAATTCGGATCACTGGCATTGCCTTTCCCTTTGTACAATGTTTTGACCTTAGATGTCCTCCATTGTTCCGGTATTTTCCCCTGTTGTAGACACTCGTTGAAGAGATTGGTCCAGACCCTTATGAGTGTTGGGGCTGCACTCTTGAGATGCTCATTGTAAATCTTATCCGGTCCGCACGCCTTTCTATTTTTCAGGGATGCAATGGTTTCCTTTACCTCATTCACAGCTTATAAAAGCTTATAAATACTGTAAAGTCTTACAGGATAGTGGCAGACTTGTTCAGATAGAGTAAATATGAAGTAAAGAGTTGCACAGAAAAGTGAATGTAAAAAAAAAAAAATCTGATGTGAAAGTCACATAACTTCCTCTGCCCAAATAAAAGTTAGCAGTATTCACATATCCTTGTACAGAATCGCAAGACACAATTTTACGCTAATTATCCTATAAATACCTCTTCTTTCAATGATGCGACTAAAAGCACAGGCTATATAGGCCTAACAAACTTAAAAAAAAGAACAAGTGACTGCAGACGTTTATTGAACTTTCCGCCGTAAAGAATAATTTCCGAAATTTATCGAATATTTCCCTTAGATACTTCTTTACTCTATAACTGGCCAACAATACATCTTTCTCACTTCACATTCTTATATAGAATAAGAAGCCGTGAAAGAGCGCGTATTCAGTTGTTCATCACGCAAGACAATTTCTACAAACAGTGGGTGAACAGTGGGTGGCTTGTAACTACCCTCAGAGAATTTTTTCGAAAAAAAGTTTTAAATAAAAGTTTTAGCTCTCAGTAAAAGGAACACATGTGCAAATTTTAAAGAAAATCGTTAGAGCCGTTTTCGAGAAAATCGCGAAAAACGAAAATTTCTTCATGTAAAGTCCCCTTAAAAATAAGAGAAATTTGTCGCCAATCTTCGAATCACATCTTCAGAAGGTACCTGACCCAAATACGAAATTTTGTTTCCATACGATTCTCCGTTTCGGAGCTAGCCTGTTCACAAAGTTCCACACAGACACACAGACATGTTTCCAAAAATAGTATTTTTGGATTCAGGGGGCCTTGAAACGTGTATATATGCTAAAAACTCAACTTCGAATTTTAGGGTCGAAAACAATACTTCCTCTACCTATAGTACCTATGGTACGGGCAGAGGAAGTAAAAATCAATTTGAGAGAGATAGATGTTGGCCCTTTATTAAAACACCAGAGTAGATTGTTCATATTGAGGAAGTGTGAATGCAATAAGCACAAAAACCAAGATTGCCATTTTTGTCTTATTCTTATGTTTGTCACTTGTTTTTTTTTATATTTTAAGAGGTAAGGAATTCTAAATTCAAAATTATTTATTTTATGTACGGAGAATCCAGTAGTTTGTGTTTATGGTTTAGAGTTCATGTTAATCAATGTGTCTTTTAATTATAATCAATCGCTTCCTCTTCCGCTTGGAAGAGTGCACTCTTATTTTTTGGGATGGCTACTGGCTACTGACTACTGTTGCTGTCATTCAGTAATGATGACCTGATAGTGTTTTACCTTAAATATAATTTGTACATTTTATAATAGAAAAGTCTGGCAAGAAACAACCTAGAAAGTCCTTGTAACTTGTAGTAACCTAACAGTTCTGACTGTTTATATAACAAAAATGATAATTTCTAGCAACTTCAACACATTAAAAGAAGTAATTTTCTCATGGACAATAAAAATGTCCTCCTTAAAAGGTCTTTATATTTTTGACTATGATGTTATTTATTTTGCTTTTTACCTTAGAATAAGTGAGGTTTTACTGAACATTAATATCATTCAGTTATCTCGTTTGGAATTGCAGTCTTTATGTTATTCACATTAACTGAAATGATTATGCCACCTATTTTCTGTGATTATTAAACTCACCAGTCAGGCTAGTGAAAAAATCATCTGATCAAAGAGCTATAACGTCTTTAGCGTCCTGTGTTTCTGTGTGTTTGGTCATTAATCATCATCATTTTGTCTTAAATTTACTCTTATTTGTTTTCAGAATTATTCTTTCTTATTCATTCTTAGAATTATTATTCCTGCATTCAAATGAAAGATTATGTAGGAAATATTATTTTTATCACTCATAATTAATTTTGGATTGTTTTTTTAAATGGATTCTTTTCTTTAATTCCGGGGTGCGCGGGCAAAGAGAGTTAAGTCCACCATCCTAAAAAATTGAGATATGTCCATAGAGTTATAGATAAAAATGTTCATTACATTTGTGTTAAGTCCAGTAAGTCATATTCAAAATTGTACGGTAGTTATGGATGTGTGCCTCATGGGTTTATCCATCTCTAAAGCTATGTTGGGCTGGTATAGTGTGTTAAGTCACTCTAATTCTCAGTAACAAGAAAGTGGACTTAACTCTCTTGGCCCTCGCACCCCGTAATTATCCGGGCAGTTTTTGACACTATGTTACTGTATTAAAACATTAATCTATACTAGTTTTTAAAAATCTTAAACTAGTTTTTAAAAATCCTAAACTAGTTTTTTTTTAAATCCTAAACTAGTTTTTAAAAATCCTAAATTAAGATGCTTGTCCACGATACAACTTCAAGTTGTGCATCTGTTTTCAGGGAGTACAAAAACTATACTCATAAAGCTACAATATGCAATGTTTTTAATTACTGTTCTTTGCTAAAATTAGGAACAGGTTGAAAATATGCTTGGAAAATTATACTTAAAACCGGAGGGGATGTCCGAAATATGTAGACGTGAGAAGATTGCCATCATTGGTCTGTATTACCTAGTTTCCGGGTAGACCAGCTGCCCCTCAAACTTATTAACCCCCAGACAGTGTCAACTTTCTGTCAAGCTGAGTCAGCTGCATTGTGTCAGTTTCATGACTGTTGGAGCATGATCTTATGAGAAGCCTTTGAAGATGAGACACAGTGACTCTAAAAAAGCATAGAAGTATATAAAAAGTGGATGGCAGGTTACACAAAGATCACCTAGGATCTGCAAGCTTCGCGATCGTTAAAACTCAAACATGCCGTTGGCAATGCGCATGCGTGGAGTGCTGAAGTCCACAGAAAATATATAGACCACTGCTCCACACGCTTTAGTTAACCAAGTGGATGCTAGCGTGATACCGTCAATGTTTTCAATTCAGCACATTTCGCTTGCCTTCGAATTCCCGCCGCATCTGTCTGTGATGTCCATGCTTTCAGTTAGAGGGCGAGCTCTGTACATGCTACCTCTGTTCAACATGTATGCTCACAAGCATGATGTTACCCGTATGCTGAACAATCATTTTAACCTATGACCCTTCATTCAGGACCTCAACTTCAGAGACATATGGGGTTAGCATGTATCTTCTGTAGTTACACCTGTATTTGCCGCCAGATTTTTTAATGAAATGAAGATTGGGAAGAAAGAATATTGGTGGATTAATGAAATTACAAAATAGGAAAGCCCCACGGAAATCCTTAAATTCATGCCATCAGAGTTTCAGGGCATTGTAAACAAATGAACATGACTTGAACCACAGCACAGATCATGTTACAAGACAGTGTACTGTAGTCCCATAGTAAACTTGATTTTTATAATAGTAAAATAGGTTTTTGAAAAGATACAAAACACCTGTAATTGAGGACATTATACATTTGAAATCACAATTTTATTTACTAGTACATCTGCCAAAGCAGTGATGAGAGAAGTCCAAAAAGAAGGTAACTGGGCTGAATTACAATTACCTGAAGGACATTTTACTTAATTACAATTCCTTCACAAAATGGCAGAACCTCTGAATTTTTGTTTGTTTGTTTTGTTTTGTTTCTTTTGGGAACAAGACCAGAAATTATTGAATCACTCATTAGTAAAGCTGCTTGGGACGCTACCAAGTCTCAAATTATTAATGAACAATGAGTCTCTATTGCTCTAATTAACTTTGAAGTTGAGGTTAGTTTGAGCTTAGTTTTATACTGTGGAATACATAGCCCTCTTTTCAAGTAAGAGCTATAAATAAATTTGATAGGCTAATTTTTTGAAGATGCCTTAAAATGAATGGAAACAATACAGAAACTTAATTAAATGCAGTATCGCTCTTTGTATAAATTACTCTGGCTGTGGTTGACATAGGAAAAAGAAAAAGAAAATACATTCAATACACTCACCTCAGCTGATGTCGTGGAGTAAAAATTAACTCAAACTTAACTTTCGTCGCATCCCCATCATGATGTTTTGCTGCAGAAATGCTGGCTTGTCATTAGTCAATAAATGATGGATATTGGGCACTCCATTGTAAATTAAACTATAATGCAAGATCTGAGATCATTTCCCTCGCTTTCTCTTTTAAAGCAAACCTGTAAATCGCTTTAGTTTTGCTGCAGCAAACTAGCATGTAAAAAAGAATGTCCATGAAATCCATGCAGCAAAACCTGTAAAGAGAGATCTCACTTTGCTTCACCACCACTGCAGTGATCGTAAAGCAATGCTGCAACAACCATAAAGCACTTTCATCCCTAAAAGAGAACGCAAAGTACACTGGTGCTGCAGTGACTGCAAATGAGTAGATAAAAGCAACGTTGCCAGATAATTATCAGTTCATTACATATTGATTACAACAATGTAACGATTGGAATTTTATTTCCAGAAGTAAATTACGAGTAAATATAACATTTTTCAAAAAGTTACAATTACAAGGGAATGGAACCAAAAAAAGGAATCATTATAGACTATGATTAATGTACGTAGTCACAATCATTTGTATTCTGTGCAGTATTGCATTTGTTTAAACATGTAGGCCTAGTGGTGAGATTAAACTTGAAGAATGAAATAATGAAATCTCAGTTTTCTACAAATTTTACATGATGAGAAGGTTGGCGTACATGCTATAACTGGACATAGGATTATAGGTCCTATATTGTATGATTATTTAGTCAATGCTGAGAGACACAGAACACACATAGTCAACCCATTTTTTAAACAGTTAACCTGTATCAAATGTCAGAGTGCTTATTTTCAGCAAGATTCAGCAATTGCCCATAAACATTAAACATTAAATTTCATAAAATAGGCTAAATGAGGACAGGGTTATTAGTTGAGGATTATTGCCCTCAAGGTCCCCTGATTTTTCGACCTGCAATTTCTGTGTATGGGGAAATCAGAAAAATAAGGTTTGCAAAAGATGGTATTATGTGAGAATTACAATGGACAAATTTGCATGTGTAAATGCCAGTTTCCTTTGGAAATGTCAGGATAATGTGTGATAGGAGAAGATTGAAGGCCTGTTTCCATTACCATGGCATGGCACACTGTTTTGCAGAAAAACTAGTGTATTTAAATGGGAAAATTAAAAATGCTGCTTAATGTTGCAGCTTTTCATGGTAGGAAATAAACTTAAAGAACAACCACTAGAGAATTGGGGATGTTATTATGCACTTGGGACTTTTCAAAGGAAACGAAAATGTTGAAAATGCAACAGTTGATTGTTCTTCTGTGTGTACTGTATTCTGTTTTCGTTTGATCGGTTATAACTGGGAATGTATTGCTTGAAAATAATCCATTTAGCTGAGAAATTTCTATTTTTCTATGACACAGATGTCAGAAATGGTTGCAGTAGATGGGACGTCATTTTCAGTACCTTCAATATCAATGTTTATTGTTGATGAAAATTTATTTTTAATACCCAACTGTAGCAAATTCCGTTCACGTGAAAATGAGGGCTCTGACGTGGGACCGCATGCCACCTTGTGCCATAAAGAATCCCAAGGAACTCTCTGTATTAATGCTCACAGGCAATGTTACAAACATGCCACAAGAAATCTGGAAGAATAATTTTATCGTTGCATTCTCTTATATTCCTCTCCTGACTATATTATTATTCTGTTTATTTATTCTGGCAGAGCTAAAGCCATTTGGCCTTCGGTTATATATCTGAAACATTCTCGCTTAAAAGTTTATTGATGTGAAGAAAGGCCTAAGAAAAGAACAGAGTTCAAAGCAATTAGTGACTGGAGTAATCTGCAACACAAAGGAAAGGCATGTGTCTATTTAGTGAGTTTATGCCTGCAAACTCAAGGATCCAAGATCATCGAGGATTATTGTGAAGTGAATGGTGTGAGACCATTAAGATGCAAATCTTTGGGCTGTTAGATCCATACCGTGAAGATCTCAAAACAGTTCCTTCTGTAAGCTATGCCAGAGGGAGATTGAAACATATTTTGGGATAATGCCCTCCATGGCGAATTGCTGAGAAATGCCTTCCACGAAGTAGTCTGTCCTGTTGTTAGTTGTACTATAAAAAAAAATCATTCAATAATTCCTACTATCGCCACTGTTCTAAGATCTCAAAGTTTCCAAGGTTTTGAGGAAATTTATGGCTTAGCAGAAAACATTTGCTGAAGAGTATCACGTTTAAGAATCCAGCATCAGGTTCAAATGTCACAGAACTCGGCCATTAGAACTTGATTCTAAGAACAAAATATCTCCAATCCCACTGTTAGTTACTATAAAGAGTACTAATTTTAATACCAATGGAGATTTTCATACAGCCCTTGGAATAGAGACACTTGGAATATACCTTCTCGTTGAATAAGTGAATTTAATAAATAATTTATGCTGCTTGGTCTTAAACTGTATAATCACCTGCCTGCTAGGATTAAACAGATAATGTCAATTTTTTTAGAAAACATACTAAGAATATTTTTAAGTGACATCTGCCCATATAATAGTGATGACTTTTTTTAGCAATGGTAGTAATGAATGAACTTATTTTGTGTGATGAATCTTATGGCCTTGTGCTCTACAAGATTATTTTCTAAATAAATTAAATAAATTACGTTTACATTGCTTGACCAAGGACCATTTTCCTACCAGCTGCTTTTAGGTTGCTATTCATTATTTTATAAATTCTTTGACATACAAACTATCTAAATGGCTAGTATAAAAATTCCAGTCTTTACAAAAATTTGAGAGCCTAAGCATCAAGAACAATTTTGACTTAGTAGATAAAATCAAAGATATAGAGTTAAATGATAACCTTCTCTTAGAATCCTTTATGTTGTGTCATTATTTCCAAGTGTCTCCATCAACAAACTACTGATTAAATTAGAAGAATGGTTGGTTTCCACAGGATTGGGAAAAGAGGAAGTGGAAGAATATGTATCTCTCACCAAGTTATGTATTGGACAAAATTATTTTTCTTTTAGGACAAAGGTTTATTAACAGAAAGATGGCCTAGCGATAGGTAACCCTCTGTCCCCTTTCCTGGCAGACTTATACATGAGCAGTGTGGAAATCCAAATTATGAAGGCATTCCCTCATATCTTCAAAACTTGGTATATGTGTGTCAATGACATCTTTGCTATTGTCAATAAGAAACTGGTTGATGATGCACTAAAGCTACTAAACCTTCAGGACAGTGCCATAAAATTCACAGCTGAGAGGGAGTCGGACAATATCCTACCATTCTTGGAATTATAAAAAATTATAAGAAACCTAAACAAAGTAGAATTCGGTATTATCAGGAAAGAGACGCGCATAGATAAGTTCATCAAACAAAATGGGTACAATCCTAGAGCACACAAACATGCTATTTTAAATAGCCTGACATTCAGATTAGTACATTTACCCATGAGTCAATCTGAATATAATACAGAATATCAAGGGTTCATGAGCACAGCACACAGAAATGGTTTTAGTCCAGAGCTAGTTAACAAGCAAATAAGAAAATTTGAAAAGCAGAAACTAATACAGGGTGCAGCAGAAACAATAACCCATTTTAAATTGCGCTTCATTGTTGAACACAACTTCCTAGAGAGTTAATGTTGGTACCAGTGTGCAGTGCAGTTCAAAGCATTGCCAGTCAGTATGGACCGTTGGTCGAATGAACATCATGCATTTGTAATTGAAACATTTTTCAAAAGTGGTGATAGTGTCGTATGAACGCAGCATTTGTTTAGGCAACATTTTGACATTGGTCGGAATGATCAAGTTCCGTCCCGTAAGTCTATTACGAGATGGTCCAGCAGTTCAGAGCAACAGCATCTGCAGCAAACAAGAAGCCCCCTGGTAGACCACGTACGGTTCGCACCCCGAACAGCATTGCAAGAGTAACAGCTGCTTTAGAGCAAAGTCCAACGCGATCAGTTCGTTGGCATTCTCAAGTTCTTAACATCTCGGAAAGAAGTGTGCAATGGATGTTGCATCTGGATATGAAGTTCCATCCCTACAAACTCCAAATGGTGTAATAATTATTGGATAAAGATCTGCAGGCACGACAAGCTTTCTGTACACAACTTCTGGAGATGATCAACACTCAACCCGATTTTCTCAACAATTTCATGATGTCTGACGAGGCCCATTTTCACTTATCTGGCTATTTGAATAAACAAAACTTTAGGCCCTGGGCGCCTACCAATCCTTATCAGATTCATGGAAGACCACTTTATAGCGCAAAAGTTACTGTGTTGTGTGGCGTGTCTGGGCAGGGTAGTATTGGTCCGTATTTTTTTGAGAATGAAGCGGGTAACAGTGTCTATGTAACATCAGATCGATATGTTGTTATGTTACAACAGTACAGTACGTAGTGCAGGAAATGCACCGTAAAAATATCTGTATGCAGTCGTTGTGGTTCCAACAAGACTGTGCAACCTCTCACACAGCCAGAACGTCCATGACAGCCTTATGCAGAATGTTTCCAGGGCATCTTGTTTCCCGCTTTGGTGATGTGAACTGGCCAGCCCATTCGCCTGATTTATCGGCTTGTGATTATTTTCTGTGGGGATTCCTGAAATCCAAAGTATATGCTAACAGGCCAAGAACTATTGAGGACTTGAAAACAAACATTCACGCCAAAATTGAGGCCATAACAAGCGACACTCTTCGTAAGGTTATGGAGAGTCTGCGTGTTTGTGCCGAAAGTTGCATCGCTAACACTGGTGGACACCTGAAAGACATAATTTACAAAAAAGTGACATGTGTAATAAATGGTATGAAGTGTTCTTTCGAACAGTTCAGCTGTATTTTTCATGCTTAAATAAAATGTGTAAAATGGGTTATTGTTTCTGCTGCACCCTGTAGAAAGTAATAGCACTTTGAGCAACATCAAAGATCAAGAGGTTGACTTTCCACCCTAAACTCCATGACAAATTCAGTAAAGTTTTCAAAGATGTTAACATTAGATTGGCTCTAATTAAATGCAACATAAAAAATCTACTTAATTTGGAACAGAGAGATAAAATTCCCCCAACAAGAATTCAGCCATTTATGTGTTAAAATGCAAAGACTGCGGAAAATTTTATATTGGCAAGACAAAAAGAAATTTGACTGTAAGGCTCAAGAAACACTTACGAAATATAAGGTACAAACAGTTGGGAAAATCTGCAGTTGCCCATCACTATTGAACCAATGAACATGAGTTTTAGGATGACATAAAATTATTAAAAGTTGTACATAAATTGATTGATCTGACTATATGAGAAAACATTTTCATCCAAAGAAATAAGAATAATTTAGTAAATTTTGACATGCCAAAGGAAAGCGACCTTATCTCCAGAATGATTCATCCAACAGAGACGTCTATTGGCCCAACAACGTACCCAGCAGTGGACCTCATCTGAGGATGCAAGCAAGTCACTTGTGAAACGCATTATGTGTAAGTTATCACTTAAAAGTGACGTTTGAGTGATAAAATAAGATTTTTTATAATTTGACCTCTTCACTGTGAGTCCCGCAATATATTATGTATGATTATTTATTCGTTCGGTTTCTTCTCCTTCCAAGTTGTTCCCCTAAGACGTTTATCCTCTGCTGGGCAGCTCTTCCTGTCTGCTTGGATTGCAAGAGTTCCCTTCTCCTGTTGAAGCTAAGGAGGTTCTTGTTCTTTAATTTTCATTGTTTGCACGAGCCTTGACCCCTTGCAATCTCTCAGATAGCCTTAAGGAAACTGTCTCTATCTCTGTCAGCACTGTCATCTGTGTTGTGTCCCTTCTCAACCCCCTGTTGGCCCTGTGCTCTCTCGCTGTCATCTCGGTGACCACTTTGGCCAGCTCCTCTAGGACGACATTTTTCCTTGTTCCTAAGTATCTCTCCTATGGGTTTTCCTTGTAGGCATACTCTCTTTTCCAGAATTTCCTCGTAGGCATAGTGGCATTCAAAGAGCATGTGTTCTGGTGTTTGTGTACACCCTTCACATGCAGGTGTTCTTTCCTCTTCCTGATCTTAAGTATTCTCAGATCAAGAGAAGTTTTTGCTTATTTTTCAAAATATTTGTTCTCTCTTTTCCTTCCAACTAAGCATGTAGGTTCGACTGCCACTTAATTTTTATGACATAGTATTCCATAAACAAAAATTAGAAGTTTCACGATTATTATATATCTGTGATTTTTCTATTCAACTTTTTTGGATAAGGAGTTTGTATAATTTTGAGCATAAACTCTTCTAAAATTAGTTAGTTACAGCAATAAAATTGTAATGTTTGTTTCTTTATGTAGTGTTCAATGTCACAGGCTGAGAATGGCATAATAATAATAATAATAATACTTATCTTGCTTAGTTTATTGCTTGGGTCACTTGTTCTCCAATTCTCTAGTTCTGCTTTAACGTTTATTTCCCTGTGTGCATAATATACCTTCATGTTTGGTAACTTTGATAATTTTCTTCAAAAAAATGGATTTTATTTCTGTGGAACTACAGCATATATAACACAACTGTCTGATTCCTAATTAAATGGTTATTGCATGTTTATTAAGAGCCAGAATCATACTTTCTGAGATGTATGGTGGACGGGAAAATGTCTGTCTTTACGCGCAGTAACTCAAATTCGCTTTATGAGATTTTCATGAAACTTGGTATACGCACTTATAACGTCCATGGGACAAAGCATATTGATTTTGGAACAAATCTGAGTATACTATAGACACATGATAGTAGTAGGCCTATATTATTGTATATTGTACTTGTATATCATTATATCACTATATTAGTCCAGTATTTATATAAAAGTTGCATATATGTTTCAAATAGAACTTAGTCCATTCAGCTTAGCTTTGCTGATGTCAGTGTGTGTGTGCACATATATATGCTGATGTCAGTGTGTGAATATATATATATATATATATATCTTTATATATATATTCCTATATGTTCTTGCTTCTGGCTTCTACTATAAAATATCTTCTACTAAACCATTAGGAAATGCATTTTAGCTATAATAGTGTTGGGTTTCTTGACCACTTTGTACCCTCAATTAGATGCGTAAGAGTATCGGCTTTATAACTTCAATGGAAAGGAAGAGTCACAAAGGGTATACAAAACATAGTTTCCAGCCATCACATAAGCAAAGTGCAGACCTAAAAAGCCCAGAAATATATTAATGGGAACAGACCATCAGAGATTGATTGCTTACAGCCTAGTACACTGCTCTGAAGATGCCCAATGCAACTTGCTGCGAAACATCAGCCAATAAAACTGAGACCCCAGCCCATAAGCCTGGAAATTATTAATTGGAGTTCTTGTATGAAAAAATTGGAATTATTCATTTTAGATAGTTCTCAAGACATCAAGAAT
Source organism: Ectobius pallidus (assembly GCA_964059195.1). NCBI lineage: Eukaryota > Metazoa > Arthropoda > Insecta > Blattodea > Ectobiidae > Ectobius > Ectobius pallidus. The sequence goes on along the minus strand of CAXKWD010000003.1, from coordinate 95,058,874 downwards.
CATAAGGAAAATACTTGATTCTTCATACAAGAAGCGAGAAGTGGGAATGTTCACGCAGTCTTGTATTGCTTTGGTTAACTTCATTAATGTTTTGTAAGTTTTGCAGGCAACTAAGGCATATGTATGAATGCACAGCTACCATGCACACAATGTTGCCAGACAGCTGTTTATTAACAGACCATCACACGGCAGACGAGACAGAGTGCTTATCTTAAAGATCTTTGGTCTTTGAATGCTAGTAGTACAATGCCGTGAATGCAATATATTAGAGCACTGCATGAAACTAACTCCTATTGATTGTGGTTCACTGTATCGTTGAGCCACACCCATTGCTGGAACCAATAGCAGTGGATCTTGTAACATGAGATTATTGCTGAGCTGAACATTCAAATAACAATTTGAGTATTCAATTGAGTCAGTCAAGATCTCAGCTACCGACTTGTGTTCTCATATCTTGGATTGCGAGTTCTCGGATCCTGATTTCATTCAATAACTTTTTCATTCAAATGATCATTCAGTTCTTTATATTACTCTAGAACAGATTACTCGATTCTTAAAATCATTCAATTCTGCCTTTCACTACTGGAAATGTTGACTTCAACAGTCTTGGTTAGTCAAAGTGGACAGGACCGAGACTACCTCAAACTTTAAGAAATTTTGGACTAACGACATTACACAAAGCCTGTGTAAAATTAAAAAAGTGCATGTTAAATGTTACAGCACAGTAGTTTAGAAAACAAAAACATGCAGACAGCCTTACACAGAAGAATTTGTCAAGTGTATTTTGAAAATAAAAAAATATTTAAGTTAAACTTGTAGGGCATATTTCAGTAGGGATGATAATACACACATGTTTCATTACATTTAAAAAAAAAAAAAGTTTTTTGATAATTTGCATCTACCAAGTTTACACTATAATTGATTATAGTATCAAAATTGAGTTTTGTTCATATATGAGGCTTCAGAAATATCCAGCATTTTTCTGAATATTTCATGCTATTAAGTAAAAAATGGCTAATTTTGCAGATACGAGGTCTCTCTTCTTAACCCTGTCACATCCCTGTCAGTGTCTAGATTCGTGTAAGACACAAGTGCACTAAAAACAGACGATTCATTAATTGTTGTATTAATTGTTGATTTAAATTTTTCAGCCCGGATTTATGGAAATATAGAACTATTAAAATTAAAAGTACCGAGACTCTAGTGTATTCATTTTTCTCTAAAATGTGTTAACAGGTGGTATATTGATATCTTGTGTTTTTTTCCTCCACTCTCTTCTAGCAGTATTTACATTATGATGAAAGGTACCTCAGTGAAGTTGTAGGTAAAAATAAAATCAAAATATTTTTGTAGATGGCTTTCTTGTAGTGATAGTTATTTAGATATAATAAATGTTGCAGGGACCTCCACTCTCTCCAGCTACTTATATTTAACTGATCATGTCTGTGAATATTTGCTTAAAAGGGTTAATATACGAGACCCCTGGAAATACGTATGTTGTTTTAGGGGATACTTTGCATAATTGGGACATTTAGGCTATTAAATTTTGAGTGACGTATGTTAGCAATATTATGTAATTCAGAATGTAGTCTTTGAGAGTAATAGGTTTTACGTGACATGAAACTATATACATATATGAGGCTTCTAACTATAAAAAAAATGAAAATATGTTTAACTTAAAGCAATAAAACAATGTAGGCTTTCACAGCAAAATTACTTGAAGCATTCAATATTATTGGAGATGTTAGTTTCAGGGCATTTGACTATCTGCAACTGCCCCGAGGGAGGAAACCAATCGGCCCTTCACCTTGTAAAAGAATGCTCCATATTCTCCAGGGAAAGACCAGCAGTTTTAACTTCTCTACCCTTGCCACTAATAATGAAGACACACATACACACTGTAGATGTTATGGACTTCCTCAAAAAAGTGTACAACAAACTCCAGTCTTAATTCAGAAACAACTGTAGATGTTATGGACTTCCTCAAAAGTGTACAACAAACTCCAGTCTTAATTCAGAAACAACAATGTAAACTAAACAATTTGTAAATAATACTGTAAATATCTCGTGATATACCTAGCAGGTAAAACACGGGTTGTATCTTAGAACAAATAAAAAAAATAAATAAATAAATAAATAAAAAAAAAAGCCACTCGTAAGTTGTAACTATGACCTATTTTTATAATTTGTTCTTCATAACTAGGGTGCGGATTTATATGTACTAAAAAAGATGGAATATGCATAAAAATAAGTGCAAAAAATCAGGAAAGCATGCACTAAAAATAGGAAATATGTACAAACTAAAGGCAGCCAGTAATCTTGGTCCATGTTTAGAAGGGTGTAACGTTCCTTTCAATTCTTATGATTAAAAATTACAACATGTTTCTTCAAAGTTTTCGCAGGTAAATATTTTTCATTTGTTGACAAAAATATTCTTGTGTCAGAAAATGTAATATAATTTTCACATTAATTTAGTGGACAGTTACTTGAGAGCTGATACTTCTCTTACTGTGTAATTCTCTTGGAAAAACTGCACTGATTTTTTCACTCTATCTAAACCTGGATTTTAGTCCTATGTGAAAACAAAACTGTTTTAAAGTATATTGAGTTATGTAAATTATTTACAATATAAACTCACCTTGTTTTACTTTAACTTACTAAGGATTATTTTCAATAAATATTTTTTCTTGATTAATGAGAAAATTTACTTCTACAACAGGGCAAGAAATTTCAAGTTTGGAGTCAATTGCCAAACCAAGATTTCAATCACCATTATTGCTACATATGATGTAGCATTACAGCATTTTTGGAGTGACCCCTTATTTTTTTTTTTTTACATATAAAATATCAGCTTTTTCCCTTTTTAATATTGATAACTAATTAAATAAATTAAAAAACAACAGTGTAATTGAACTATCCCCCATTTAAAAAAAGGCTAAATAATAGTACCTTTTTGCGTTGGATCTTCTAATTACTGAAACAAATTATTGAAACAAACAGAATATTTTGGAAGTATTTCACCAATTGCAAGCTTTCATGGCCAGAACAAACAGCCAGACAAGAAGTACATTGCTTGTTACTGTAGGAGCTACATCAGTGATTGGTTAAAACACAGTAAACCAAAAATAATGAAAGTAGATTTCGAAATTCAAATTATATTGATAACTTTTATACATTTTTTAATACTATTGAGTAAATTCGGATATATAATTACCTTGTTCATGTTAAAAGTGACCACCACTGGCCAATATCTATGAGAATAAGTAAATAAGTATCTGCTCACTTTTTTTTTTAATTAAATTATTTATTGCAACAAGAATACAAAACTTTCAGTTGCCTCATTTTTCAACATAGTCCCCTTGCTTCTCAATGCACTTGATCCATTGTTGCACAAGCTTCTTGATGCTCTCAGAGATAAATGTTTTTCAGCTAAGTAGTAAGCCAAGTATGCACTGCTTTCTTCAATTCTTGGTTTGTGGTGAATCAACGACCCCTTAAGACATCTTTAAGTGGGTCAAAAAAATGGATATCTGACTGCGAGATTGGGAATGAATGCAGGATGCTCTAACACCTCAACACTCAGTTTTGCAATAGTTTGAGGAGTATGGGCAGCAGTAATTATTATTATTATTATTATTATTATTATTATTATTATTATTATTATTATTATTATTATTATTATTACTACTACTACTTCTACTACTACTATTACTACTATTTATTGTTGAGCCCTTTTCCAAGTAATGTTGCAGTATTGGCCCTTGTGAGTCCCGGAAAAGTGTAATCATCACTCTTGAATTTATTTTTGACTGGAGATGCAGGGTGTTCCATTCCGTGCTTTGGTGTTTGCTTTTAGGCTCAAAGTGATGGATCCAGGTTTAGTCTCCACTGACTGTTCATTTCAAAAAAGGTTTACCTTCGTTAGAATGGTGGTCCAGTAAGCATTGGCAGATGGACACACGTTGTGCTTGTACTTGTGACCCACCTTGCACAGACTTTATGAAGGCCTGAAAGCCAAGCCTGTTACAAATAATGTCATATGCAGAACCATAGCTAATTTGCATATGATTTGCCACTTCGACAGTCATTCTTCGGTTTGAATCATGATACGCACTTGCTCATTGTTGGCATCACTAGTGGATGTGGATGGGCGTCCTGTTCTTTCTTCGTCCTTCATACTTGGTCAACCGTTTTTTAACTTTTCAATCCATTCATACACACTTTACCGTGTTAAAATTTTGCCCCCATTTTGTGCAGAAAATCCGACAAAAAACGGATCACTGCACACTGTTCTTCTTTGGTACAAACACTGAGTGACGCAGCCATGTTTAATGTGCAATAGTGCAACACTCAGTGGAGTTATAATGATCAAACATTCCACAAGCAGAGACCAACATGTCGACGTACGCGAGCACAAAGCGGTGCAGCCAACCTACAGAAGATTAAACAAAAAGTGTGGATAGTTATTGACTTACCCTCATAGTATTAACTTTGTTTTTTTAATTTGTATTTTTTTAATATGGAAACTAATATAATAAAAGTAAATAAATTAGTTTTTAAAAATTGAATCTTTGTTGCCCCCCTCAAAATTTTGGTCGCCAGTGGTGATCTCGGAAATATCACACCCTGTTCTATAAAGCCATTGTTATTGGATGTTGTATGAAAAAGAAATTACACGACATCTCAACAGCTTCTCTCATTAACTGTATTAAGCAATGGTATGACTTGGTGGAAACGGAAACATTGCGCTTAATTATGTGTTTATTGTCAGCATTTTAAGTATGAAGCTCATGCTACTTTTGTTGTTTGATTCCAGAGCGCTTTAAGCAATTTAGAAGAAATGAAAGCTGGTAGAAGTGATAGTCCAATGGTGTACCGTGAACCACGTCTTAGAAATAGTTTAGGTCCTGGTCCTATGAGGATAAGACCAAATGAGAAACGAATAGACCCATCTCCTTATGGTAGTGGGGCCTACCTCTCACCGCCAGCAGATACTAGTTGGAGACGCACAAACTCGGATTCTGCTTTGCACCAGAGTGCCATGAATACCGGAAATGAAACCTCTTTACACAGCCCAGGTTCACAAAGAAGAGGTAAGCCAAGTTTATGTGGAAACTTAAAATTAAAAATATTTTCATTTATATTTTGTATTTTTTATGCAAGGTTAGAGCTCAAAGAATTCTGTACATATTTTGTAGGTGCAGGTAGCTTTAGGCCTATAAGATATATCTTCACTAATTTTGGAGGGAAGTTTAAGGGAAGAAATATTTATATCTAATTGAACATTCTGTTTGACAAGAACAATGTAAACGTAGTGAGCACTATAATCTTTTCACCCACTTTTTAAAATACTTCTAAAATTCACTTGCCATATCTCCAGAATTAGTAACTAAAAAACCTTACATTTAACTAGTACCTGGTTAATGTCAGATTTAACTAATGGGAAACTTTGTATAAAAATTGTTATATGAGATTGTTATTATAATCAGGGGTACCCATCCCCCCTAGCTTCATGACACACGTCCCCCCAGTTTCATGAAAAGTAACCCTCCAACTTCGTATGACCCCAACCTCATGAAAAGTAACCCTCTCACTAATACTGGAATGACTGTAGGCCTGCTCTAAAACTCCTACCCAAGGAAAAGGTATTGCTGAATTTGTAATAAAAACAGTGTCAATTGAAAAAGTATGTTTATTGAGTTGGTATTGTGTTATTTTCTATCTTATACCCTCAAATAATTGAATAAAATAAAATAATCATACGCTAATTTTATAAAATAGAATAAAATAAAATTACTGTACGCTATTATGTAACATCCATAGTTTTATTTAATTCACTTATTTGGGGGTATAAGTTGGAAAATAACACAATGCCAACATAAAAATTTCCCTCGAAGGTCATCATGAAACTCATCAATAATGTTTAATGAGGGTGATTTTACTTGATATATACATGACTGATAGCAAATGATTACAGAATACATTCTAAACAGTTAGAAGAGGTTTTTATTACAATTTGAAGTTATAAAACTTGACCCTTTCTATTTTTAGTATACACATTCGTAATTTTCAACCCCCCCAGAAATTTCAGTGATGTATTCTGTGTCTTAATCCTGCTTATGGGCTCCCTTGTTATGATTTTAATTAACATAACCAGGGGAAAAGTTAGTTATAAAATTAATATTCATGGCACTATTTTATAACATGCTTTGTTTGCCAGCAATGTCAGTACTGTTTTATTAAGCCAAAAATGACAAATGACAGTGAAATACCTGTCATTTTTTATATATTTTTGTGAATACGTTGTCTGCCATGACTGAAAAAAATTCTTATTTATTGTTGCTCCTTGGTGTTATGAAATTTTTTAACAATTTCATAATATTTCTATCTCCTGGTATCTGAGTAATTATGTAGCATTTCACAGCAGGTATCATGAATGTAGGAGAATGTTTCCAGGCTGTTCAACCATGGCAGCCATGGCTTCAGGTGAAATTTCAGGCTCTGTGAATCTGTGATCAAGGCCCAGCAACCTGGAAACATACTCTCATACTGTAGCATTCCTAATACCCATCAGAGAATTGTTCCATTGTATGATGATTTGTAAACAAAGTACTGAAAGTCTTAGGGCCTGTACGACAATCTGCTGATAAGATATTTATCTGCCAGATAGAAAACTTATCTGGAAGTTGACCGAGAATTGCATACTGTGATCTCCTGACCAAATCTGTCTGCAAAGTCAACTCCCAGTTAAGCTAGCAGGAGGATGGAGTGGCCAACAGCCAGTCAGGGAAGCTTGGTGGAAACAAGATGGCAGCACTCCGAAGCTTCCTAGATACTTGAATTTCAGAATTGATGCTGGAAGATTATACTAATGCCATTTTAGACTCACATATGAATGAAATAGAATTGCACAAATCGATTAATGCGCTTAAAACGATATTTCTTATGTAATTTATTTGTACAAATACAAATTTGAGCTGCCTCACCTAGCGGAGACCTATCGAACTAGGCATACAACAAACACACCTCTTCGCTCAATGAGCTAAGGATCATTTTACAAAATTTTATTGCATTATTCTCAATAGCAGTTCTGCGGTGGTATTACAAGACATCTTCCAGTTAAGCTATCTGGAAGTCACGTATCGGGAGGAATTGTCAGCAGGTGGTAATACAGGCCCTTAGCAATATTCACTTTCTGCCTAATTGTTTGCTAATAAACAATAATAATAATAATTTATAATAATTGGAAAAGGGAAGGGCATCATTATGTATTACAAAGTAATTTTATTGGTTCCAAACAATGACTAATTTGAAAGCTAAGATATTGAAAATTAGATACAAGAAGATGAGTTTTGTTTTGAGTACTAGTATGAAATTTTTACTGTCAGAGTATGAAGAATTACCCTATGTATATTTAAATTAACTCTGCCTTCGCTTCAGTTAAGCACATAGCAGTAGAAAATAAGCACATGTCAAAACGATGCAGATCACCAGATGCACCATATGTTTCAAAATATTCCTAAGAAATGCTACTATCTTGTCACACACTAAATTTCTCATTCAAAAGGTTTCTTTGGGCGTTTGTTACCAAGATATCTCAGAGCTTCCTTATTTGAATATAAATGAATGTTGTCCATATACAATAAATATTTTCCCTCATTTTTTTTTTATTTTATACCTTTCTACAACATCTCTATTCTCAACAAAATAATATCTCAGAGAGCTTCCCTATTTGAATAGAAATTAATTTGTTTAGAATAAATGTTTTCCGTCATTGTTCTTTTTATTTTATACCTTTCTACACCATCTCTGTTCTCAACACAATAGTATCTGGGCGCTATCTAAATCCCTCATATAGGAGACATTCCTGTCTAGCTTGGAGTTCTGGTAAGGAAATGTAAATCATTGATTTATTTGTTAAAATTGCTTTCATTTTAGGAGTGCGTCTTACACAAGGAAGCGTCTTTTACCCAGGAAAACATGGTAAATACTTAATTCTAACATATACTTATTTATGATTTCGTCACATAATACAGGTGGTCATGGATTATATATTTTTACCTTGAATTAAGTTAGTAGTTGGTATTGATGGAATTAATTCACCTTCTAGACTTCAAAATTGCTCAATCATGCTGAAGTAAAAATTCAAGAAATTTATTATCATTTAATATATGAATCCATATTCAGCGAAGTAGCATATTTATAAAAATTGGTAAAAATGTCTAAGCAGGAAGTAATGAAATTCTCTGTTCCATTTCATAACATAACATTTTATAACATGTCTGTGTGAAAAATTAGTACAAGTATGAGAACTAATACAAAGTTAAAAGCTATGTAAAACTTATTCCCTTACACTGAAGTATTCTCTTTGTTTTGATAGACTTCCATCATTCAATTTACTTATAGAAAATCACAAAGTGCTATTTTACTGAATATCTTCTCATAGAATTTTGATTTATTACATTGGTGGACAAACTTAATTTCAGCAAAAATTTATGTTCTTTGCCACCTTCAGTAATAATCCATTATATTAGTTCCTTTTATGTGTAACTAATCAATTACAGCAGAAGGATAGGATACAGTGCTTCCCAACATCTCCAGTTATCATTCTCAACTCTTTTCACTTGGTATACTGAAGGTATGTGTTTCTTAGGTGGAAACACTGATAAGTAGGGCATGGAAGTTGATGACCTAAAAATGCCTGAAAAATTACATCACATCACCTTAAACTTATGAAAATATGTCATGAAAATTGAAAAAATGACTTAATATTTCTAAATATGATTTAAAAAAGGGAGTATACAGTACAATGAGTCTCAGACAGATTGCACCCGCTTGCCACGCGCCGTGCTTCTCTTGTGATGACTCAACACTTCCCGCGTCGCGGCCAGCTGTGTCCCCGCAGATAAGTCAACAATTCCTGCATATCCTGCAGTTGAGCATTGTTCTCATGTTGTACAGACGTGAAAGTGTTATTCTGTAGTTTGTCACAACTAAAAGAAAACATTAGGATAGAGATAAACTCAATAACGGAAGAACAATTAATGCGTATTAATCGGAATTTCCTATCACGTTGCCAAAAATGGGTGGATGTAGGAGGAGGACACTTCCAGCATCTCCTGTAATAAGGTAGGTGCCTATTTTCGTTATTTTCAAACTTATTTCATTTATTTTCATTGTCACGCACGGACAAGTCAGTCAACTACCGGGCAGTTCCTTTGCCGCATACCGGGGATAGGAGCGTCATCTGGGGGGACCCAACGCGCGGCGGATCCAATCTGACTGAGACTCACTGTAGTATAATAATAAACAAAAGGACAAGATTTAAGTAATTTATATTACTACTTTTGACTGCCTGCATGGTCTTTTGGTTAGCGTTGCTGGCTACAGATTCACAGGCTGGGTTCGATCCCCGGTGCCTTGGATTTTCTGAGGTTGGGAGGTCTGGGATTCACAAGGGCAAATACTGCAACATTACTTGGAGAAGGGTTCAATAATAAGCAGTGCACATTACAGTGAGATGTTGAGCAATGAGCTGAAGACTGCAATTCAAACCAAACATCAAGGCCTATAAATGAAAGGAGTTGTTTTGTTGCATGATAATGCATGCCCACATACTGCTGCCCACACTGTTCAAACTATTGCAAAACTGAGTTTTGCGGTGTTAGAGCATCCTGCATTCATTCCCAATCTCGCTCAGTCAGATTTCCATTTTTTTGACCCCCTTAAAGATGTCTTAAGGGGCCGAGAAGGTACTGGGGATCTAACTTAGGTTTGTTGATCTGTCGCCAGCGAAGCTAACTATGAGACCATGCAGGCAGTCATTATTATCTCACTATACTTATGAATGAATGCCTCACAGCTAAGGAATTATGAGAGCGCTTTGTCTGTAATGTTGGAAAAGTCCATTATCATGACAAAATAGGGAAAATGGAATGAAATAATGAAAATTTCCTAAAAAATGACCAGTAGAGAATAAAATGCAAGAAAATGCAAAATAAAAATTAAGCTATTTTTGTTCATTTTGAGGTGAGACGAATTTATACTACATCCTGCATTGTATGTCATGTCTTAGAAAAAATATGACATTTCATCAACTTCCGAGCCCTACTTATAAAGGCAGTGATACTGGTATTATAAATTCTGAAAAGAAAACAAATTTTATATTTTACAAATCACTTATAGGCCAACCACTTATTTTTTAACTTATCAGTGGATTATACTAAAGTATCAGTCATGATTTAATTTATTTAACTACATTGCATATAGATAAAGTAGATATATACTTAATACAAGCCTTAAATTTATACCAGTACATTATATACTTCCCATTTGTTCACTACTCACATTTTACTTATAGATACTTACATACGATTAATATAAAACACTTATGTCATGAATAGCAAGTAATTAAAAATACTAATTTATTTTCAGCATTTATCTACTTGTATTTCATTTGTGAAACTTACATAACCACATGTAATTTTGCATTTTTTTAATACTTATTTTGAGATTATGCAGTCTTTGCAACTAGTGATAAATGTTTCATTTTGTTTCAGTAACCGATGGACAACTTCTAGGAATAGGGTTAACTGATAACCTTGATCCTTCAAGAAAGCAGTTGGGTTCGTCTTCTGATGGAAGACCTAGGTCTTGCTGTGAGGTTCCAAGGGTTCCAGGAATTAAGTATGCATCTTCTAAATTAATAAATATCATTATGTTACAAAGTTTAGAATGAAGTTTTTTAGACAGTGAAGCTTTACTAATTATTCAAAAGTAGTCAAACGTTTAAAACACTTTACGTACCATTACTAGGACATGTTTCAAGAGGTTAGTTCCCTCCCATCGTCGGCTAGCGGTCTAAGAAAAAAGATGGCAGCACACAGAACTTCACACAACACAGTCGCCAGAGCGCCAGTCGACCGCTAGCCGACGATGGGAGGGAACTAACCTCTTGAAACATGTCCTAGTAATGGTACGTAAAGTGAGCTAAAAGTGTTTTAAACGTTAGACTACTTTTGAATAATTAATAAATATATGTTCAGAGAAAGTGTGTAAAATTGAGTACACAAGATAACAGAATAGGCCCATAGACTGTACACCATTCAACTAAAGATTGAAGTAGATGTAAACAAAACCACAGGATTACAGGATCCCTTCTCTTAATTGCCATTTACTGTGATTGGCTCTTGAATGTTTCACAACTTTGCCTTCTGTTTGCTTTGTCCATGTACAGTCGGTCAAATAAAAAACGTCGGGCGGTATTTGATTAAGTATCACGAACGAGCATATGCGCATGTACAGGAAGACTTAAGGTTAGGTTCACACCTGCCTCTTGTCTCTCCATGTATTTTCTTGATTATTTAGTCAGTTTTGTTCCAAAACGAACATGTATAGAAGACTGTGGCTATATGTATCACATCCGCCATATTCTTGGTTGCAAATTCTTATAATATTAATAATAAATTCGCAAGGAATATGATTATTCAAGGAGCATTTTTTAAAGATTTTATTTTATAATACCGGTACTTGTAGTGCAAAATCAATAACTTACGTTCAACTTCTGCCACCAATCTAGCATCGAAATACGCGGCCGGCCAAATCTACGATTCCTATGAAAACTTCCGGTCGCATTATAGTGAAGTACCCACCTCTTTAAGAAATATGGAACCTTCTCGCTGCTTCAGAGGCCAAAAAATGCAGGTCAATTACAGCCCTAACTACACTTTCTCTCAAGCTAGCATTTGTATGTGGTGCGATGACAAAGCAAAATGAATTATGACAATACATTAAGTTGAATATCGTGTATAGCGCTTTCCGCGTTTTTCATTTTTCCCCTCGTTCATTTTTTCCCTCCTGTCGCATGGCCTCATATGTTCCGAAAATGACCTGCATTTTATGTTTTTATAGGAAACTTGTGAACTAATGCGTAAAAACTTTAATTTTAACTGCATACGAGTCCCGACGTTTTTTATTTGACCGACTGTACTAAAATAATCTCTTAAGGGTATATGTACGTGAATTATTTTGAAATTTATGTTTTTTTGTTTATAGCACTAAAAAATTGTGCTGAATTTTCTGCACCCATTGATATATAGTTTATATAGGTTTAGAAATTATTTTTGCCATTTAAATGGACATTTAAATATGTTTACACGCTCTGAGCCACGCCCTTAGAAAGGTCAGATATGAAATTCACTTAAAATTGAATTTCCCGGTAACTCTTATTTTACACACATATTGTTAGGTAGCTCCACAACCATTAGAGATAGAAGGCTGAAATTTTTTACACTATTTTTACATGCATATACGCATAAAGTAGACTACAATGATGTCCATAGGTATACAATTAAAGAAAATGTGTCATGAAATATTGATCAAATTTCAAGATATTTTATATGCGATAAATAAAAATTAATTGCATTAAAAATAATAACTTTAGCTGTATAAAATTAGTCTACTTTGTAGAAAAATATGTTCATTATATGCATTAAAAAAATAAAAGGTGTCAGAGAAACCAGAAAAATGTTATGCCTATAGGAAGTGATAAGTGCATTTGAATTAATTTTTTTGATGCTCCTATAAAACGTGTAATTTAAAATTAACTTGGTCAATTTTTAATACTTTTATCTGCTAGTTATATTCTAGTAAGCCTTGTTATAGGATCCTGTAATTCTTGTCCACTTCTGAGTTCATTTTCTTGTAAAATTTTAATATTTTAGAACCTGCACTTTTTTAATCTTTTTGTGGTTGTTCACATACATATACCCTGAAATACAGAAAATGTATTTTAATTCTGTGTTAATGAACAGATCATATTAACATTTGTACAGTAACTAGCATAAAAGGCCCGGCGTCGCCTGGGTTTTGTATTTTATAATTCGAAATTAACTTATGAAGGACTTTCGGTTTTCAATATCTAGGTCCTCATATAGGTATTTAGAATTTGTAATGAGGAAGAACGACTTATCACACTCAAACTATCCCCTCAGAAAATGCTTTATATAACTTTTTATGTCTCATAGAGGATGTAGAATTTTGCATCCCATCGCTTCTACACACCATGCCTGGTAGGAGTTGAAATAAGAAGAAACAGAAATTCTGGTAACATAAAATTGTATTGTCTTTGCAGAATATTTTATTTCTCAATCTCATGTTACCATACACCCGTTGCGGGGATGAGATTAAAAAGAAATTGAATATCACTTTCATACTTCCCTTCTCCCAAAAAACTGGGATATACTGCACGCATAGACTAAAAATGTTCCACCCTATTTTGTCTCCTTTTACATGCTTAGGGTCTTTGATAAACATCCATATTTCTCAACTAAAAGTACAAAGCCTACAGGTATGAATAACGTATCAGTGGATAAAAATTTTTACCAATTTCTTATATGGCATAACTTATTTGTTGACACACAGCTGGATTAAGCTGTCCCTGCATTATGACCTATTCTACATCAAAATATGAAGTGAGAAAATGGTATTTTCTATGTCCAGGGTAGAGAAAGTTACGTGACTACATCACATTGTGCATTATTTTCGTGGATTTCATTTTTCAATATTTATTTACACCAATGAATTACATCGAAAGCTTCTCTAATTTCTCAAAATCCTGTATCATTTACTTCCAAAGCTACCTGTGACCACTGCCAACAATACACTGTTATCATGTGAACAGTAGATGGAATGTGATTTGGATTTGATAATTCTTTGTAAAAAGGTATTAAGTATAAAAAAAAACCATTTTATTTTTATCATTTAAAATAAAAAATTTCAAAATCCTTTGTTAGTGTGGTCTTATATTACGAAACAAAGGTACTGTCAAAATTCCAAATGTCTACCTATTATAGTTTAGGCTCTATGTTGATTCTGTATCAGTAATTAAGTCAGTCAGTCAGTCAGGAAAAAGCCTTATATATATATAGAGCTTATAATTATTGTAATGAGGTTGAGGTTCCTAGAATGAATGAATAAGATCGCAGTTAGGACGGGACTGTAATGAACACCATAGGATTAGGGGTGCTGCGATCCCATTCGAAAGAAAAAAATAACATGCATAAAAAATGAAAAACACAAACAATGCCTGGATTCATAAGGAAACAAATGAATAAGAATATAGCGTAGCTCGTAGCCTGTTTAGAAAATATATATATTTAGAAAATAGCGACACTTTAGAAATTTAAAAACACTGAACACTATAAAAGAACATGTATGAAAATAAAGCAAAAAAGGAAAACTGACATCACTGAGGTAAAACACTGTTGTAAAGAAATTAATTAAATAACTTTTTTGAAATAGTGCACTCTTGAAAATCTTGAGGCACTGTTCTCTTGCGTGTTTGTTTTAACGTTGTTACAGTGAATGTTGTGCAGTGATATATATATAAAAAATATGAATGGTTGTAATGTTGTAGAATAACAAGTAGATTGCCACTGCTCTTCAAGTTGACGGATCGAACAATGTGAATGTAATGTAAGATATCTTCGTACTGCTGACGAAGTGAGAATGTTGTCGTACTGCTGACGAACAATGTGAATGTAATGTAAGATGTCTTCGTACTGCTTACGAAGTAAGAATGTTGTCGTACTGCTGATGAACAATGTGAATGTAATGTAAGATGTCTTCGTACTACTGACGAAGTGATAATATTATCGTACTGCTGACGAACAATGTAAAATAACGCTGACGAAGTAATAATCTTGTCGTCCTGCTGACGAACAAGGTAAAATGTGAGTTTACTTTGAATTGAGTGGACACTGCACAGTGTGTTGAAGAACCACGTGAATATGACACAAGATGGCAGCTGGCGGCCCGCCAGCTCAGCCAGAGCTGGCGGGACCTGACCGTTTGACTTGATGGATCTGAGCCGACTGGGGAGACTGGAGGCGGGACTTAGCTTATATAGTAATCGATAAGTGGGCATGGCTTCAACTTCTGATTGGTGGGTGACCATGCCTCCTGGCCAATCAGAGTTAGTTATGACGTCACGTCAAGGATTGCCATAGGCAATGTGAATAAAACATTCCCTGAGGGCAACAAAGGAAATGGCTTCTATTGTTCAAATAATAGAATTTGTGATCTGAACATACCATGGGAATGAATGGTTTTGCTGCATAGGTTAATTTGAGATATAAATTTCTAACTTCTATGCAGCAGTTGACAGAATATTTGAGAGTTAATTCGTTGGCTTGCTTTAACGCGCGTTTTGATATAATTAATGAATGCGTGAATGGAAATGTTTGCATTTATGTACTGAGAGACCTACAGTAGGGACCTATATAATGGCATACTCAAAATGTAGAATAATTAAGCATAAGTAGCTTAACTGAATTAATTATAAACACGTGGCTGGGGCAGTGATATTTAAGAGAGGTTGGTACACTGCTTGACTAGTCAAAGAACACACGCGAAAAATAGCTGCTTTGGCAAATGTACCAAGTCAATCTCCATGCCAAAGAAGTTAAGGAAAGATGGCTGCTCTGTCATATGCAAAGCCACGTAATTCATTGATATATCGTTGCTTAAGAAACAATACCGCGTAACTGACACTTTTGGTGAAGATGACATTTTTATACTGTTGGCATCACTGAAATAGCGCGCTTATGATGAAATATCTTTCAAGATGAAATTTTGTGTCATGACCTTGCAAAAGAGGCATACACAATACCGCATATCTGAAGCAACATAGAAAATTCAGAAATACCGCGTAACTGAACCAGTGTACAACACCGCGTATCTGATTTCATTGAAAACTTTATATAATACCGCCTATCTGTCGTATACGGCGCACGGTTCAACTTAGTTTACTAATGCAACAGAAGGTGACATATAACCCTCGGATTTTTATTTGTGCTCACCCATTTCCGTTTCTGTGCCTGTGGATTAAACATTATTAGGCTGCTGTCAGTTTACTTTTACATCAAGATGAGAGAAGATATATTTCATAGTATGAGTTAAGATCTATTCTGACGATAGAAGGTACATTACATGGTAAGTGCTATTTAAGATGTTTTGTATGAATCGATTTTACATATTCTCTTGTAATTAACACGAAAAAATTATTTAAAAAAAATTGAAACAGATTGCCTGAAATCGTGCCGAACACACAGGTACAGTTCTGTACATGACGTGGATCTGCTTGAAGAAGTTGTAGATGGATTATTTACTGAAGAAGAAATAATTGCAAAAATTAGGATTTATATTCAGTAATTTTAGAAATTCTACCAGGATAAAACGAAGTAAGTACCCTATATGAGTACAATATTAGTTTTCGAATAACTGATGTCAGACATTTTTATTCAAAATAATTTTCTCGAGAATCTTCTGGCTCAAAAAGTCATGAATATTAATTAACATTGGTATATTTTTTAAACGCTATGTTTCAAAATAAAGTATTTCATTAGTAGAAGAAACTGCCGGGGATATCTTCACCGGTTGGTGCACCAGAAGAAAGCATAAATAAGACAATTTGTGTAAATGAAGGTGAGGAAGGGGAATCGAACATATCGATATCTGAAGACAGTGTGTTTTGTAATTTATTTTAGTACGCCCTAATAACATGCCGACAATACCGGGACTTTAAAACAAGGACAGCTACCGGAAATTGTAATATGAGATATAACTTGCGATTCATATGAAAAAATATTTAAACCTGTATCTATAGTTCATACTTTTGTATTACAAGGCCTGTTTTAATTTAAAATTAGATCTATTACTATCCACGATTATGCTATTAGCATTTTTATATATTCATCACAGATTAATCTCTATGTGTACCAGAGGGAAGCAAGGCAGAGACCCTACCTATGATTGAAGAAAATATTTTTGAAGGACCTTCTGTGAGTGGTTTGACTGATATAAAAGGAAAAATAATAATTTTAAAGCAATAATGACAAAAGAAAAGTTAACGTATTTTGAATTAAATTTATTATTATTATTATTATTATTGCTTTTTTCTTTTGCACACACATCCACTATTCTTCCGACTATAACGTAGATGACAGATGACCTAGGTTATGAGCATCATTTTTCAGGGACTTCTTCGGGAAATCATACTGAAAGTGAATAGAGATTTGTTAGGGAATTTCTAGAAAACTTCCCGAAATTGTCATCGCATTGCTTTAGGAAATTGTCTACTAACTCTATCTGGAGCCAGGAATAAATTCTATAAGCCAACTGTATCACCTATACAAAGAAAAAGTTTAAAGAAATGAACAAGGGGACAATAAGTAGACACACACTTGATATTTTATCAGACATGAATATAGGACGAATATAGGCCCCAAAAGGACGACTGCGACTTATGTGTTGGATATCCAACCGGCAATCTAAATGAGTATGATTATCAAAAAGGAAAGGATCGGGAGGGGAAAAGATAAGGCAGCGGACGAATCAGGCACATGTAGAGTTTTTACGATGGACTCGCAGGCTGTAAAGGTAACTCCCTTTTTGCAAGCCAGTGCAATATATTACAAAACTAAATTGGCAGTCCATAATATTACAATGTATGAATTGGCTAATCATGATGTAATCTGCTACGGGTTCGATGAAAGTGAAGCTGAGCAAGTGGCATCAACATTTTCCACTTGTGTGTTACTGACACATTGAAGAAAGTAATGTGCCCATCATTTTATATTCCAACGGCTGCACATATCAAAATAGGAACGCAGTATTGTCGAAAGCTTTGCTGAAATTCACAATGAAAATAAACATTACTGTTTTCCAGAAGTTTTTGGAAAATGGTCACATCCAAATGAAGTGTGATTCAGTGATCAGTGTCACAGAATGCAGGCCAAAATCTAAAGAAATATTCCTCCCTAGTCAATATCCAACTGTGACAAGAGAAGCAAGAATAAAGTCATTTCCAAACAAGGCTACTTATCGTGATCAGTGATCACACATTCTTCATAGACTACAGTGTCAATAAGCTCTGGATTTATTATTCCATTCGTCCTGAACGGAAACCAAATGACCCTACGGCATTTTATTTAAGAGTAATAAAATATGAACCTAAGGGTGTCATACATTATAATCTGGACTACACTGAAGATTTTCAGGAGTTGCCTAAGCGGCCTAAGACTCTCAAGGAAGGAGAATTCTCCAGGCTCTACATGGAGAGGCTGAAGATCAAGAAATCTAAGTGGGATCACTTACAGCAACTAAAGAAATTATTTCCTCATGATTTCCATCTATTCTATGACAACATTCCTCATTTGTAAATCATAGCATTAAAATTGTTATTGTTTATTTATTTAATCTATTGCTCAGGCTATTGAACAATTTTCATTAGGCTTCTGGCTTTCCAGTATGTTATTATTTTGCTTGCTCAGATTTCCCGGGCTTGTAGGCCTTGGTCCTGGACCATGGCCTACAAGCCCGGGAAATCTGAGCAATCATGATGTAGCCGGCCACGAAAGCCCACACTGTTATATTATTATTTTGCCATCAGTAGTATGATAAAATTATTTATCTCCAAATTGTAACTTCAATACAAAAACTGTATCAGGAAACTGTATTTGTACCATGTATACTTGATTTATTTATATTAGAGCACGATTATTTCAATATAAAATATATAAAGAAAAATAATTTGGTCAACAATTACAGTACTATACTACACTCAAATAAAATATTTTTTCTTAAAAAAATGCTTCTTTTATTGTGAAATAAAAATATTTAATTCCGCGTAACTGACATTTTCGTAAAATAATTAAGAGTTCAATACCGCGTAACTAGCGCCACGGTGCCAAAAAACTAAAATTCGACTCAATGTTGCCAACATATAATTAGAAATACGTTTTGTTTATTATCCTGAAAATGTAAACATTGTACGACGCCTAATAGCAAAAATAAACAGTTTTTTGCTTCTCCTGTAAAATTTGTGTTTTGTTAGTTACGCGGTATTGTTTCTTAAGCGACGATATGTGAAATAATATTCTTAAAAATGCTTTAAACAAAACAAAAAACGTGATATATATGAATCGGGAAATACTGTCCTTGTATTTCAAGAGCAAATACAAGCATAGAAACTCAAGTGGTTAAAAGGTATAGGTTAAACTTCATAACCTCACTTTGTGGATGCCACGCCTACCATTTGCTCGCGCGACGTAACAGAGACATCGTCACAGGAAGGTGGTAAGGTTGTCAGCCATATGCACAAGCTGCTTTTTACCCCCCAGGAATACTCCTGGTACTAATTTCTGTTAAGAGTCTTGAGTCGACCCCAGGGCCATAGTGCCACTATAAGGATTAGGCCAATGGGAAAATCCCACTGATCTTATTGGGAATCATACCCGCGACCTTCCGGTTTGTAGAGCAGTGCCTCAACCACTACGCCAAGACATACCTCAATAAAAGAAATAGAATATTAAATAATAAAGGCTTAATGTTTTTACGTGGAAAGACTTATTCTAAGCATAAAGAAAAGTTGTAGCAGAACATGTTTCACCATTTCATGTTGTGAAATGTAAGAGAGGTAAGCTTTAAAAATGGAGAAAAACTGTTTGCTATATGCCTAATATTAAATGCATTTAATTCATTTTTTGTAAAGTTTGCTCAGCTTTCAATTCATAAAATGGACATCGGAGTTCACAGGAATGTCAGCATCTATGCTATTTGTAAAGGGTTATGATTCTTTTACCAGGAAAGTGTTATATGTACAATGGGATGTGTTTGTGAAATCATCAGTTTGCAAAATTGTATTTTTTTTTCCCTATCACACAAACTCTCTATATTAAGAAAGGACTTGTTAATAGTAAATAGTGATCCTGATCTTCTCAATTAAAATAGATAATCCCTCCATAAGCTAATGAGAAATCAGTTTTGAATTTGTTAACCAAAAGCGAAGATAGCGCTAAAGTGGACCGTGATGATAATTTTGTGGCGCAGGCATTATTTACTTCAGTTAAGAGAATTTAGACGAGAGGGAAAGAAAATGTATTATCTAGAATCAGGGCTGTCCAACTGCAAGTGCCCCAAGGGTCACTTTAAAAAATAATGCAGTTTGGAGGGCTGCATTGTAAAATATTTCGTAAGGAACTTTATCAGTGAGTTTTAATAGGTATGGTATACAAAGAAAAAACGCGTTTGTATTATTATTATTATTATTATTATTATTATTATTATTATTTTAATTTATTCAAAAAATAACATGTACTGCCTAGATAGCTGTCCTGGCTGATGTTCTGCCTCCACATTTACAGTCTTCTTTTCTGTTCAGCTGTCCACAACCGCTATTCATCTTCACCATACTCTTGCCGTTTTAAGCATGGAATGTTGTTATGCCCATCTTAGACATCCGAGACTTTCCAAACTACTACTCCATGCGTAATCCACCTCTCGCCGTACTCAGCGAAGATTCCTTCTGTCTTCTCCAACGTTACATTCCAGACTCCTTTCCATCCAAAATTCAATTCACAACTCTTTTCTTCTTTCCACCACTCTCCTTTCCGTTATCCCTAATGGAAACTTTTTAAACATCATGCAAGTGCACAGGCGCAACTTCTTTCTGTAACATTTGAACAATGGTCAGAGAGTGAGTTCACCAAGTTTCCTATAAACACTGAAAAATACACATCTTCTCTTGATTCCACTTTCACTACGTTACAGACTATTATACACTTCTAGTTGTTTATTCCCTGACACAAAATAGTTTTTCCTATTCCTAGTAGTTAACCTTTTTTGTTGCTTTAGAGGCAGATTGAACATTGATGAACAAAGGTTTTAAAACCGATTCAGCCTCCTGAGTAACATCAAGTATAGTTTTCCTTTGCCACCTTCAGAATGACATTTCAGTTACTTGAACATTTTACTTAAGGATGTAGAACTTGTAATTGCACTTTTACTCATTTTAGGTTATAAATCATTATATTGTAAATTGAAGTTTCTTTTTAATTTTTCATATAGTCACACATTGGTTCCTCAGCCCCATGGCTGTAATTATGTTTAATATTTTTCAAACAAAGAGAATGAAGCTTCTATCTTAATACACCTTGCATTACATTGTTGACAGTATTTTCCTGGAATGGCAACTTTGTTTTCCTATAAACAAATGTGCAGGAGAGACTAATATCAGCTGTCAGATCATTAATTTGGAATTGTAAGACCCACGTCAGCAGGAGTTACATACTGTCACCAGTTTCAGTATATTACTACAGATCAGTTATGTTTAGGGATGGGTCCTCGATACTCTCGATACTTGCATGGTATCGGCATCGAACGATACTTCAGAAAACTCGCTCGATACTTTTTCGATACTTTTCTGCAATTAAGTGAGAATGCTAGTATTTTTTTTAACAAAAACTTGTAAGTGGACTGTTTAAAAAACTAATTTTAGTTTTAATGTAGAGTTTAAAAATAATTATAGGCTACTGATGATATTAAATTTTGTCTCATTAAATATGCAGACTTAATTAATTTAGTTGGTATTAAGCAGTTCTCTCTAATTTTAATTTTTAATGTACCTATTTATTGAAACTGCCTTTATTGAAGGTATCGAGTATCGAAGTATCGAGGAAAAAGTCATGTATCGGTATCGAGTATCGAGAAAATCTGGTATCGACCCATCCCTAGTTATGTTGAATTGTTATTTTGAATTTCAAAGCGAAATTATTCTTTATGCATGAGCCTTTCGTTTAGTGATGGGAATCCTCAAATAATTTTTTTTTATCCTTAAAAGTTCTCGAGATATCAAGAATCGTTTAAAAAGTATTTGAATGATCACTTGAATGATTTAATTCTATGAGATTCGAGTCGTATCACTTTTGTTAACTCAGTTAACAAGGTGTTTTGCAGGCAAGAAAGACATATATATGAATGCACAGCTATCAATGCGCACAGGGCAGTTCAGTGTTGCCAGACTGCCAATTTGTAAAGAAAATCAGGGCAGATAAGACAGCGTTCTTATCTTGTGGATCATTATTCTGTGAAGTGCGAATGCTAGTAGTACAATGAGATTAATGCAAACCTGACAGCACTGCATGAAAGTAACTCCTATTTCTTTGTGGTTCGCTTTGTGGGCAAGCCATGCCCACTGCAGAATGAAATTGCTGAACTGAACATTCAAATAATGATTTGAGTTACCAATCTAGTCAGTTTACTAGTTCTTGGCTACTGACTCAAGTTCTTACATCTCGCATCAAGAGTACTTGGATCCTGCATTCATCCGAGAACTTTTTTCATTCGAAAGATCATTTGATTCTCAAGAACAGATTACTAGATTCTTAAAATCATTTGATTCTGCCCATCACTGCTTTCCTTTATTACTGATTATGGGTGGAAACACTTGAAACTTCGTGAGTCTGTTTTCTCTCCTAAAAGTTCCTTCAATTACCTGAAATATTAATATTGCTTATGTTTTTTTGTTATAGCATCTACCCATCTCAGCAGGAGCCTGGAACTGTGCAGATTCCAATTGGCAACAATACTGGTTCATTGCCAGATCTCACAAGTTTTCATTTCCCTTCACCTCTAAATACTCCTTTGGATCAAGAAGATCCAAGTAGTTCGCCGTATAGCACAGTAAGTGTGATATTTCATTTCACCCATTTATAATATGTATATAATTTCATTAAGTTATAATCATTGTATACCGTATATATTCTAATACTACCTGCATATTTTTTCAAAAATCGTGTAAGAAAAACTGGGGTGTGGGTATTATTTGAATACTGGACTCTTCTCATCTGAATTTCGACATTTTATACCATATCAGCTCCATATAACACGATTCACAGTATAGTATGATAGTAGCAAAGCTGGAATGAAAGGAAAATGAAACAAAGAAGACGCTTTCTTACACACATGCCAGATGAATGGCAGTGAAACAAAGCTTTATACGTAGAGATGCCGAGCATACAGTGCAGTACCAAGCAGAACCACTAATTCGGGGAAAGTTTGGTAAAGGTCAGTGATTTTCCACACGACTTGACCTTGGGTTGAATGCACATCATTGCGTGTGGATTCCCGCTGAAACGCTGAATTCATGAATTGAGAGTGGTGTTGTTGGTGAAAATGTTATGCTGCGCTTATAAGACTGCGAGATTTTGGCTAGGTGTTACCATGCTCATTATTTTAGCCTACTATATTTAATTCTTTTATGATATTTAATGTTAATTATAACTGTTTAATTAAGAATAAAACTGGGGAAATAATTTTATATATGGGCCTATAGATTTTTTTTCTTTCAAATTTCTATTTTCTTTCTAAAAATTTGGGGGTGGGTAGTATTCGGGTATTTACAGTATATACAGTGCGCCCAAGAACATTCTCCGCAGTTGCTATTTGCTGGAGAGAGGGCTAACTGCAGCAGTTACGTTGGCAACACGAGCTTTTATAAAAACAAACTGTCAGCTGTGTATGCAGGCAGGCAGAGGTCATTGTCACTTTATCAATGGGTGCATTGTCTAATTACTAATCAGTACATATTGCATTGTGCAAGCATTTAGATCGAATGTTGTGACAGCACTTCCAGCACCTGCAATGATCGGCTGTGGTGAGTACCAACTTAACTGCTGCAGCTAGCTGCCTCTCCAACAAGTAGCCGCTGCGGAGAATATTCTCGGGCGCACTGTACTTGCAATGTTACTTAGTATTCATATGCTGTGTAAACTTTATGGAAAAACTCAACTGATTGTAAAATATCCTACTCACTACTTTAAACATTACATTATTATTATTATTATTATTATTATTATTATTATTATTATTATTATTATTATTATTATTTAATCATCATAATAATAATAATAATAATAATAATATGGGAAAATTTTAAAATCTGTTGCTACAGTAGTCTAATGAAGTATCTGAAATAAGTTTTGAAAAGTGGCAATGTTTTTCTGGAAAGGGCAGTTTTTTGGTCTACTGTAAGTATTTCCTCTGTAAACAAGGGAATGAATAGGAAGGTAGTACTGCATGAGTTAAGAGGGTAATGTTTTCATGTCTGCACAGAATTAATCCATATACCTATTTACTAGTTTGTTTCTATTATCCACAGAAATTTCTGATAAAAACTTTTCAAAATTTTCTTCTCTGAGGTTTATAATTTATTGTGATATGGTACTGTTTTTTGTTACTATTCTCATACAAATGTTTTCTGGGCAGCATGAAGCAACTATCCCTTAAAACTTAATGAAATTTGGTGATGACCTGTTAACACAGCTGGTTGATTTCCTGGTGCAGAGTCCTCAGGCTGTTAGTCCATCCACGCTTTCTCCCACAAGTCTGTCTTCCCGACCAATGGGCAGATTCTCGTTCGGAGGTTCACCTCAAGACTCTCAAGGACCTAGCCCTGGACATTCACCTGTAACAAGGCGGAGACAGTATCATTCTCATCTCCAGAATTTGGTAATTGGTGGACCACAAAGCCCAACGCAACTCTCACAAACTGTAAGTTTATAATTTACTTTTTATGTTGTAATCATCTTGCATGTATAATATCCATTTAAGTATTCATCAGGTGTAAGTAAGTAAGAAATAGTTAACTGTCATATAAAATTATTTTGGTGAACATTGTGTTAAATCTGTGAACTCTTAGAAAGCTCGTAACATGGAAAACAGCATTGGCTTCGTCCTGTAAACATGTGAACAAGTATCTGCCTTCTCAAATGAAACTTTTTTTTTTTTTTTTTTTTGGGGGGGGGGGGGGCTTATGTTCTCATTGAATTCACTACACCATTGCACAAGTTAGCAATTTCATTGGGCTCAAAAAGTATTTGTGGCCATCCTTTGCTTACCTTAAATTTTGTTAAGTCGTATAGTTGTAGCGAAGATAAATTCTTAGAGAACGGTTATAGATTCTTATCTTTGACTCAGCTGCCTTGATGTTCTTTGGGAATGTACTTCAGTATAACAGCAAGAAACCCTAATTTTTTAAATTTTAAATGTGTGCATTTATCGCGGTGTGATGATGGTTTCTGTATGCTGCTGGAACTAACCTACAGTCTTCAGAGCACTGCTACCAATTCTGTGTGCCTATGAGAGAGAATATAGTATTGAATTCCTGGCAGTGCTATTTCAGATAATATATTGTGTGAACTTCTTGCATGTCACTGCCTGCGACGAGTTCTGATATTGTCTCTATTCCTATAGATTTCTAACTTGCATGTTTCAGCAATAATAAAAAACCAAACTCTCTTTACATTGAAATACAATGTTGAGCATTGTAGTACTATCATACTATTACTACAATCTATGTGGGATAAAATCTTTTATAATTTTTCACATCTGAAAACTTGATTTTGCTGTATTTACTCAAATCTAATGCACACCTTTTTTGTCCATTTTTAGCATTCAAAATTGGGTTGCACATTAGATTTGAGTGCAGTTCCATTCCGAAGTTCGGCAGTAACTTTAATCACTTACATAACAATGCACTTCTGTAATTCTAAACTTCTAGACCATAGAATTTATTGTTGGCATGTTTGACAGTATGCACAAATATGGATTAATATTAACATATTATTTTACACTTAGGCTTAATGCCAAGCATGTTTAAAGGCAGCAGGGTTCAGTGCGGAGGTATTTATTGTCCTGCACTTCTCCCCTATCCCTCCAAACTGTTATACTGACTTTATTCATTAGAATTCACAAATCTGTTTTAGTATAAAGTAAAATATCCTATCATTGATATGCATTGCATTCTCCAACAGACTCTTTTTTTATTATTTAAAGTTTCAAATTCGGGATGCGCAATAGATTTGATGGCACATTACATTCGAGTAAGTACAAATAAAGAAGGAAGTGATATAAACGGTAAAGCTATTTAATCATTACTAAAAATGGTCAACTTATAAACACTTATAGCTCTACTTACGTCTCATTTTTATGGACTAGTTTCGGGGAAAACCATTATCCCCATCCTCAGCTGCTGGTCGACTGGCATTCTAGCGGCTATGCCTGGTAGTTGCCTGTGTTGTGATGCCTTCTCTGTCCCTATTGGTTAATCTGATGAACTCAATACCTGGAAAAAATCTTTATAATGAAAAACAAAGATGTTGTTATGAATTTTGAAATTCCGCCAGTTAATGACATCATCAGGGACAGAGAAGGCATCACAACACAGACAACACCTACCAGCTATAGCTGCGAGAATGCCAATCGACTAGTAGCTGAGGATGGGATGCAGGGTGGCCAGACGTCCGGCTTTTGACCGGACTGTAAGGCTTTTTACTAAGCAGTCCTCTATCGAGCAAAGCTTTATGCCGGACGTTGATTTGTCCCCCTTTTCGAGAGTCTGATGGATCGGTAAAGCGTATTCATAAAATTTGTATTTTCCCATATGTTCCTGCCAATCCCTTTATGCAGTGTATAATCATTTATTTTATATAAATGCAGTGATTAAGTAAAATTAGTCAGGGTTATACCATGTAATATTTTCTGTCCAGCCGTTCATGCCCGAAGTTTTATACTATGCTAGATTACTGAAGAAGTGTGTCCTCCTTTCTGACATTTTAGAAATGGCCACCCTAATGGGATGATGGTTTTCCCCAAAACTAGTCCATAAAAATGAGACGTAAGTGGAGCTATAAATGTTATTTAATAATGATTGAGTAAATATGTTGGCCATACCTGAATAGCTCTAGCACTGGCATTGCATTCTGAAAACTATTTATAATTAATCGTATTACCATAGTATATCATTTGCCTTTGCGTTTCAGTTCGTGGTGAAAGATTGAAAAAATTAAGCTACTGATATATGGGCCAACATCAAATTGCTAAAAATATACCTAAATAATAATACAGGGAATCCATTTTATGCGGAAACTTTTTAACAGCGTTGCCCCTGCTCACACTTTCCCCGCTGTTGCGCTTGCACCGGCCGGGACCGTGCTCCGTTACTACCGGCAAACCGGCAAATCAAGACTTTAGAAACAATACAAAATAGAATAACTCAACCAATTTATTATAAAAATAGGCCTACATGTAGAGGCTTATTACTCACCATTTATTTGAGATACTGTTGAAAATGACCCCCGTCAGCAGAAAGACATGCCTCACATCGTTTACACAAATTATTTGCCACTTTCTGTAATTCCGCTTCGGTAATACACTGCACTGCACGTGTTATTTCGGCCTTAAGTTCTTCTAAGGTATGAGGATTATTTCGGTAAACTTTTCCCTTTAGGTATCCCCAAAGATAATAATCACAGTACGTTAGGTCGGCCGATCTAGGGGGCCATAAACCTGTGCTATTATCCTGTCATCAAAAACTTCACGTAAAGTTCCTATAGAATTATGAGCGGTATGCGCTGTGGCTCCATCCTGTTGAAAATATCCATAATCCTTTTCTTCCTGTGTCAGTTCGTTAAGAAATGGACGCAACATTGTTGTCACATAGAAATCTGAGTTTACACGCCCTTCAAAAAATATAGGCCCAATTATCCGCCGCGCGCTTACAGCACACCAAACCCCTATTTTAATGGGATGCAAAGGCACTTCCTGTACAATATACGGGTTCTCAGTACTCCACATTCGCACATTTTGGGAATTTACATGTCCCGAAAGATGGAACCATGCCTCGTCAGACATAAACATTAGCTGTGGGTCCAACTTTCCATCATGCACACTTTCAAGGAACCAATTACAGAACCTTATTCTTGCGGCGAAATCTGCCGGTTTAAGTTCCTGCACAAACCTTTGTTTATAAGGTCGAAATTTCAGCAGTCTGGTCGCTTTGTGGGCTGACCCCTTGGATATGTTAGTTTCCTGCGCCAAACGTTTCAGTGATTTTCTAGGACTTACTTCTAATCGCACCCGAATATCCTCAAGTTTCTCTACTGTTAAAACGTGCCTTTCACGCTTCTTCGGTATGTCACAAACTGAACCTGTTGTACGCCACTTTTTCATCAACTTCGAAAGACACGATTTTGTAGAGATTGTACAGTCTGGATATTTACGAGAAAATCTCCGAACGCGCCTTCTATGGTTATTTCTCAATAAGTAACATTCCACCAAATAAATTCGCTGTTCAACCGTATACATTTTCGATTATTGTCTTATGTAACACACGACAACAATAGACAAGCTTCTCACTACAACAATCCGAAGCAACTAACCGCTTGTATGCCTTTTACAACTGTGATGCAATGCGATGCTAGCGCGGCAATGCGGCAGTGATGCGAGGTTTCCTCATAAAATGAACTCACTGTACAAGCAATTGAGGAGTGTTTTTTCAAAAGCCGATATCTACATGGATGACTCAGTGCCAGAGGTGACTAAGTGCCATCAAGAAAAGTGCTAATATTTGTTTGTATTGACCAGCAAAGATCGTATTCTATCTAAGCCAAACATGACAAACAGCCTTGCTGAATCAGTTACAGACAAAGTAATGGCTGCTAGTCATGTTTGGCGTAGATAAAATACGATCTTTGCTGGTCAATACACACAAATATTATCACTTTTCTTGATGGCACTTAATCACCTCTGGCACTGAGCCATCCATGTAGATATCGGCTTTTGAAAAAACGCTCTTCAATTATAGAAGAATAAAAAATGTAGGTTCACGAATTGAAACAGGATCCTCATAGGGCCATTCTTACAAGCATGCTTACTATTGCTGTTGTCATTTTATAAAACCTTATTTCTATTGGAACTAAATTAAATTATTTGTGTTGCTTTCTCCTTTTATAATGAAAAAAATTTAGACTAGAAAGGTATTCATTGCAAATTGCAGTCACAAAAAATAATTGTACTTCACTGTTTTGATAGGATGGGTACTTCAATTGGTCGAAAGATATGAACATATAGCTGAGCGAAGTTATGCTGTTATGAAAAATAATAGTCAAATGACAAACTTTGGGATAAATTTAAGTTGTTTATCTGCATGGTTAGGAAAGTTTTTCAAATGTTTAAGTTTTAAGACTTTTTAAAGACTTCGACAAATTGGTTAACAGATATAGACATATAAGTGCCTCATTCATTATTCATGAATTGATATGAGTTGAAATTAGAGTATCTGTTTGGGAAGAGTTTTGCATCATTATCAGATATGCTCTCTACATACGTTGTCCCATACTCTAGTAGCTTCCTGCAAAGAAGGAAAAAGATCAGATTACCGGCACTGGATGTAGGAAATCCAGGTTTCCACCATAATAACCTGTCTTGCTTACTTTCTTTTATACAAAAGCTCTTTTGCTTCAGTCCGAGACATCATCATTTGTGGACTGATTGAAATTCATCACATTGCAGTTCCAATTGTCTTCTGCTGCTTGCCCTTTGGTGGGAGTTTATTAAGTGTAGATGGCATCAAAAATTGTTTAAAAATTTATGATGTTCCATCTGTTTTTTAAATACGAATTGTCCATCTCGCGTGTTAAGACCTTCACAAAAATGGGTTCTTTTTCTATTTTATGGCTATAATTCCAGACATGAGCTGGTATTGGTGATTTTCCACGTTCCATTTTTTGTGTTTGTATTAGAGTGTACTTTTTATACTATCATGTTGTAATGTGATTGTTGCCTTCCTGAAAGTAGCAATCTTGCAACACTGGAATAAAATAATTGAATAGTGCATCAATATTTGTATTATGACTCAGATATAATAAAAACTTTATTGTGGAATAAATTAGACCTTAAGGTTGAACATTTCGTTACGTTCAATTACTCCAGAAAACATGCCAACATCACATTCCCCCTCATTATCGTTACACTTTTCTTTCTGCGCGGAGCCATGATAAAATTATGCTTTCGTTCCTACTGTTTTTTTAGATTTCTCAGGCAGCAAATCATTCCTTTTACTAGTTGCTGCTTCAAACACGTTTGTTGGAGTTCCTCCAAAATATTTATTCCTTTTTTATATTTCCACAGTCATTTCCAATGAGTCTTGATAAAATTGAGCTGCTACATGTAAATAAATGCAACAGTCACTAACAATAAACTAATTTGTTGCTATACAAGTCTATGAACAAATACTAATCGTTTAAAATTTCTAGCTGTTGATACCTTGAGTAACTTTCCAAATTAAAATAATTTCTAGTAAATAAAGATTACATTATAATAGAGTAGTCTACTATAAAAGGCCGCCTGCGTGGTCTCGTGGTTAGCAATGCTGGCTTGCTTGGTACCTCCTGAGTGCACTCAGTCTCGTGATTCAAACACAGGAGTTACTTGATAGAAAAGTAGTGACTCTGGTCACGAAGACCATTATTAATGGCTGTGGGTGTCTGCATGCTGACTAGATGCCACCAATCTTGCTATCTCCCTATGGTAGTTGACGCAGCGGTCAGATGGTAGGCCTAGTCCCTTCAGGGATGCATAGCCAGGGGGTTTAATTTTTAGGTTTAGTCTACTATAAGAAGTAGTACGTAATATGTGTGTTTTAACCAAGAAAGCCATAAACATTCTCAAATAAAATAAATTATTTTGAAAGGTTCACTGTGATCAGTGATCACACTGGGATGTCCAATGAGCATCTTTCACTACTTATTACAATATACTTGTACTTATTTCTAGAAGTTTCTTCCTTTTGTTTGTCCATTGTAAGTAGAGTAAGTACTAATTAGCATGTTAAGTACTAGTAAGTTAAGTTTAAATAACTAAGTGGTATGTCAAAGGTGGAGGAAGTTAGGACTAGACGTTGTTACTATGTTCTCTCCCAATTAAACATGTGATTTCATAGTTATGTATATAGGCAATATATCAATCAGAATATAGTGGAACCTTGTTAATATGTTTTTCTATGGACCCAAGAAAATTACATTTTAAACAAGAAAACATAATACTAAAAATTAAAGACTATGTAGGAGACATTTTCTCTGTTATTCAGAATGACCCAAAAAGGTATCCAGATGGCTCAGGAGTATCCAAAAGACACAGTAGTTTCTATGCCTTGCCAATAGTTATGACAGGTTTATAATACATAATATATAGGCCTAATAATTTGATTACGAAATAAAATTGAACAAATTGTGCTACAACTGAAGGACTGTACAGGAGCCATATTTAATGCAAAAATAACAAGAGATCAATAAAAAAAAGCGTCTCACTTTATTTTGAAACATCTGACATGATAGTTGCACTCCACAATCTGTTAACAAACACAGGAAAATAACTGAAAGTATTAAATATCACATGTGCCGAAATGTTCAGTTCTTGAAAGGCATGTCCACAGCCAAAAGCTGCTAATGAAATGCTACCCAATATCCACGAGAGAATCACAATCCTCCTCTTTAATTTATTCTAACCTGCCTAATTTTCTTCTCTACACCACACGAACTGGTGGAAATTTAAAACATTCAATATTTCACCACTTTTGGCAAAGACAATCACAACAAAATCATTACATAAAAATGGCCACTAAACAGCTGACGCCGGGCATCACAGTCTGCTGCTGGAGAAACCACACCAAATAAAAAAAAAACCAATGAAAAGCAACTACAGTGAAAGATCAAAATGGCGTCTACAAAACTAAGCTGACGATATGGTCCCATAGAGCAAAGAGAGAGACCAGAGAGCACAAGAAATCTGACACCAAGATTACTCGGTTGGATGCACGACCAAGATTCGTTTTGGAGTACATGGTTGGCGAGCCAAATGTGAACATAGTAAGCAAGAGACCAAAACATGTTAAAGGAACATTAAAACATTCAAACATGTAATTAGTAAGATTGGGACCGAGACTTTCAAAAACCATCATACTATGTGGGAAAACGTGGTAATGGGGACTGTGCTAATGAGGTTCCACTGTATGCAGGTGTATATTATACTCAAGCCTTCATCCATAACATTTAATATCAAAGTAGTCAAAATGTGTGATAGTTCATTGCTGTTTACTTCATAATTTATTTTGTGAAGTAAAGGCTGAATATTCAGTTCTGAATGTTGAGCAGATATTTCAGAGTACAAAAGTCTGACCATTATAAACTACACTGTACACCAACATGTTTCCTCTTTGCAGCTATCATTCCCATGGTCCTACCCAAGGTTGTTAGATTGTATGGTCAATACTCATTATTGAGTCTGTAGATTTCACATCCTTCTGAATCCAAATAAACTGAAGGAAGTTAATTTCCTTTAGGATTAATTTGTGTGAATGCTGCTACACATTTGAAGTACTAGAAACATGATGTTAGTTACATTTGTTAATTGTGGTGAGTTATAGTTGTAATTTTTGTGTGAGCCATTTAACACTGAACCATCGCTAGTACTAGTACCACAGCATTTAAATAGCCCTTGCACTGGTGATGGTACTAATACGACGTGTGCCGCGAGATATTCATTTTTGTATGTTTTATTAAATATGGATGTGATTTTTTTTTTCATATAACAGATGAACATACCAGTGTTTTATATATTTTAAAAACATTTCCAAGTGATTTTATTTATATTAACACTGTTGTTTAGCAATATTCAATTGCAATAGACGTAGTCACAAATTAAATTAAAGTAGATGATGTATTGTGCCACGTCAGATGAACCAGAAAAACTGCCTACTCTCAGCATTGCTGCAATGGCTTGATTCATACCCTCTGTTTTCCCACACGTGCATGCTTTGATTTCACAATTTAAGCGATACTGTGCTATTCACAGACCACACAGAGTTGTAGGCTAATGTTTGACTTGACTACATAGAATTCTAGGGAATTCCATAAAAGGTGGATAAACTGAAGCAGAAATATTGTAATTATCGATGAATTGGATCCGGACGCCAGTGATTTTATTAACCCTTTCAGAGCTGAATTTATATGGTCATATATAAGCAATCTTAAAATAAAACCATCAGTGGGCTCTAAACTTAAAGTCAATTAGGAACATTTCAGAGGAGCAGCTGGTTTCTGTAAAGGATAACTGTAATACGTGAATAAAATTCCTCACATTTTACATAAACCATTACACTATTATACTCTGTTTCTGGTACATCTCAGTTACCAAAGAGTTAGCTACACGGACTTTGTTTTAACAGCACAGATAACTTTCATGAGTTTCTGAAACCTAAATTGCTCATTTATCAGTTCTTGTTACTAACAGCGTGATTTACCTCTGCCTTTCTTCTTCACAACGTTCACAGATGTCACTACTATAGACTTTCTAGTTATTTTTTTAGTTTATTTTGCTTGCAAAGGTTTCTCACTAAACAAAACAGCTGACTGTTGGCTGGTTCCTAGCTGTATAAACAGATGTTGCTACCAATGCATTTTTGTTTTATCGAAAAGCGGGTAATTAACTCTTCTTGGTAACATTATTTTTTTATACAGTGTGTCCCACGCAAGAGTTGGCCAATGACGCGGGTTCCTGCGGCGCGGCGGGCACAGCTCCAACTCCCGAGCGATCGGGTGAAATATCTACGCTAATGAAGCCGCGATCGGTGTTATGATTCAGGTTCTCACATTTACAGTTGGAATTACAATGAAAATAACCACGTACCTCATCATAAGAGGTGTTGGAAATGTCATCCTCTTGCATCCACACAACATTGGAACCTTTTTAAGAATTTTTTTTCACGCGCATAAGTTCAGCTTCCGAGATAGAATTAATTTCTCTTCTGATATTGTCTTTAAGTTCTTCTAATGTGTGTGGGTTTCTGTTCAGTAAGTACGCGCCGCTTGGTCCCTCGTTTACTATCGAGAATCGAACCCGTTTCCCGAAGTTTACTTACAAGTTTTCGCACGGCTTCTCTGCTTGGAGGACGTACACCTGGGAATTTTGCTAAAAACCGACGTCTTGCGTCCTTGCAAGATGATGTAATAAATCACATATGTTTTTCTTTGTGAGAACCTGAACCATTAGACCAACAGCGGGCTTTATTAGCATAGATATTTCACCCGTTTCCTTTGTAATGTACGGGAAGTTGACCTATACACTTTATTTTTCAAGTTTCTCCATAAATAATATTCACATACTGTTAGAAGAACTTAAAGACAATATCACATAGGCCTATCACAAGAGAAATGAACTCTGTCTCGGAAGCTGAACTTATGCGCGTGAAAGAAAATTTCCTAAAATGGTGTCAGTGTTGTGTGGATGCGAGAGGAGAACATTTCCAACATCTCTTGTGATGAGGTACGTGTTTATTTTCATTGTAATTTTAACTGTAAATGTGAGAACCTGAATCATAACACCGATCGCGGCTTCATTAGCGTAGATATTTCACCCGATCGCTCGGGAGTTGGAGCTGTGCCCGCCGCGCCGCAGGAACCCCCGTCATTGGCCAACTCTTGCGTGGGACACACTGTATATTTACTCATTTTGTGTAGTAATGTTTTCAATTATTTCAGTTTGTGAAAAAAATGAACTTACGCGTAGTATTCTGCACTGTACTTTTAATGTAAGGGTGAACTTTCTATTTAAAAAATTTCTTAAGGGCGAAATGGTAATTTATGCCGCGCACAGGTTTTCCTTACACTGAATAATAAAAGACCCTTGCACCAAACATATTATGTCACAACTATAAACAACAAAATAATATTTCATAATAAAAAAAGGCCCTTGCACCAAAAATTATATTTCACAATTATAGGAGTGGGAGTGGGGAACTCGTGCACGGCATAAAATGCCTTTTCCCATTTCTTGGTAATACGAGTAAAAAGGAAATTGAGTATGCTGATTGTATTTCGCACACTCATGTACCAATAAACAGGTATGCAATATGGTTGAGTTTAATGCAGTGTCAATTCAATTAAATTAATTTTATTTCCATAAGACAGTTATACAACTGAAATAGACGAAGTCAATGGGGTAAAAATTACAATAATTACATAAATTAGTACAATCACAACAATTCTTGGTCGTCATAAGCCTCAAAAGGATGTTTCAGAGCTCTGAACACCTTAGGCCTAGCTAAAGCCCCTAAAAGATCCAAATCTTCTTCATCGGAAGACCAAGAATCTGAACCTGATGAGGTTAGGGATGACGAAGACGATGATGATGAAGATGTAAGCTCCATATCGGTACTTTATACCACACAGAACTCGCCAGTCCTTGGACTTATCTTGGAGACTGGGCACTGCACGAACGGAGAATAAAAAAGCATGCTAAACTACTGAAAAATACTAATACTGCATGTGAACACAAACGTAAACTCAGCCAAGCAAGCGGGCCATATACTAGCGCCACATGATTTCGTCTATGTGAATCATAGGGCTAACAGGCAGGTAACCATGCATGTAGGCGCTGTTATCAGCTTGAGCGCTGGTACCTGTAACTGTAACGCAAAATGTGGTTTCAGAAACAGCTTTTGCACATACTAGCGCGTTATACCACAGGTAACGTTGCGAAAGCAGGTAAAAGTTGTATCAGAAACCGGCCATTAGTCTTATATCTTTGCTTTAAACAACTGTTCAAAGTGATGCATGTATACATCAGCAGTAGAAAGGTTAAGTGTACAGTTCAGGCCTAAACTGGAAAACATATCAATGAGAAGGTAGCACACAACTGTCTACTGCAGGAAATTTGTCATCCCTTTAAGCCTATTGACACAGCAGTAAGCATGGTGTTAAATGATGTCTGCCTCAGAGTTCAACAGGTAATTGAATATAGTGTGATTTACTTAACTAGTATAGCTTTTGCTGCTGGTATTTTTTATTGCATTGTCTGTAATCACAGGGAGTGCTTATACTGACACAGCATGAGTAGTAATTGTTTATGTGGTTAAATTGTACAAATCTCCATATTTAAAGTTTTTATTGTTGTTGAGTTTACTGAGGGGAGCATATAATAATAAATAGTTTTTAAAATCCTAGTAATATACCTGTTTAGTATTAATAAACTTAATTTTGTTTCCAATGAGGGTTTTTATTATATTAAAGTAAGATATAATTTTCCCACCTTGTACCCTCATTTAAATAACAATGCTTGGATGGTTTGCCCTAAATTCCTCAAGTATTTATTCTTTAACATAAAATAATACATTGATACCCAGATTAAAATTGTCAAGGTAAAATATTTAGGCCTATTTCTCTTTTGTATCAAAGAATTAGAATTACATTAAAATATCCTGTTAGTATTATTTATTATTTATATTTTATTTATATTATATATAAATAATACTTGGACGGTTGCCGCCTGACTTCCTACAAGAAAAAAGAAAAACTACATACTCTACAACAGAAGAGGACTGCAAGATCAACAGCAAGTGAAACGACTAATATAGACATTGTAATAACTAAGTGCTTATGCAATTTATTTTATTGACATTGACCGGTAATATTGATATTACTACAACAAGGATAACACACATTTTTAACGCAGTACTTGGTTTCTCTTATTATTTTACTATCTCTTCTTACATATCAGAAGTTGCCCAATCTTATGGAATTTCGAAGAATACATTATATGGATGGCGTAGTATGGAAAGGAGAAAAAGAAGGGAAGAGGCAATAGAAAATAATACAAGCAACAAATTTGTAGAATTATCGATACAGAAAGCAACAATACAGGAATTTTTTTAATTAACAGGATATTTTAATGTAATTCTAATTCTTTGATACAAAAGGGAAATAGGCCTAAAAAATTTTACCTTGACAATTTTAATCTGGGTATCAATGCATTATTTTATGTTAAAGAATAAACACTTGAGGAATTTAGGGCAAACCATCCAAGCATTGTTATTTAAATAAGGGTATAAGGTGGGAAAATTATATCTTACTTTAATATAATACCTGTTTAGCTCAATTTATAGTGCTGTTAGCATTATAAAAAATTATATGAAACAAGGAGATATGTGACAGCCTCGAGTGACACAACAGATATGAGGGAAAGACACTGAACACTGTTTTATTATTGAAGCTGCCTTGTTCCTAGGAATTGGTGCAAAACTCAGTTCACATGATGTAATGAACAGGAGTCTGCGCTTGCAGTAATTGTGGCATTCCTTAATTTGTAAATACTTTCGAACAATTCTCCACACAGATGTTTGTTGAAGCTCTTGACTTGTCTAATTCGTTGATTTCTATGGGCTTCGTTGAAACACTTTGCCTACCCGGTTCACAGTCTCATCCTACACTGGTGGTAACCAGTGGATTTTCCTTTGCACAGACAACCCGTAGTCAAGAAATGCCTGTACCATTTATGAATGGTTTTCTCCATTGGTCACCGGTACTCTTTCTCAAATTTCATCCTGAACAGCCTTAACAGTCCTTCTTTCATGGAATTTGAGGATAGAACGTCTTCTCCTCTCCAAGTGCTGCCATATTACATTTCACACTCCCTGCTTGGTGAAGTGTGCATCCAGAAGCTAGCATCAACTCAATTTAAACCTGTCAGCATAAGCCCAAGATTGATTCTCGCAGAATGACACAGTTACAGTTTCCACAGTAAAGTAACAAAATCAGGGAATTCTTTGTGTAAGTGCTGCCCAAAAGTGATGTTATGAATAGAGCGTGTTCTAATTTCTGGAAAATTTCCCTTAATATATTTTGAGTAAAACTAAAGAAAATTCCGTAGTCATGTTACCAGTGTATTGTATTAAGACTGTTACAGTACATCTTCCTATTTAGTTGAAATAACATGTTTGTGGATTGTAAAATGTCGTGAAACAGGTCTCATGTGACCCATGGCCTCATGTGACCATTTCCGAAAATGGTCTAAAAGCAAGGTCATTCAATGTTTCTTGCTTGGTCTCATCTTGTGCATTAAGTTCTCCAAAAATTCATTATCTTTGTGAAATATCTTCTTAAACAGCATTGCTTTTTTCCTATTTCTGAATCAGAGTTTCCCTCCCTCCTTTCACTTAAAACTTTGATTTTCCTTCTGCTCAATTCCTGGTATTTTTGCTTTGCCCACATCTCTTCCTTAGTGGCTTGGAAATGCTGTAATCCTGTAGATATCAGCAAAACATAAAAGCACTGATCCCTTGTCTTAAAGAATCCAAACTCTGAAAGAGAGGATCCATAGATAAAATTACTATTCCGTGCCATTCCTTTTCCTCTCCTAGATTCCTATGATCCTTAAGATATTCATAGGCCTTTGAAATGAAGCTCTATTCTATTTGTCATACTTTTTTGAAAATCCTGTCACATAATTCTAAACCAAATCTAAGATAATTACACATTCAGAATTTTTCGTAAGGAATTTGGAGCCATGTATAACAATTTAAAGCTGTATTCAAAATAACTTGGAAAAAGCATAACTAGAGTTCTAATTAACCTAAAACATTAATGTTTTCCCCAAAAGATTCCACAATGTGAACATAATGTTACTAACCTAAATAATTTATTATAAGATTCATTTTAACTTGTTAATTTTTTTATTAGTATTGAACTGCTAGCTCACCCTTCGAAAGGTGGGAGGTCTTTGCCCTTATGAGATTGAGATTTATTTATTTATTTAAAAAAGAAATGCCTGGAAATCCTTTGAGGCAGCCTAATAACTTTTTTGGAAGTTATTTATAAGATTGCAGGTTTATAGCATAGCTGCATTATTCTGCTTCATTTTGGTGTTTAAATGAGGTTAATATCTTAATTCTAAGCCATCTTTTCATTTTCTAGGAGATAGAGACATGTTAGAAATTTTGAATAGGAAAAAAGTCAACTTAAAAGTTTCAGTATAAGACCCCAGAGAGTAAACTCACTCTTATGCTCATTAAACCCTCCTGCTGCATTATTATCTGGAACACTATATTGCTGTGAGGAGCACGAGTTTTTATTTTTCTAGATCGTGTATTCGAACCCATTGTATACATCGGAACTCACATGTAACCAACATGCATACAAGCCAAACTAAACACAAAGCTAGCCTTTAATTCTTCATGTGTGATATGAAAATCTTCGATTAAAAGGTTCATTATTGAGAGAACTTACATAAAGTATATATTTTTCTAAACTAGAGAAATCAGACTTTTATATGGGACAAATGCTATTTTATAAAAAAAATTCATAAAAATTGGTAAATCAAGGATTGATGAATGCCTTAAGTGGTGTTCCAAGGTGGTCATCAGCAGAGCCCGGATAATTATGTAATACATTTTTTTTCTGTTAGCATTAAATTTCTGTTATGTTGGGATGCCAACTAGAGCCTAAAAACAGAAACTTGAAAGTACATATATTTACATATTTTGCTCTTAAGTACATATTCTCACACATTTTATTCTTAAGTACATACTTTTACATGTTTATTAATATTTCTGTGATTAGTTGCAATTTTATTCATTTTATAACATGCCTTTATATGCTAAAAGTGTATGACCTTGCGTGGGGCCATCGATTTGTAAGTGGGAATAAATCCTACGTTTCCACTTTGTTCAGAAGCATGCTACTCAGGATGCATCAGACTTTGCACAGATCCGATTCAGACCGGACGGCAGACTTGTATTTTCCATTTACGCATGCACAGGCCAGGTCTCTCAGACAAGTCTGCATGTGTAAAGGGGGCTTAATGGACGACTGGCTACATTTCCACGTTATCACCACATTGCCACTGAGTGTCCAAGCCATGTTGTATCTTTCAACATTGAAAGTAACATATGTTTTATCATTTTAGTTGTATTTCTTATCATTATATTTTAGTATTAATGTAAAAATTGGAGCAATCTTTTCCAGTGTCAAAAGTGGTCTATAATATAACTTAATTACACGAGATATCCACCCAAATAAAAAGAACTTAACAGAAATCAGCCATTTTATTTCATCATAAAATCAGACACTTGATAAAGGAGCATCAGAAATGTCTCAAGTTTATCTTTTAAGCATGTATGTCATTATAAGAGCTGTAGTGTTAGAGTTTAATTCTTTGAACTCACTCATTGCATTAAATAATATTATTGTTTGTTATTATTTACTGATTTTCTTTTGCATGTCCAAGTGAATTTTATTTTTGTAGTTAGTTTATGTATTTTGTTCTGTTTTTTTCGTGTTTGTTTCAGAATCATCTTTCAGTGCCATCTCTTATGAACACAAGGTATCTTCACACATGCAAGGTTAGTTTGTGCATGAGAAATAACATATAAAGGACTAACAGTAATAGTGAACTTCCAAAATCTATTCCTAAAATGCTTGCTTGCTTTTCCTATATGCAAGAATTTACTTAAGGGGAAAATGTAGGAGTACTAGGAAACAACATTAAAGGTGGAGGATTGGTTTTTAAATGCATAGAAATCTACAATAAAACAAAATGAAGCAATTTGTATACAGTAGAGCATGTCAATACGTTAAAATCAATCAGAAATAAAAACACTTGTTGCTCCACTTACATAATATTAGGCAGGACCGGTTTCAAGGAAGATCAGCTTCCTTATCTTCAGCTGGATGTCGACTGGTGTGGTGCTGGGAGATCCAAGTCTGTAGTTGGCGCTGTGCTGCCATCTGTCTTCCCCAGGATCAAACTAAAAATCTCGTCGGCCAATGGTATATCAAAATTCATTGCCCTGTCTTTATTTTTTAAAATGAAAATCTTCTCCCATGTCATTAATTCTAAAGGTCTTTTAACATGTTTTAACAATTTTATGTTGTTATTAATGTGATGGTCACATGTATATGCATGAAAAGCTATGGCCGATTTTTCCGTGTGCATCCATCTGACGTTGTTCAAATGTTCTTTCATTCTAGCTTCAAGGTTTCTTCTGGTTTGTCCGATATATATACTGTGGCAATCTTTACAGTCAACTTGGTAAATGCCTGATAATTTGAGTTTGGGAACACTATTTCTTAATGGGTGGTTAAGTAGGTTCCTAAGGTTGAATTTATTTTGTGGAGCCAGTTTTATATTCACGTCCTTGAATACTTTCTCAAACCTGTAAAATACTTTCGGGTGGAAGGTGAATTTCCTATATATCGGCTTCTCATTATCATTGTTTGCTAAGGTGCAATTGTCTCTGATCATTTTTCTTTTTCTATGTTTAGAAATCATCTTATCGATGAATTCCATATTGAAGCCATTCTGTACAGCGACCTTCTTTATATGTATATATTCTTTCCTATATTCCACTTCTGATAATGGGATATATATCAGTCTGTGTATTAAGCTGTGAAATATAGCGAACTGGTGTGATCTTGGGTTGTAAACATTATATTTAATGTAGTTGTCAACGTGCGTGTCTTTCCTGTAAATTCCGAAATCCAATCTCCCCTCGTTCCTCATAATCTTCAGATCCAGAAATGGTAAGCTATTGTTTTGTTCTGTTTCCATCGTGAATTGGATGGCCTGGTCTTGTAAATTCAACAATTTTATTGAGTCATTCAAGAATTTCCGTGGGACAATCGCAAAAATGTCGTCCACGTATCTGTACCAATATTTAAAAATGTGTGGAAATGCTCTGGTAACCAATACTTCAAGGTGGCTCATATATAAATCCGCTAACATAGGCGATAATGGATTCCCCATAGCTAATCCTGTGGCCTGTTTGTAATAGTTATTATTGAAACAAAAGCTGTTTTGGCTAATACATAGGCCTATCAATAAATTATAACCTTCCATTTGCTCTTTGGTGAATTGGTTGAGTGCAAACCATTTATTCAGTAAGTCTGGTAGTTTTTCAGTCGGAATGCTAGTAAATAAAGCGCAAACATCAAATGAAACTAACATTTCATCTGTCCCAATAGAAATGTTTTTGATTTTATCAATTAATTCATACGAGTTACTTATGCTCAGCGATTCAAATTTCGACAATCGGTCAAATTTGTGAGTCAACCATTTAGCCAGTAAATAAGTAGGGGCATCAATGTTATTTATTATAGGTCTCATACTATCGTCTTTCTTGTGAATTTTAGGCAAACAATAAAGTTTAGGTAGCTGGGGGTTGCTCACTATCAGCTGCCTTTCTTCTGTCTTTGAAATCAGAGGAGAGTCTTTAATTGCTTTCTTAGTTTGGGCTATGAAAGTATTCAACGGACTTTTCGTGAGTTTCTCGTATTCCGGTTTTTGAAGCATAGTTTCCGTCCTACGTATATAATCCTCTTGATTCATAATAACGATTTTATTGCCTTTATCTGCTTTCAGGTAGTAAACTGGTTTTTCATTCAATTTCTTAATCAGAAGTTTATTGTCTGCTGGTTTATTATTTCCTGGTATGTCCTTAAGAATTTGTAGACATTTTGTTTTGGTAAGATTCTTTTCCGTCTTGATCGTACTGGTGGCGATCTCGATATCAACTATGTAATCCTCAATCTTGTTGGAGTTGTCAATACACGTCTTTAGGCCTTTATTCAAAAAGTTTATCTCGTTTTTATCAAAAGTCAGGTTAGATAAATTTACTACATTATCTGGTGGATCTCCTGTACTTATTTCGTTAACTTCGGGTTCACGAGTGTTGGTATTACGTAATTTCATTACCTTCTTCTTGAGTCTCAAAGACTCAAGAAGAAGGTAATGAAATTACGTAATACCAACACTCGTGAACCCGAAGTTAACGAAATAAGTACAGGAGATCCACCAGATAATGTAGTAAATTTATCTAACCTGACTTTTGATAAAAACGAGATAAACTTTTTGAATAAAGGCCTAAAGACGTGTATTGACAACTCCAACAAGATTGAGGATTACATAGTTGATATCGAGATCGCCACCAGTACGATCAAGACGGAAAAGAATCTTACCAAAACAAAATGTCTACAAATTCTTAAGGACATACCAGGAAATAATAAACCAGCAGACAATAAACTTCTGATTAAGAAATTGAATGAAAAACCAGTTTACTACCTGAAAGCAGATAAAGGCAATAAAATCGTTATTATGAATCAAGAGGATTATATACGTAGGACGGAAACTATGCTTCAAAAACCGGAATACGAGAAACTCACGAAAAGTCCGTTGAATACTTTCATAGCCCAAACTAAGAAAGCAATTAAAGACTCTCCTCTGATTTCAAAGACAGAAGAAAGGCAGCTGATAGTGAGCAACCCCCAGCTACCTAAACTTTATTGTTTGCCTAAAATTCACAAGAAAGACGATAGTATGAGACCTATAATAAATAACATTGATGCCCCTACTTATTTACTGGCTAAATGGTTGACTCACAAATTTGACCGATTGTCGAAATTTGAATCGCTGAGCATAAGTAACTCGTATGAATTAATTGATAAAATCAAAAACATTTCTATTGGGACAGATGAAATGTTAGTTTCATTTGATGTTTGCGCTTTATTTACTAGCATTCCGACTGAAAAACTACCAGACTTACTGAATAAATGGTTTGCACTCAACCAATTCACCAAAGAGCAAATGGAAGGTTATAATTTATTGATAGGCCTATGTATTAGCCAAAACAGCTTTTGTTTCAATAATAACTATTACAAACAGGCCACAGGATTAGCTATGGGGAATCCATTATCGCCTATGTTAGCGGATTTATATATGAGCCACCTTGAAGTATTGGTTACCAGAGCATTTCCACACATTTTTAAATATTGGTACAGATACGTGGACGACATTTTTGCGATTGTCCCACGGAAATTCTTGAATGACTCAATAAAATTGTTGAATTTACAAGACCAGGCCATCCAATTCACGATGGAAACAGAACAAAACAATAGCTTACCATTTCTGGATCTGAAGATTATGAGGAACGAGGGGAGATTGGATTTCGGAATTTACAGGAAAGACACGCACGTTGACAACTACATTAAATATAATGTTTACAACCCAAGATCACACCAGTTCGCTATATTTCACAGCTTAATACACAGACTGATATATATCCCATTATCAGAAGTGGAATATAGGAAAGAATATATACATATAAAGAAGGTCGCTGTACAGAATGGCTTCAATATGGAATTCATCGATAAGATGATTTCTAAACATAGAAAAAGAAAAATGATCAGAGACAATTGCACCTTAGCAAACAATGATAATGAGAAGCCGATATATAGGAAATTCACCTTCCACCCGAAAGTATTTTACAGGTTTGAGAAAGTATTCAAGGACGTGAATATAAAACTGGCTCCACAAAATAAATTCAACCTTAGGAACCTACTTAACCACCCATTAAGAAATAGTGTTCCCAAACTCAAATTATCAGGCATTTACCAAGTTGACTGTAAAGATTGCCACAGTATATATATCGGACAAACCAGAAGAAACCTTGAAGCTAGAATGAAAGAACATTTGAACAACGTCAGATGGATGCACACGGAAAAATCGGCCATAGCTTTTCATGCATATACATGTGACCATCACATTAATAACAACATAAAATTGTTAAAACATGTTAAAAGACCTTTAGAATTAATGACATGGGAGAAGATTTTCATTTTAAAAAATAAAGACAGGGCAATGAATTTTGATATACCATTGGCCGACGAGATTTTTAGTTTGATCCTGGGGAAGACAGATGGCAGCACAGCGCCAACTACAGACTTGGATCTCCCAGCACCACACCAGTCGACATCCAGCTGAAGATAAGGAAGCTGATCTTCCTTGAAACCGGTCCTGCCTAATATTATGTAAGTGGAGCAACAAGTGTTTTTATTTCTGATTGATTTTAACTTATTAGCATAGAAATCTTTCGGGGGAAAGTATTAACTGAATATGTTATTTATGTACATACCGTATTAGTTTTCTCTCAACCCCATAGGGTCAACTGTAGTATAAAGTGTGCCAGAATACAATCAGCAAACTATAAAAAATCTCATATTATGTAACATCATTTAGTGCATAAAAATTTGCATCGGCATTGTCACTTGCAAAAAAAATGTGGTGAAGGTATCTTGTAACTGTTAAAAAATACAACTGTGAATTGTAAAAAAATTCAAGTGTCATTGATTATTGTAATTTATAATATTACAAGGAAGTAATATTTTAATGTCTAATTGTACACATCATTTATACTGTCATCCAGGCTATGGCATTTAGATTATATGTTTAAAAATTGCTTTGAAATCCACTTTCATATATTGCAGTTCACAGTTTTTACTTGTTATGAGATGTCACAGAATAATTAAAATTAGTCTGATTCTGAGCTGTTGAAAGCAGTTATACAAAGACAAACCAATAATTAATATTTATAAAACAGATTAAATAATAGAATTCTGACATAGATGTGATGTAATAGATTTATTGAGTTGACCGTATTACACTTT
Organism: Ectobius pallidus; assembly: GCA_964059195.1. Classification (NCBI taxonomy): domain Eukaryota; kingdom Metazoa; phylum Arthropoda; class Insecta; order Blattodea; family Ectobiidae; genus Ectobius; species Ectobius pallidus. The sequence goes on along the minus strand of CAXKWD010000003.1, from coordinate 95,013,926 downwards.
ATACATTCCAAATGTTCTTGGCAGACCATGTTTCTTCGATCTTTGTCCACATCAGCTGCTATTCATTCACCAGATTTTTGTTGAAGAATCCTGATGCTCCTCATAAAGCCTACACCAGAAACACATTAAATGTTAGGACCTGTCCCACAAGGGATTTGGTTCCCCGTTCTTTATTTATATCATGTTCTGTTACACTGGTTACCATCTGGTTGATTGCTACGAAGAAACATGTTAGAGTTCACCTTATATTACAGTTAATAAACAATATAAAATATTTGGATTTCCAGTACAGTTAATAGGGTATAGATAAGTTATATGTGTATTGTCTTGATCTTATTGTGTGCATAACGGCATTAATGTATTATCAAACTCATTACGTAATCTATTGTTTGTAATATAGATGTTTAACTTTCCTAATTAATGTAACCCATTTAATGTCTGAATATTTCCATAAAGCAATTTTTTCTTCTACATTGAATCAAAATCTACCGAATTTACAAGTTGTAAAAAATATTCGTTGTATGATGTCTGTGTTTGATGGCTTGCCATTTAGCCTTCTGTGCAGTTCCATTCCTACATATTGCTCTTCACGAGTACAGTTTAGGGCAGCGTTTCTCAACCTATGGTCCACGGACCACTGATGGTCCGCGAAGATGGTGCAGATGATCTGCAGACATAATTAATTTTGAAATATCATAAAGCAAGTGGGAAGTAAAGAAGTAAAAATTTTTCACATAAAATGGACACTAGATGTCAAAGTTTTTAAAATCTTCGAAAATACAGGTCATATTGCAAGTTTCCTTGCTTTTTCAGTTACGAACCACAGTTTCAAACCCCTGATGCACTGACGTCTATGGTTCCCTCTTTCATTGAAAACCCTAAAAAATAAGACTCCGTCGGAATTTGTTATTAGAGGCGCCATGCAGTTTTCAATAACCTATCTTTGTGAGAAGGGATTCTCATCGCTCGTTTAACTAAAAACAAAATGCAGAAACCAACTTAATGTATCTGCTAATTTTCGACTAAATTTGACTAATATGGAGGCAAATATCCAGGAACTCTGCAAGAGGCGACAAGCTCAACCATCTCATTAAAAGTGAGTAATAACATAATTCCTAATTATGTTATCAATTTGGTCATACATATTAAATTCTGTTCAAAATATAATTTTACTGTCAATAGTTTCATTCCAATTCAATAACTATGTTTCCATCAAATTAAAAGAAAATGTATTTAGTTATAACGACCTATAATTAATACCCCAAATATTAAGAATATAGGCCTAGACATAGCCTACTTTTAAAAATGGGATGTAAAATTAGGGGTCCGTAAAATTTTTTAGATATTTTAGAGGTCCTCGGGTTCAAAAAGGTTGAGATACGCTGGTTTAGGGCATTCATACGTAAGGTGCGATGGACTTGAGTTCAGCAGGAGGGGATGTTCTGTTTCTGCGAAACCCTCTAGTTAGTTGTTCTTGTCTAGACAAGAGTCTGCTCCTCTTGTATTAAGTTACTAGATAACAGAACGCAAAGCATGGAACAGCTGTTGCAAAAGTTAATATCTGGCTAGTGCTCTCATATAGTGTGGTTCCGGTAAGTCTCTGATTAAATAATAGCTAGTAATATCGTATGATGTTTTTGTGGAAATTTTTAACAGAACTGGTTCTTGCCGTGACAAAATAAGGTAAGAACTATTATCTTAATTACTCATATAGTGGATGCACTTTTTTCGTTAATTTTTGCAATAAGTATGTTGGATGCCCTGTTTATGAAAATATTTTCTGTGTAATAAAATGCAATTGAATGCTGCCAAAAATTATTTCTAGTAATATTAATATGCCATCTAGTTTGTGGTCACTTGGATATCGATTGATATATTGCCTACAGAAAAAATGTTGAATCTCAAGTTATATTGTTATAAGAAATTTATGTATTTTGGTATGTATTGCAATTTGCGTAACAGGATGAGCATTAACTTTTAAACAGAAACAAAGACAATAATCCATGTCTCTTATATATTTTAATACAACAAAACTTCATGAAAAAAGAATCAAATACCCTATCCTACTGGATTGGATCAAAGGCAAGTTATAAATTAAATGAATAGTAAATTAGTAAGTTCCTAAATTTCTTAAATAAAATTAAGGTTTGTCCATTATACGGTGGCATCGATCACAAGCAAATGAATGGTAAAAATTCACAAACTATGTATTTTGATATTAGACCATGTGTTAAACGAGACTTGCCTGTTCTGTACGATCAGAGAGGCTTATAGAATTTATTTCAATTGATACGAGAAGTTTAGAACTGACTTGGGAAATACTGTTATTCTTCTCTTAATTATATTGATTCTGAACTTCATGAGGGCTTTACAGAGAAACAAGAGAATGGTTGTTATTTATAGCAATCAGAATTAAAGTATTAATGCATAACTACGTTAATACGCAAATACTAATAGAACTTTAAAATCAGCACTGTACAATTAGTTGATCTTTTTTATTGTCCAAATATACATCCTGGAATTCAACCAAGGATGTACCTTATTGAATCCTTGCAGAGCTTGTCAAACAAGGTTATAAAGTGAGAGCTGATATTATCTAAAAATGTTGTTTATGGAAAATATAGTCGAGCGCATGGAATCTTTCCAATATAACGCGCAATGGTTTATGTATGTAAAGGAATACATTACCGGCTCGGCCAGGCCTGTCCCCAACCCTGTGCACATCCTTTTTTCAAGTTGACAGAAATGCAGCAGAGGCTAACCCTCCATTTAATGAGAATATTAGTGTCCAACAGAGACAATAATCTGTGGCTCATGAATGCTTATATATCTGTCCTCCATTTAATGTCTGTCTTATTCCCCTCACTCCTTCCCTCCTGAACCTGAAACCGACCTGAGTTCATAGGTTATTTTTTTAATGCCAGATGTTTGACATCAAACCAATGCAAGTCAGACTCATCTAGGGCTGGTCCGGACATTCATTGTGAAGCACGCCTTCCAACAGTTCCTGCCACTCAAATGAAATATTTCCGTACTGTAATCAATCACTTTCACCACGCACCTAGGCCTGAGCATTGTTCATAGGCTAATGTGTGTGGTCATACTTTTAATTTAAACCAATGAGAGATTGGCTTAATCCAGAGCAGGTGTGGAATACAGATGAGGAGATTCAATGCCAACTTTAAATAAAGAAAAATACTAGAGGAAACCAGATGGATCAGAAAGTTTTCACGAATTTGACTGTACATAACTGAGCTTGTTATTTGGGTCAGCATGCTAAATATTACCTTCTTATCCTTATGGGTGATTCGTTTTGCTAAAACAAAAAAATACATCTTCTACTATTGTTTTTAGCATCAACAAATGCTAGATAATATACAGGCATTTTGACCGGTGAGTTTTTTCTTCTTCTTTATTTTTTCCCTTTTACGTGAAGGCATGATGCATTAAAGACCTACAGGAACTGAATACACATGTTCAAATCCAACAGATTTTGCCATTGTCAGCTGTGTCATACGTAAAATTGGCAAGCTCATGTGATCAGAGGCATTAGAATCAGAAACGTCAGACCAAATTCTTTAATATTTAAAATCATGTTATAACAAAAATATTTCAAGCGAGATTGTGTATAATGAGGGATATCTGTACAAAATCAAGCATTCATACCAGAAATAACCAACCGTAAATTTGGAACATAGGGCTGCAAGTTGATACATGTCATGCAAACACTACCAACAGACACTGTCTATTGTTCAGCACATCACTCTGTTTGACTGACTTCAAAACATAACTAGGTGGCAAAAATCTTCACCGAAGTCAGGCTAGATTTTTTGCCATGTTATTATTATATTCAGAAAACTCTAAAAACCATCAGTGCGAAATGTTGAAACATCCCACCTCCAGTGCTAATGAAGATTGCTTGCTAACTTGCTTTAGATACAAAACAACACTACATCAAAACACAGACCCTTTGAAAAATGATTCTCTCCATTTGAACTTTAAGGGGAAAGTTGATTTCAGGCAAAGATCTGCAAAAAAAATGTTATTGACCAAAGTAAACTAGCACATACAAAATAGTTATTTGTGCATTTAGTATAGAAAGCGACACTTTTTTGAACATGCAAGAAATTTTTCAGAACAAGCCGCCAGGCAAGTCCTGAAAAATGATTCTCTCCATTTGAACCTTAAGGGGAAGAAAAACTGTTGATTTCAGGCAAAGATCTGCAAAAAAAATGTTATTGACCTAAGTAAACTAGCACATACAAAATAGTTACTTGTGCATCAAGTATAGAAAGCGACACTTTTTTTTAACATGTGAGAAATTTTCAGAACAAGCCGCCAGGGAAGTTCTGAAAACCCACAAGTTCAAAAAAGAAGCTTCTATACAAATTGTTTACATAATTTTTTCCGCTACCTGCTTCAAAAGTATGTCATTGTGTCAATATTTTGTTACTTTTGAAGTGTAGGAGATGCAATACGAATCTATTATCAAGGTCTCCGGGATAATTAACGGTGGAGTTCATAAGAATCAGTTTAGTGAAAACTGCGTTGCTAGAGCCCGTTGCCGAAGTAATACTCTTAAACAAAGTTCTGTGTGGTTGCCATTTTAAGTTATTGTAACATACGAGTTTCTTACATTAAAATTTAAATAACATGAGCTTGGAAGGCGAAGAAATGTTATTCCACATGACATACAGGAATCAGCAGAGAAGATTGTGTTGAAGAGAAGATGAAAACCGCAAGTGGTATTTTTGGTTGTGAAAAGGCACATATGAGCAATGTATCTCAAATGAATGATTACAACAATGATTTTGATGCTTCCACTGTGGCTTCAAGTTAGTGTGTCCATATAATGTATGTATAAAAACGGGACATTTCAATTTTTTTTTTTTTTTTTTTTTTTTTTAAAAACCTGGGACGAAAATTTCATTGCATAATTTTGGGAATATTTACAGTTTACCTTTGTCTCATGTGCACAAATTATCCCAAATGACTTTTTAATTTTCTTCTGCAGACTGGTGTAGATAATTATTCCACAGAAGTAAATGCCTTATTGTCACTGTAGATTTCACTTTTATGTATTGTCTAAAGAAGTGCTTTTTCCTTATTTATCATAAAAGCACTATTACTCCATTAAAGTATGTTTTGACAATGAGCAAGACCTTCACTGTTGTAACTTTAATTAATGTAGCGTGAAACACACTGGGCAATCACAATCACCAAAAAAGCAGGACATTTGAGTGTCCCCAATAAAACTTTCCAGACAGCAGGACACTTTGTAAAAAAACGGGACTGTCCCTGGAAGAACAATCGGTTTGTTAAAAAAACTTAAATTTATATTGTATGTTATGTCGAATAAAATGTTTGTAACTTGGTTTATTTTCTTTTGTAAAT